>CM052538.1:177288551-177323544 GCA_028533065.1 Trachops cirrhosus
GGGGTAGGGGCAGGCGGCGCACCGCCCTCTCTTGCCTGAGCCCCGGGAGGGGTGCGGGCACTGCTCTCGGGGTCAGCGCCCCGGATGAACCCCGCCCTCCCTTGAGCGCTGGCCTCTCCGCTCTTCCTTTGATCTGGCCTCCTCCCTGCCCTCTTTGCCCGCCACTGTCGCTGTCGCAGCCCCAAGCGAATTCTTGTAATGGGGAATTTGCAGCGCCGGCAGACGCTCTCCAGGCCTGGCTAGTACTCCTACGAGGGTTGCCCTACCCACGGGCATTCTGACTGCGACGCTGGGGCACACGGGCAACCAGGGCCTCGTGAGCGAGGGATGCGCTGCAGCCCAACGACGGACCCTTCAGATCTTGGGCAAATGTTTATTTTTGACTCCAGGTAGGTTTGCCGGGGGAGGAAGGAAGGCCTGGAAGTAACTCCCCCAGGCTCCCCCAGCTCCCCTCCTGGATGCGGAGACCAGGAACACACCTGCCACTTTGAACCTAGTTTTCTCAGGGTGTTTGTTCTCTGAACACTTCAAAAACCAGCTTGAGACTCAGATGTGAGGACTGAAGGGAAAGAAAGTTTTGCTTCCCTGAAGCTACCTTTTTGGGATATTGCTTTTAAGTGTTTATTAAGAGAGAGAGAGAACCTTTGACACGCCCCCTTTCCTGCCCAAAAGATTCAGACAGAAAAACCTGTTTTAGGAAGGAGATCTTAGGATGCTGCCTTAGCCTAATTTGATTTAAGTATAGTAAATACTTGTATGTGTGGCTCTGTGGGGGGAGGGTTCAGAAAAGGGACAGTGGCCTCTGCCCACCCTTCTGTCTGGGAGAAAGCTGTTCCCCAGCTCCCACCCTGATGTCAGACTTCCAGTTCCTGCTGGTATGCCTCTGGTGCCTTTCAAGCTGCTACCCCAGTGCTGGAGCTCAAGGGAGGGGGTCTGATTAAGTCTGTTTGTGATTTAAGAAGAACTTCTTGGAACTCCAAAAGTTTCTTCTACCAACTCAATCCCTGCTGGATTTTGCAGCCAGAAGTTATGGGGACTTATCTTCCTGGTACTGGAACCTTGGGCTGGAGGGCCTGGGATGGGGCTGGGACTCCTCAGGACTGGAATATCCCTCCCAAATTCCTACCCACCACGCTAGGTGTGGGACCAACCAGCCCATTTAGCACTCCGTGTCTCCATCTCTCCCCCCAGTCTGGAGCTGTTACTGAGCAGCAGGCTGGGGTCCTGCTGCCTGTGGCCACCCTCTAGGCAAAGTTTCTGAGGCAAACGTTCGGTGATAAAGGAAAGGAGTCTTTTTCAAAAGCGACACAATCTTGGAATAACAGCTTTCAACAAGAATTACTGTATTTTGCTATGTATAATGTACATTTTTGCCCACATTTTTGAGGAAAAAATAAGGATGCACATTAAACATGGGTAGTACTAATTCTGTATCTATATAAATGCTTTTTTATTTATGCTTATGCATTAAAAGTGTAACTCTATAAAGTAATAATGGTATCCATATGCAAAATAATACCCTAGAATATGATCATCGGTTTTGTTTCTAAGTATAAATTAAAAATTGAATTAAAAAGTTAAAACACAAGATTTTTTCCCTGAAAGTTTGGGCCAAAAATGTGGGTGTGCATTATACATGGGAGCTCATTATACTCGGCAAAATAGGGTAGTCACTTAGGCTTATCAGTTAAGACTAAACTCTTTAGTTACAGCTTCAATCACTTAAGCCTGTCAATTAAGGCTAGACTCTAACACCTGGGTTCTCCTAGCATTCTCCCTGGCCCCGTTAGTTTTTAGTTATTTCCATAGGGTTAGTTTACAAACTAAAATAATGTAAGACACAACAATTTTGGAAGAATGGTAGGCTTCTGTCTCAGAGCTCGTCCCCCCGAGAACACCCAAAGAATAAGCTTGCCACCCTCCGCCAGGCCAGCCCGATGCCAGGCTGTGCCCAGAGTTCCTTCCCATCCAAAATACTGTCCGTTGGGAAACACGGGCAGCCGTGGCGGTCACCCAGGCTTCCTCGAGGAAGAAGGGTCCTTCTGAGAGTCAGAGCCCGCCCGGGAGCAGCGAGCCAGCCCTCTTTTCACTTCCTTGAGCTCTGGAGGCAATCGGCTTCTCAGCCAATCCCGTCCTAGACTGCTAGCCCTCGCCTCTGCAAACTCCTGCGGCCTCTCCCAACTCCTCCCCAGTGATCTGATCAGCTCTTTCCAGATCAGGTGGATGTGGTTTAATTCCGTGGTTGTTGGACTTCCATTCAACTTGGTTTCTGACGGTTCCGAGTGATGTCGTTCTATAGTTTAGTTGTAATTTTGATGGTTTGTGTGAGGAGGTAAGTCGTGTTCACCTATGCCTCCATCTTGACCAGAAGTCCCAAGTTTATCAATTTTTTGTCATGTTTTTTGTGTCCTAAGAAATTGTTGCTTAACCAAAGTCACATATTTCCTTTTGTATTTTCTCCTAGGAGTTCCATATTTTAGTTTTTATGTTCAGATCTATGAGTTGAGTTAATTATCGTACATGATGTGAGGGTCGAAGCTGTGGATGAAAATGGGCCCACAGACTAAACCTCCCAAGCTCAGGGGAGGCCGGCCTTGCAGGCCCTGCAAACTCATAGCCCAAAGGTTACCACATGGGCTCGTCTGAACATGCCAGTTCCTCACTACCTCTGCAGCTCACAGCCTATTTAGTGTCTTTTTGCATCTAGGGTAACATATCTTTGAAACGGCAGAGAAATCTCCCTTCTGGACCCTCAGGGCACAGTCTCCCACCGGAGCAGGAGACCACAGGATCCCGCATTACTTCCTTGTTCTCCAAATACCATGTCTGTGTGCTGTACGTGTTACTTATTAACCGCCCTGCACCCTCCGATGTAGAACAAGCACGTGTCTGTCTCACATTTCATCCAATCCCAAAGGTTCCCCCGAGTTGTGTTTTCCCACCCCCTTAATCTACCGCCAGTGGATTTCTTGTAACTCTCCTCCTGTCTCCACCTCTGATTCTAATCGTGTATAAAAGCAGCCGAGGAGCTGCCACTCTCTGGAATATTTTCTCAATTCCTTGAGATTTTGCTTCCCGGCAATTGTCACTTTGACTCAAATAAACTCGTAAAAAGTCTCTACAGGTTTGGACCTCGACAAAGGTCATTTCCCCTAGATACTTAGCTGTTCCAGCACCATTAGTTGAGTAACTCTACTTTCCCATTGAATTCACTTGGCACTTTTGTCAAAAACTAACTAACCCTATGTATGTGGGTCTATTTCTGAACACTAGTCTGTTTTATGGTTCTGTACGTCCGTCCTAATGCCAGCTGCGCAGTCTTGGCTACTGTAGGTTTGTAGGGTTCTGAGATCAGGTAGTGTAAGTTCTTTCTCAAAATTCTGTTTTGGCTATTCTAGGTCCTTCGCATTTCCACATCATTTTATCAACTTGTCAGTGCCTGCAAAAAAGCAAAGGCTTATCTTTTTCAATGCTTCGAACTTTTCGCTGCCCCAGTAGGTAGGATGAGTCCTCAGTGCGACAGCCCAGTGCGGCAGGCTGTACCACCTCCTCCCCAGCCCGCCTCACCATCTCCCCTTTGCTCAGGGAGCACGGGCCACAGCATCTTTCAGATCCCTCACTCTTCAGAAAAGTCTTCTCTATCAGCCCTGTCTAAACTGGATACTAGTCAGTCACTTACCACGTTCTTTACTTTTCTTTCATAGCACTTAGCAGTTTGTGAAACAATGTGTACGAGTGTGTTCCGTGCTTATTTACAGAAAAGCAGGAACCACGTTTGCTGGCTGTTGCTACAGGTAGCTCAGCGAAGTGCCTGCCACGGGGAACAGCACTCCGTATTTACTGACTGACCCTGCTTTGCCCTCTTCTACCTCCCCACCCCCTTTCCCTCTGGTTCACGACACTGTTTTGTGTCTATGAAGTTTTGTTTTGCTTAATCCCTTCACCTTTTTCACCCAGCCCCCCAACCCTACTCCCCTCTGACACCCTTCAGGTCTTGACAGGCGCTCTCAGAAGTCAGGTACCCAAAACTCATACCCACTATTTATATAGCTTCAGTCATCCAACAAAGTTAAAAAAAATCACTTGGCAAAAAAGGGAGAAGGGGCTAAAGTAGAGCAACATTTTAACACATTACTTAAATTTTTATTGATATCTCCCCTTCTCTCACTTTCTCAGATTATGTGAGCATTGCAGCCACAGAGAGGGGTTACCATAGCACCTCTTGCAGCTACTAGATTACAGATAAGTTGGGCAATGGAAAAATAAGGACCAACAAAATAAGATCTCAGCTCCCCTAAGCCATTTCTCTCTTCCTATTCTCTCTCTTCCCCCTTCTCTTAACATCAGCTACTTTTATGCAGAGAGGGACTAACTGAACTGTGGGCACGCTGCCTGAAGCCTCGGTGGTTTCACCAGTACCTGTGACGAACCATCAAGGATGCTTCTGTCGTTCCAACCACCGGTTTAACATCACAGAGGTAAGACCTAAGGGTTAGGGTGCAGACGAGTTTCCCTTCCACCCTAGTCAGTGACAGGTCCCACACTCCCTTGGAAGGCTGGGCCAGGTGGCCAAGCTTTGCACAAGAAACTTGGGAACTGTGTTCGGAAACGCAGACTCTGACTTGGCTCAAGGGTCCACACACGTGGAGGGATCCACTTAGCCATGCAGATGGCGACAAGGCAGGACATTTGGCATAGCCTTGAGGCACTGCTTGTTTTTACCTTTCAGCCTCCCACAACTGCTCTAAAAGAACGGAGTTTTGGGTATTGCTTCATTAGAAACACAGTAACTGCAGTCTAACAGCCAATGCATTCTTTAGGGTCAGTTTATTATCTCTCATTATACCACAAAGAATCACAGTTTAAGGCCATTTTTCATGTCTACTATGCAGGAAGCAAGACCTTGCCCACAGCTCCCCAACCAAGCCACCCACAAGGGTGGACTGGGAATGTGATACTGCAGACTTGCCACAGAAAACTTGAATAAACATTTGCAATAAGGGCTGCAGATAATCCCTTTGGTTTCCTCCCTAGAAAAGATTCCATGGCAGAAGATGCTTGGAATACAGGTCACTGGAAACAACGAAAGAGGCGACAGCATTTTCTATACAATTAAAAGCACATGGATCATTGGCTGGTCCTAGCATTTCTTCAGTATGAGAAGACAGGAAACCAGCCCTCTATTTCGGCTATCTGGGCACATGGCAATTGGCTAGGAGCCTGGACACTGCAGTTCAAGAGGACAAAGCTGAGGCGAGAATAGACATGCTTTTCTCCACATGAAAGTTATTTTGATTAACTGGCTTAATGGATTAAGAGCTTCTAGATAAACTGGTATTAGCAAGTCCAAAAAAAACTGTATGTCCTGGGGTTGTACTTGATGGGGACGCTCCAGAGTTGGAAAATTTTAGTTTTAGGTAATAATAAGCCTACTAATGAATGCAGGTAAAACACTATTGTTTTGGGAACTGAGGATACAACCCACCCTGACTCCAGGACACCACAGGCAATTGGACCTCTGTGCCTCAAGCAGGGTGGCGGGGGGACTGCAAGCAAGATGGTGTTTGAGCTATTGGGTTCTGGGGGGAGACATTCCACCACTCAGGACACAGGACACAGATACAGAGTCACCCAGGGCCCAGATAAAGAATCACCAGTCGACAGATGAGAGGATGCTCCAGAAATTGCCGGGCTGCAGCTTTTAGCTCATTAACCTTTTTCTGAATTCCAAATCCCTCACCTACACTTTTTCCTCCTTATAAAAAAGGCTGATTTGAAACGAAATGTAAGACTGTCTTTTAGGGTACATAACCTGCCGTATTATCAGGTCCCCGACTATCTGAATAAAGTGCCCATAAAGATTCAATCCCTGTCTTTACTTTTTGGTTCCGGTGGTGACAGGTGGCACAACACTGACTTTCCCCATTTCCCATTTAAGCAAACAGCCGCTCAAGTGCCATGAACCCTTTGATTTTGGTAACGACTCCTTCACAACCCCTTTTCACTGCGCTGATTTTACCCATGTGAAATGCTCAACAGTTCTCCTTGATCTTCGTGAAGGCAGACAGATGGAAAACCACCACTCTCCCCCCTTGCTAGCCACATGAGTTATATTAACCACATTTCGGCTTACCTAGGATGCTAGGAAAGACACCCTGGGAATGAGGACACAGCAATTCGTAGAGAGCCAGGTGACAGTCAGTTGTATTGGACTTTCTGGAGCTGGTTTTGCCACATCCCTACACATTCTTACAAAACAATAATCACTCCAATTCTCTTTCTCCTCTGCCTGTGGCATTGCCAGCAGTTCTGTGCTATGCTCAGTTCAGTGTGACCAGAGACCAAAGGGCCTCATTAATTTGGAAAGGGAGGCTGGGGGCGGGGAGAGAAACGGAGGCAGTGGTAAATGTCACTTTATGTCCCCTTCTCTGAGAAACCAGGAAACCTCTCCAATGCACGTAAGCCATTCTTCCTCCTGGTTTTCACTGACAGGAAGTGAAATGCATTACACACTGCAACACTCAACTGGACTGGACTCCTCTTAAGCTTAGATACAGGCTCCCTCAAGTAGGGAAGAAAGGAGGAGGTCCTCGTCTCCTCCTGAAACATAAGGCTGCGTGTACAAGGAGAACAAAGAATCTGACTTAGCGATCGTCCAAATACAGCACTACTGCAGACCAGTTATCTCTGGAGTTGGAATTCTGCAAATTGAGACCTGGGAGGGAGAGAAAGAAAGAAAGGCCAACTACAGGAGGGAGGGATTGTAGAGACAGGTCATCGGGCGACCCTTCTATTCCTTGGCCTCTGACAGGGCATGAGGCAAACACACGGCCCACAGCGGTCGTGTGGGATGCTCCCGTTCCCCTATGTGACTGCAGGAGGAAGCATCGTGTTCAGCCCACCTGAAATCCTCACCTTCGTCACAGTTCAAGAGAGTGACTAAAAGACAGATGCCGAGTTCTCCAAACAAGCCAGCAGCACTTTGGGGTTCTGGAGGCTCGAGTGTTTTATAGAGAGAAGAACTTCTCCAAAGCAAAGCAATAAGCTAAAAAGTGCTCCAACGCCCCTGAACGTTTTCGACATTTACTTGCTTTAGAATGTACGTTATGTTCTAGGGTAAAGGTGGGAGGACGCTCTGCCCTTGCTCCATTCTGCGTGTGTGATTTCGATGACCGCTCATTATAGATTTTCTGGTTTCGATGTGATCTGCAGACAAAGGTCTTATAAACCTGAAATGGATCAAGGCAATGCTAAATAAAGAGGGTGAGAAAACGTGGTAAGCATTAGTCACACCTGTACTGACTGGTTCTGGTTATCAGCTTTGGTTGTCCTGGTTAGCGATGCGTGTTTGAATCCCATCAGATTCTCAAGTCAGGCTGCGTTAAACCATGTACTACACAACACTTACATGTCCCGGATTTCTATTCATTCCTGGTGGCTGTAATTATATGTACTTGTATTTCCCCAGGTTCTTGGTTATATGCTACTTGTTATACAACCAGACCCTAGATTTATATTACAGTTTCAAGAAGAGACAGCCAGTGTGAATAATATTTTGTCCTCTAGAAAAAAGAGGCCTTGGATAGATGACAGGACTTAACGTCTCTTCAAAATAAACCTGTAATTTAACTACATTCATCCTGAAATAACTGTGCCAACAAAGTGATATATAATTTTTTAAATGCCCATTTTAACTGATATTTTATATTGCAGTGATGTCACACAAGCCAAAATAAAAACACTAGCAGGTAAGATGTTGCTTCAAGTTTGTGACTTTTGCAAACCCTACAACATTACACAGTAACTGCAGTGCAAAAACCATCTGGTACTCTAGTGGGTTCTGGGGTGAGGCACTAGATGTGCAGGAAAGCTTAGCAATGTATTTATTTTACAGGACTCATTACTTGGTTACCACAGTTTCTCTTACTGCAGCTTCTACATGCTATGTATAGTCCCTGCATATCTACTTGGTTCTTTTACTCACCCTTCACTATTCTTTAGAAAAACTAAAATGAAACCTTGGACTATTGCAAGGGCTTAAGGGTCTCAGATGCTGAGAGTGATCAAAGATAACTAACTTAAGATGTGAAAACAAGACTTCACAAACAATAATACTGCTTACATCCTCCCCTACACGCAGTAGTGCAGACATACCACAGCTCATGATAAGCCGCTCAAGAGAATCTGGTCTGCAAATTCTTACCAGTAAAAGGAGTGGTTTCAAAAACAGAAATGTGCAAAAGTACTTCCACAGAATTCTTGTCCATTCTGTTCCCAGCCCTTCCCCATAGTACCCGATGGTGATGAAAGACCAGCTGATCTTGGGTATAACAAAGTCATAACAAAAGCTCTTTCCACTTGAGCTTTGGTTAATGGAAAAAAGAAAGAACTTCAACATGGTGAGCTTCAGATTTGTTCTTTGGTCAAGCAGTGAAAGCTCTCAGAAAGAAGCCCCCACCTGGTACGAAAAAAGAGTCAAAGAAGAGGGGATCCCCGTTTGGCAAGGAGAGGTGCTAAAACAAGCAAAGACAACAAAGGTAATAGAAGGCAAGGGAAACTTTAAACCCCCAGCGTGAGGTTAGAATTGTCTCGGGACGTCAAGAGTAAAGAGAATTAGCCCTCAGTCCCGGCTGGGTAGCTCAGCTGGTTAGAGGATCATCCCAATACCCCAGGGTTGTGAATTCAATCCCCAGTCAGGGCACACACAGGAATCAACCAATGAATTCATAAATTAGTGGAACAACAAATCGATGTTTCTCTCCTTTCCTCTATAAAATCAATTTTAAAAAATTAGAAAAAGAACATTCTGAAGAGTAATGTTTAAGTGGGTCAACTTCTAAGAAGGCTAAATTAATAGCTTTAATCCTTAAATAGCAACAGGACAAATGATTTCTGAGCAGAGGATTTACCAATAGTATTTGCCTCTATCAGTTTAAATCCCAGTCTGGGCCCAGACCCAGGCAGAAGCCGACAGCAGAAAGCAGTAAGGAGCACACCACGGCCGATCCCCATGTAGTGATCCCCATGTAGTGATCGGCTCTTCCACGCTGCTCCGCCCGTCACCCAGCCGGAGGACACTGCACGGCACTTCCCGGAGCAGCTTCGTAAACAGGGTGGTGACGTGCAAGTCAGCTTCGCCAAGGAGGTCTGATGGTTGGATGTGGGTGCTTTTAAAACAATTTATTCTAAATAGGGGGCTGGGGTATTAGGTCAGAGCTTGGGAAGAACCCAGAAACTGCACATACCCTCAGACAGTGACCGTCATGGAAAAATATGTGATGATGAAGGAAGAAATCCCTGTTCCATTCCAGAAACTGGAACAAGACCAAGCCTTGGGAGGCTCTAGACCAGGGGAGGTACACAACGAGGGGGAATTTCAGCATGGTTAGCATTCACTATTTTTCTTAAAAGGCTGAACTGAAAACAAAAAGGAGAACACTTTGGATGATTACTTGACTGGCTAAATAAGGGTTCCAAGGTTGGCAACCTCCGAGATCCGGAGTGGAAGTAAGTGGAAGGCACTTGCTCCCTGGGGAGGTGGGCCAGGTGAGCCTCGAGGCCGTGGGCCGGGGCCAGCAGGAGCTTCGGGGGGCCCAGGCCTGCGGGGTGGCTGCGAGAGGGGACGGCCTGTGTGGTTAGCAGAGACAGGCTAGGGTCAGCGTGATTTCACAAGTAGAATAGTTATAAAATAAAACATTTTTTAATGAACAAAAAAGCAAAGTGAGTCACCTCTTTTAAAAGGTGAAATGCAGCAAAGGAAGATGTGAAGCAGTTTTTTCCCACTATTTACAAAATGCCATGTAGAGTGGAGGTGGCCACCGTCAGTAGTTGAGAAAATGTCTTTCACATGAGATGGCCACAGAGGTGTGGTTCCTGGAACTGGCTCAGAAAGGCCACACACTGTCCTGGGTGAGGGAGAGTTTCTTTAAGGGAGCACCAAAAAGGCTCAGTCTTCAGTTTCTTCATATGTAGTCTCATCAAAGGGCCTGTCCAGCAGAGGTACCAACCGATGACGGGAATACTTCAGCTGTAACAGGTCCCCAACTTCATCTATCTCCTTTAAAGCCTAAAAATACAGAGCAGAGGGGAGTCAGAGCCAGTAGGATGCAGGCATGCCTGGAGCTTTACTTCCCTAAAAACAATTGTGGCAAGGTTATCCTCTGGTGGGCCCGCCTGTGTCTGCGTTTACTCTGTGCAGACCACAGCAGAGCTGTGGGAAGAGCTGCTTTTTGAGCAAGGACGTCAGGCTAACAGTGAATAAAGGGTTGTGAATAGTAGGAATGCAGGATAAAGGGCATAATTCATCAATGTGTGTTATGCTTGGTAGAAAAAGGAATATGCACCATGGACTTGCCAGGCTGGCCATGATTTGTCATCCTCTCCTTTCACGCTGCAGTGCTTGCTCTTTCCATTACGATGCTAAAGAAAACTGATGAGAAACCTGTGCCGATGCTTCGTAGATGCAAGATGGAGAGAGTGCCCAGGTGGACTGCTGCACCGACTCCGTGAGACAAGGTGGAAGCCGGGAAGGAGACTGAGTGGTACCGGACGGGCTGCGGGTGAGGGAGGAGCAGGAGCGAGGGAAGGACAGAGCTGCAGTCCGGGATCTGAACTCCGAAACCCTAACCTTGAGAGATTATCTCTATCTTGTCTTCCCATCAAAACTCTAATTGTCTCAGTATAACTTTCCTTTCTGTAAAATCAGCCTTTTATTTTTCAAAGAAAGTATGCTTCTTACAAAAAACTCAAACACCACGGCAAGTTATGACATGCACAGTCTCGTCCTGATTGCTCTCAGAAAATCTCTAGATATCTCTCAGAAAAATCCAGGAACAACAGAAAAATTTTCAAATCCTAGATACCAAGGCTTTCCTTTTTGTCAAAAAAAAAGATTTATTTATTTACTTTTGGAGAGAGAGGAAGGGAGGGAGAAAGAGAGGGAGAGAAATATCAATGTGTGAGAGAGACATTAATCGGTTGCCTCTTGCGTGCCCCCAAATGGGGACCTGACCTGCAGCCCAGGCGTGGCTCACAGGCTGGCACTGAACCACTGAGCCACACCAGCCAGGGCATTAAGGCTTTCTAATAAAAGCACCTGGCACAGGTCAGCGAATGCAGTTTGCGATTCATGGCAGTTCTCCAAACATCTGTGGATGTTAACCTAGTGGGTCTAATAACAAACCTGGGGTGAATGCGCCCTGGCTTAGGACAAGGGCCCTACCGATGACACCATCTCATTAGACTAAGAAACGGTCAGGGGGACAGTAGGAGCCCTGTAACTCTCCAAACTGCCATCACAGCACGTAAATCTCTGTCCACTATTATAATCTGGAATGAAAATGTCCAGCTATTTCAGAAAAGGGAATCAGTTCATTAGTAAAAAGACACATTTACTGGTTTTTAAACTTGATTTTAAAAATCAGTGTTTGTAGGGAGGAAAAACCCACGAATAGTGTTCCTTATTTATTATAGCATAAGATACAATATTCTTCACTCTGAGTGTGAAAAGTAAAAAACAGACTCAAGAGCTGGACTTCAGTACTCTATCAGAACAGGGGCACATCTGAGGAAGACGTTAACTGAAAGCTCCGTATCGCAGCCATTTAAGGCTGAATTTCGGCTGGGAGAACACGTTAGCCATTTATGCTCCTGACCTCTGACACAGGATTCATTAATTTAAAACAACACATGACTTACTAAGATCACAGAGTAAGGACATTTATAAACTCTGACTTCAGAAGAACTTAGTATTTTTTCTTATCAATGTAAGAAAGCAAATGAATAGAGACAGAAGTAAACCCACAGTAGCCCAAAGGGATGTCAGTAACAAAATGTCCTCTAATTCCATACCAAATACTTCAGATGAATAAGTTTTATTTACATAAAAGATAAAATTGCAACTACAAAGGGCTGGTCATTATGTGGGGTTACCTGGCTAAATCAGAAATAAGGAACCACCACAAGGACCACCATTTGTTAACAGTCTACACCAAACTTCTGGTTCACAGGGCAAGATGGGTTCTTAGGGAAAAAGTGTTAATTACAGGGTTGATTACAGCCCTTTAATGAGGGAGTATTTTAGGGCAGCTGTGCCCATGAGCCCTGCCCTTCTCATTTTTAAAAATACCTTAATGAGATACAATTCACATGCCACAAAATTCACCTTTTTAAAGTGTACAAGTCAATGCTTCTTAGTATACCCAGAGTTGTATAACTTTTACCACTATCTAATTTTAAAGCATGTCACCTCAAAAAACAAACCCCATACTCACATCAATCAACCCTCATTCCTCCCTCCCCCAAGCCTTGAGAAGCACCAATCTATTTTCTGATCCTAGGAGTTTGCCTATTCCAGACATCTTGTGCGAATGTGGTCTTCCGCGTCTGGCTGCTTTCACTGAGCACAATGCTTGCGAAGGTCACCCATGTTGCTTGTGTCCATCTTCATCCTTTTGCATGTGCTTATCCAGTTGCCCAGCACGATCTGTTGAAGAGTCTAGTCTTTCCCTATTAACTAGCTTTGGTTCCCTTGTTAAAAAGCAACTGGTGGCTCAGTTGGTTGGAGCATGATCTCATACAACAAAAGGTTGCAGGTCTGACCCCCAGTCAGGGCACATAACTAGATCGTGGCTTTGATCCCTGGTCAGTAACCGATCAATATTTCTCTCTCATATTGATGTTTCTCTCTCTCAAATCAATGAACATATCCTCTGGTGAAGATTAACAACAACAACAATAACAACAAAAAAGGCCAGATGCTTGAGTTCATTTCTGGACTCTCAATTCTATTCCATTGGTCTACATGTCTAGTCTTATGCTAGAACCCATTGTTTTTAATGACTGTAGCTTTGGAGTAAGCTTTGAAATCAGGAAGCTTGAGTCCTCCAACTACAATTTTCTTTTATTAATACTGTTTTTGGCTACCTGGGGCCCTAGAGTTCCATATGCATTTGAGGTCCAGCTTTTCTATTTCTGTTAAAAAGTCCATTGGGATTTTGATGGGGATTGCACTGGATCCATGGACCTTGCTATACTGCAATCTTAACAATATTAAATCTTCCAATCCACAAACATGGAATGTCTTTCCATTTATTTAAGTGTTTTTTCTTTTTAAACATTAAAAAATATATTGATTTTTGAGAGTGAGAGACAGATAGAGAGGCATTGACTTGATGTTCCATTTATTCATGCGTTCATTGGTTGCTTCTTGTATGTGCACTGACCCAAGACCAAACCTGAAACCCTGGTGTATCTGGACGACGCTCTGACCAACTGAGCTACCCCATGGACGCCATTCTTTTCTTTCAGCAATGTTTAAATGTTACCATAAGTAAAATGTTCTTAATTTCGTTTGTTCAGTGCTGGTGTGCTGAAGTGCACTAATTTTTGTGTGTTGCTCTTTCACTCTGCAAGTTTGCTGGCTATGTTTATCAGCTGCAGCAGGTTGGGGGTTTTTTGGGTGATTTTATAGCATTTTCCCTATATAGAATCATGTCACAAAGCCCACTACTAAACAAAAATTCATTTGTATCTAATAATGTTCATACTTAGTTCCATAAAACAAGACAAAATGACTTCAAACCTATGATTTCAAAAATGCACTGCATGCTTTAAAAACACTAAATGGAAGGCAAAGTCAAACAATCCCTCAGGTGGATCTTATGAAAACAATCAGAATTCTCAATTGGCAGGCATATTTGTTGGCAACAGAAATCTGCTTGGATACCTGGTTATGTTGAAATTCTTTCATGAATGTGTACAGTTCCTAGCAGCCAAAGTTGTTGTGAGAACTTCCGGCAGCGTAGGTAAATGCAGTATTTGCCTCTTCTCACAACCACATCAAAATTACAAATAAACCACAGAACCACCAACATTCAGCACTGCCCGAAATCTGGCTCACTGGGAGTCCTACACCTAGGGGGTTAAGCCACATGGAGAATGGTAGGAGGGGTGAGAAGTGGCCACACCCACACAGGCAGATAAAAATCAGGAGGGGTATCTGCTGCAGAGGTTCCCTCTGAGCAGCAAGGGGCCCCAACCCCAAACCAGGCCCCCCAGCCCAGGGTTCTAGATCCAGGAAGTCCCCATAACGTCTGGCTGTAAAAACCAGCGGGGGGGATTGTGGCTGAGTGAGACAAAGGACTTCCTGCATCCCAGGCAGTTTCTCTTCAAGTGCCCTTGCATAGACTTACTCAGACTCAATCCCTCTGAGCCCCAGGGCTGGGGCAGCAGCTTGAAAGGAACCTGAGGCACATGAGGAGGAACTGAATTGTTTAGTATCACGGGTGAAAACCGTGGGGGACATCTTTCTTCCAGACGGAAATGCAGGCAGAGGCCATTGTTCCTTTGATGAGCCCTACCCTCACAGAGTGGACAGGTAAGCACCATATCTGAGTCTTTATCAACCCGGCTATCACAGTTTGCCCCACCCTGGTGATTCCCTGAGACCACACCCCATCCAGCTTGTGGGCCCACCCAAGCTGTTTCCCTACAAATGGCCTGTCAAGGCTTATGCTTCAGATTTTCCTAAAATCTCTCAAGCAGTCAACTAGATGCAGATTTCAAAACACTGGTTATAACAATGCTCAATGAACTTAGTGAGAATCTCAACAGTATAAAAAAGGACCAATCAAAGATGAAGAATATACTAACTAAAATGAAGAATAATTTACAGGGAATCAACAGCAAAGCAGATGAAGCCAACAATCAAAACAGCTATTTGGAATATAAGGAAGCAAAAAACAACCAATCAGAACAGCAAAAAGAAAAAGGAATCCAGCCCGGACTTGTGGAGCTCAGTGGATTGAGCACGGGCTGTGAACCAAAGGGTTGCAAGTTCTATTTCCAGTCAGGGCACCTGCCTGGGTTGCAGGCCAGGTCCCCAGTGGGGGCCATGTGAGAGGCAACCACACACTGATGTTTCTCTCCCTCTCTTTCTTTCTCCCTTCTCCTCTCTCTAAAAATAAATAAAATCCTTAAAAAAAAAAAGAATCCAAAAAATAAGGATAGTGTAAGAAGAAGCCTCTGGAACAGCTTCAAGTGTACCAACATTTGCATCATGGGGGTGCTACAAGGAGATGAGAGCAAGACATTGAAAACCTATTTGGAAAGATAATGTTAGAAAACTTCCCTAACCTGGTTTATGAAAAAGACATCCAAGTCCAGGAAGCTCAGAAAGTCCCGAAGAAGATGAACCCAGAGAGGCACACACCAAGACACATCATAATTTAAAGGTGAAAGGTTAAAGATAGAGAACCTTAAAAGGAGCAAGAGAATAGCAGTTAGTTACCTACAAGGGGGTTCCTATAAGACTTTCAGCTGATTTCTCAGAAGAAACTTTGCAGGCCAGAAGAGATTGGCAAGAAATATGCAAAGTGATGACAAGCAAGGACCTACAAGTAAGATTATTCTACCCAGCAAAGCTATCATTTAGAATGGAAGGATAGATTAAAGAGCTTTCTAGACAAGAAAAAGCTAAAGGAGTTCATCACCACAAAACCAGTATTATATGAAATGTTAAGTTTTCTTTAAAAAGAAAAAAATGATAAAAAATTTGAACAATAAAATGGCAACAAGTACATATTTATCTAAACACATATGTACATACATACATAAAAACCAATCTTTGCAAGGGCCTACAAGGCCCTCTACACTCTATCCCTAACATCCATTGTTACTCCTTTGCCTTAGCCTTGTGTTCTCACACTTGTCAAACATACTGCTGCCTCAGGGCCTTTTCACCGTTTCCTCTGTCTAGAATGTTCTTTCTCAAGATATCCACTTTGCTAACTCCTTAATTGCTTTTAAACCTTTGTTCAAATGTTCAAACGTCAGCCTAGAGTGTCCTCCTGTTTTAAATTCTATCCCCCCACTCTAAATATCTATTAATTTGTTTTCGTTTTCCCAAAGTATTCATACCCCTCAAATATTAATTTAGTTTATGATTATATGCCTGTTTACTGACCTTCTCCTCTCACTAAAATATGTTTCACAAGGGCAAAAAACAAAAGAAAACCAAAGTTGTTGTTAGAAGACATAATATATTCCTACAGCCATTACTTATGATGACACAGATGTTTTTCAAAGGCATGTTAACTTGCTAAACATCCAAATAGAGAATGGAAGAAAAGCTGATATCACAAAGTTAAAAAAAAATCAATACAGAAATTCACCAGTAAAATTTTTTAGAAATGAGAAATCTATTGAAAAAAAAAATCTGAAAGACTTAATCAAAATTAAGAAAAAGAAAAACAAAGATACAGTTAATAAACTGAATCCAATTTCTCAGTGTCTGAATGTGATTAATAATATACTCATACATGTAGAATTTTGCTATGTAGAAACAGGAAGACAAACCAGTCCTCAGATGCTTAGAAATAAAAAAATGTTAATTAAATTGTTATAGTGAAATTTAAAGAACCCGCATTCATGACATTCTTTAAGATTAGTTGCTCTTCAATGAATTTTATGCAAATATGTTTTAGAGCTTTATAAACTCCTAGAAAGCAACACTTATTTAAAGTCTGAAGTCTTAGATGTGTACAAACAGTATATTAAGAGACTATCAAGAGATGAGAATACAGTAAGAGACCATAAATAATTAAATGTGATAATAATTAGGAGCCTCTACTATATGCCTGGCACCGTGTTAGGTCTTGGGGATAGAGCATGAGCAAAACAGACTTAGTTCCTACCTTCAAGATTTATCTAATGGAGAAGACTGCCATATGTAACGACAGGTATGAATAACTTACTGGGGAAATCGTAAGATTCCAAGGAAAAAATCAAGTAAGAGGGTTTGGGAATACTCTTGAGCAAGTTTTCTTTAAGTGGAGATGTGAAGAATGAGTAGGAGTTAGCAGGGCAAAAGAAACGGAAGGTTCAAGAGTGGAAATCCTACAGACAAAAAACACACAAGAAAGTTTAGAGCAGAAACAGCTAGAGTGGAAAGAACTGTGTAATTTTAGAGGCCATAATGAAGGAGGGAGTGGAACAAAACAAAGCCAGAAAACTTCCAGAATCCCGATGATCACACAGGATCTGGGGGGTGATGCTAACAGTTTTGTGTTTTGTTTTGTTTTTGTAAAGAGCAATGTTTTAAGTAGCATTGTACATTCCTTCCCCTTTTGTATCGCTAAATATCTTAGGTGCTCAAAGAACACCAGAACAACAGATGATGAATTTCACATGATAATCAGGCCTTCTTAGTATAAGGTATACTTATATGAAGGTAGAAGTGTCTACTTACAGTATCAAGAATTTCTTTGGTATGAGCTGCGGACAGGCAGAACCTGGCTCTGGACTCGATAATCGGGGTAGCGGGAAATCCCACCACAACTACTCCGACGTTCCGCTTCAGCATCTCCCGTCCAAAGGCACTGTGAGGGAAGACGAGGAAAAGAACCAAGAAAGCTCATAATGCACACAGCACAAAGGTCTTGCAGTGATGAATGATCTAAACTCCTCTGAGTGACAGGCACTGGAGACTTCTATTAGGAATTTTCCTCGAATCCCTTTTAAAGTAAAAGTGGACAGTCCACAAAGACTTCTTTTACTCAGCCCCAAAGTGGTTGTCTCCCAAGCGGTTTCCTTCACAAAGGTGAAAGAATACAGTTGGCAGAGAGCAATTTTTAATAGGGCTTACCTAAAATAATGTGGAATTGTGGCCTTAAAGTGTCCCAGACAGTTAACAGTGGTTCAGAGGCTTCAAAATGAACTTGAGTTTAAATCCTGGTCCTTGAAATGTAAGGCTTGGTAGTTTAAAAAAGTCTAAAGATGATACGGATGCAGAGGATCTGCAGTACCACAGACAGCTTCCTGCTGGCAGAATGGCCCACCGGAACTACCCTCTCCCTCACCCCAACAACAGGCAGTTCTCTGACCGACTTGGGTGTTAAGTTGCCCAATTCAGGGTTTCCTTTGGCCAGCACATCCCCAGGCTTCAGCTGCTTGATTACCCAGCTGCCATTTAACACCCCACCCCAAGGCAAGGTGGTGGCATGTGACCTTTCTCCAGTTCTGCATCTTGTCTAAATAACACAGTTCTAACATTTATATGAATTTTATCATATTTACTAACTTATGCTTTATCTTTTTCTTTTTGATTTACCTTATTCCTTTTTTGATTTTTCCCTTGGCCGTTTAAAGCATTTGTTTTAAAACGTAAAAATCTCACGTGCTTTACACTAGTGAGTACTGGCATTAGCACCAGCTTTCCCCCACTCCCCTGAGCCCCGGCATGGTCTTCCACACGCTGTCTCCGAGGCAGAGAGAGCCTGGGGGCCCTGCATCTTCATCTCAGGCTCCCAAACTGTCCAGTGCTTCATTCCAGTTCTGACCCACCCTCTCTAAGTCTTAATTATATCCTACACAGTCAGAACAGAACCCTCTCTAAAGAAGGGTTCTCGACTAAGTCCGTCCTCCAGACTGAGTAACTCTTCAAGTTATTTGGTAATTCCATTTCAAGAATGAGGAAAATTCTACACCTCTGCTTGGTTCACTTCCACCATGGCCTCTGAAGGCCACAGGCCAACTGCCCATGACTTCCTGTTGAAAACCGAACTCCTTTTTCTCCCTCAGTGAGCACCTCTGCCCAATTCCCCCTAATTATCATCTTCGAAATCTCTATATTTCCAGGTTCCCTGTTTGAAGTTTTCTTCCTATTCACTTTAGTAAGCACTTACTGAGTGGTTTCTGAATGCCAGGGACTGTGGTGGGCAATAAGGATTCAAAGGTGAATGAAAATATTTGCTACTTTCCTGACTTTGATTAAACCTTATCCAATTTTATATTTAAGATCCTGTCAAAACTCACAAATCCAAATTATTTTACATCTCTGGTGCAATTTGCATGTAATTATTTTGCAAATAATTATACCGGTTCACTTCATATTTAGTTTTCAAATGTCTTCTGGTTTTGTTATACACTGCAAGCTATTCCAGGGCAAGGTTTGCCATTACAGACACCTTGTACAAGCCGAAGAAGCTGGTGCAATCTGCACACCAGCTAACCGTGCGACAACATGTCCTGACCTCAGGGCTCACTACCTGCCCCCAGGGGCACAGCAGCCCCCTTCAGCTCCCCTCACCTCCTCGTTCTTCTGCCTCCCACTGCTGAGGCGTGCTCCTGCCTTTTGGCCTTTGCACAGAAACGTCTTTCTCCAAGTGGCTAACTCTCTCAGCTAATTTGGGCTCAGATGTTATCTTCCCTTCCCACTGAGACCCACCCTGACAACCCCACTTAATACTGTAAACGGCCCACCTCAGGGAATGCTCAATCCCCCATATCTTCTCTGTATTTCCCATAGCACTTAACCCCTTCTAACTATGATGCAATTTAGGTTTGACTCTGCCACTAGAACATAAGCTCCACGGGACAGGGATTTTTATTTTTGTGTTTTGTTTGCTGATCTAACTCAATCCCCTCAAAAGAGTGCATTAAACTCAATTTTTTTAATGAAAGACTAACAAGTTAACATACTGTATTTTACAAATTGATATCCACTCATCTATGGCATATCTAGCAAATAAAGGTTAACATAATGAGGCCAGAATAATTTTCCCTGACAAAATACCTGCGCCTGAGTCTCACTCATAGAAACCTTACGTCTCGAGAGAGCAACTCGTAACCTGCAACAACATGTACCCGATTTTGGCTGGCATGTAGAGCATCAAAGGCACCACCGGAGAATCTTCATTTCCATAGATGATGAAGCCCATCTCTTTCAGACGCCTCCTGAAATACCTGGTATTTTCAGCTAACTGCTGTATACACTCTTTGCCTGGAAAATAAGGGGGAGGGAAACAAAATAACACTAAGAGAAAAGGATTGGAAAAGATTGCAATCGCCCCTGTCTCCATTCTATCAATCAGTCCTATGGTTTGTTTCTTCTTTTCCAAGATAAAATATTTTTGCACAACAAGCTGTATGAAATATAAATATACCTTGCTTTGTATTCTGTCATACGAGGTGTTGACAGATTTTATAATAATGTACATAATAAGTTTTCAACTAATATTTCCATTGCACATAAGTCTCCTCAAACATTTTCACCAATACCATCTCATTTAACACTCTGCTGTCCCTTTGTAATAGGTGACATTTATTTTCGTCTTCATTTTACAGATCAAGAGACTCACAAAGGTGGTGGCTGACTTATAGTCACATGGCAACAAGTGGCACAGCTGAGACTGGGACCTAGGTCTCTCAACTTCAATATTCCTTCCAACTAACCGTGCTGTGATTAATTTTACATGAGACCCGAAAAGGAGCCATTTAGAGCCCCAAATTTTCATCTTCAGAGTGTGATTTTATGTCACCATTTCCCTAAAACTCCTACCAGACAGCAATAACATATCCATAATATGTAAAATCGTATTTTTAATCCCACTTTGTTCATCTTTCCTATAATACAAATAAATTAAAACACATTTCTCTAATGGCTGACTAAATGTTTGGCCCATTTTAGACATTATGGTAGATCAATCTATGAATAGATGTCCAAACAATTGCTCTAGAACAGAGAGCAAGCCATAAATTCAAAAGATCAGCTCCCAAATGACTCAGAACTCTTTAGTGATCTTAACCACAAACACTCTCAAGTAAGAAAAGTTTTGCAGAGGAGGGTGGAGGGAGGTGGTAGAGGGGAGATAAATGGTGATGGGAAGAGACTTGACTTGGGGTGGTGAACACACAATGCAATATACAGATCATGTATTACAGAACTGTATGCCTGAAACCTGTACTTTTATTAACCAATGTCACCCAATACATTCAATAAAACAAGAAAAAAAAAGGTCTGCAGTCATTTTCTCACATATATTAGAAAGCCAGCAACTTAATATTTTAAAAAACACTAACATCATACAGTTTAAAAGAAAAATCAATCAACCAGAAATATAGAGGACTAACACATTTCCTTAGAATTAGAATTCTATCGTATCATCACTGATGGGAAGCTACTCTAGATAAAGTTTGCTACAAATAACCCCAAAATAATACTGTTTATATAAATAATTTTAAGTGGATCAGACAACAACACTCAAGCCTAGAGTGGCTTAGTGTGAAGTCTAAGGAACACCACTTAAATTATGATGTATGTCTTACAAATAATAAAACAGACACTAAAGTGTATTATTATATTTAAGAATTTTGGGAAGTGATGAGACATGCACCCCAATTTCCCCCTAGAAATAGCAATATATGCTCACTCTACATTTAGAAGAAGAGAATTCCACTTCTGGCCATGACAACGTACCAGTGACAGGATCATCTTCCTGCTATAAACAATAAAAAACTGGACAAAGTACATAAAACGATGGCTTTTGTACACTGAGCCGCAGGCAGTGCGGACTGTGCTGCCCGAGCAGGTTGACAGGGAGTGAGCCTTTGGACAGTCCCGCACTGCCCAGAGCAGGCCCCAGGCTGCTGCACGAGGAGGGGAACCCAGCCCTGTCAGGTGAGGACACCAGAGAGGGGAGTCGGAGAGGCTAAGGAGCTAGAATTTGTGGGGCAGTGTACAAGAGAGGACGGTGGTGCAAAGAAGGAACATGAGGGACCTGCAGGAGGGTCCCCTTAAACCTTATGAGAAGAAACCGTCCGGTGCCAGGGAAGATCCACCAGCAGGCAGCAGACTGAATAATTCCCAGTGCTCACACAGAGTTGGCAATAGTTTACATTTTCACCAAAATGGAAAGGCCTCAGAAGAGTATCACACTAGTAATGGAGACCAATTAGCCTGAGACTAAAAGTTGCTCTGGATCCACTCTAATGAAACTTAAAAGCAAGTCTCAGAAGGATTCAATTGATTCCAAGAACGGAGTCCAAAATTACCAAAAAGAAACAACATAATGTAGCCGCCCAATAATATAAAAATTCATAATGTCTGACATATAATAAAAACCTTCTAGGCGTTCAAAGAGACGGGAAAATATGATGCACCACTAGGAGAAAAGTCAATCAACAGAAATAGACCAGAAATAACAGAGTATTAGCAGACAAGGATATATAAATGCTATTAAAAATATGTCCTACATTCACTAAGGTAGAGAAAACAGAATAAAGAAAATATACAAAAGCAACTGATACATACAACAATGCTGATGAATCTCAAAAGCATTATGTTAAATAAGCCAGTCACAAAATACTATACATTGTGTGAATCCATTTACAGTAAATCCAAGAAAGACCTACTAACAGTGACAGAAACAGATGTGTGGTTGCCATGGAGTGGAGGGAAGACTGACAGCAGAGGGGTGTGAGGGAACATCTGGTTCACGGGCTGGTGCTCCATCCACTGAGACACCAGCCAGGGCTGCTACAAGGGAACTTCTGGGTGTGACAAAAATACTTTACACCTCGACTGTAGTTTGGTTCCATGACTATACATTTGTCAAAACTCATAGAATTATACACTTAAAATGGGTTAATTTTATTTTATGTAAATGATATCTCATTGAAGGTGGCTTCTAAAAACTTGACTGACCATTTGCATATTGTTGTACATTAATTTTTCCCACACTCACTTTATCATTTTGCTACTTGCTGTTTTCTTATCACAAACCAAATACCTCCTATTTAAAAATTCCCAAGATATTTATTCAAGAATATCAAAAAAGAAGAAATGTTAAGAGATTAAGACTTTAACTTTTCCACCAATTGCTGCATCATTTTAAACACGTTTTCTTCAATGAAAGGAAGTGGAGATATCATCATCTGTTCCCTGACAAAAGAGTCCCCCAGGAAAACACATCTAAACTGACACACATATCCATAACCTGAAGATACTGGGGGTAGGCATTTAAAACCCCCAACTCATATATCCTTATTACTACTGAATAGTATTTCTTCGTAGAGATATAATACAATTTGTTTATCCTTCATAGGTTAATAAACACCAGAGTTGAGATTAATTTGATGTTAATAAACATCAGAGTTGAGAATCAACATTCATGAAAGTTGACTCATTCATCAACTTTCATTTTGGCAGCTATAAATTCAGATTAAGAAGAATTCTCTCCTTATGAAAACACTAATGCAAAAATATGTATGTATCCCTTTGTTCTCTGTAGCATTATTTACAACAGCCAAGATACAGAAACAACCTAAGTGCCCATCAATGAATGAATGGATAAAGAAGATATGGTATACACACAGAGAGAAACACACACACACTGGAATACTACTCAGTCATAAAAAAAGATGAAAGTTACCATTTGTGACAACACAGAAGGATCTTGAGGGCATTATGCTAAGTGAAATAAATCAGACGGAAAAGGACAAAAGCTGTATGATTTTACTCATGTGGAATGTAACACAAAAAGTAACAAATGAATAAGCAAAACAAAAACAAACTCATAGATGCAGACAACAACGGACAGGTGGTTATCAGTGGGGAGGGAGGGGATGGGAAGATAAAACGGGTAAAGGAGGCCAAATACATGGTAATGGATGGGAACCAGACCTTTGTGGTGAGTAGGAAATACAGTATACAGATATCAAATTATAATGGTGAACACCTGAAATTTGTTATTAACCGAAGTTACCTCAATAAAAAATTAGTTTTAGAAAGTTTAGCCTTGTTTAAAAAAAATACTAACTCTTAAAAAGTCCTTATCTTTGCTTCAGAAAGAACAAGGACAGTAACAAGAGATCAGCATTCTTTTCTACTTCTCACACATAAATCTTTACTTTTAAGTGTGATTAAAAGCATAAAAGCAATTTGGAGAAAACCTGTGCTGATTTCTGTTGAACTGTGTAAGTGAACCTTACTCTGTGGTGGTCCTTTTAGGCTTCATCAATGTGGTTTGTTACAATGAAACCACTTTTAGAACCTCTTCTGTAAAAATCCACAGCCTGGCATGAAAGAGAGAAGAGTAAATGCATGTAGGTAACTTCTCAGAAAACTCAGCAGATATCTTTAATAGGTCCTTTTTAGTCCTCAAGTTCTTTGAAATTAAACTTCATGCGCAGGAAGGAAGTAAAGAGTATGAAGTTAACAACAGGCTGTGATGGAATCATAAGATGTAACTCTTTGAGGGAAACAGAAAGCCTACAAAGAGTGGAGGATGGAGGTGTAAGAAGCCTCACAATTATCTACCTATTGATACCTTTAAATCACTTTGACCAGGCACTATTGGAGAACTATATTTATTATCCACTGTGCCAAAGAGATTTTTAAGTTGTACCATCTGCATTTCAGCCATTTTCAAAAGGAATTATTTTACTCAAGTCTTAATTCCGAATTCTCAGGAATCTCAGCCATGTAATCTTAAGGTCTGAAGGAACTATTGTGTTATTACTCAAATAAAATTCCCTAAGTCCTCCCAGACAGGTATCAGCCAGAACAGATAGTGTTCTATGAGCTTTTGGGACTGGTACAAAGTAAGGAATACAAAAGGCAGCATTTTGTCTTAAATGGCATCAGTGCTATCTACTCAGAACTTACGCTTCAAAGAACACAGCGTGCACTCACCTGCTTCAATAGCAATGTTAATTTTCAATTTAGCTGATGAGCTTTTATATAACATGGCATAATCAACAAACTGTGTTTGAGTCTGCAACTTCAAAAATAACATTTATGGTGTTAAGTGAAATCTTTCAAAATAAAAGACAGAAATATAAATGATGTTCAGCCACAGCTGCTGCCTAATTCATACTATACTCCACCACACAGCTCCTAATCTTCTCAGAGTCCCTGGGTATGCTGATATAATCTGCCTTCCTGGGAAAAACAATAAAATTATTGCTACTCTGCAGACTTATACTTTACAGTTAATTGTAATTGGCTGGAAAAATCTGAAATCAAAGTACTTCTTTCCCCTCCTTCCTTTCTTCTTAAAGCTCATAATCTCAAAGCAGATAAGGGTTTTCTCAATTTAGGGTCCCCAAATAGAACAGACAGCCCCCCGAATGGTGTCAGTTAGTTTCTGCATTAATATAAGTTAAGGGATTTGAGGTGGGGTAAAATATGGAAAAGTGCTATCCATATGTATACTACCCAAATACTGCCTTGTTCTAATGTATACTATCAAAACATTACATTGTAGATATTTTACATGTCTTTAATACATTATGTTTAATGAAGTATTAGCTGTCAACCATTTACTTTAACCATCTGCCCAAAGTATTGTTTTTGCTATTTGAAAAGTTATTTTTTATAATATATTTCTCTTTGATTGAATTATACTGCAGAGTAAAAAGGAATATGCTTTATTGCTGTGGTTTTTCCCTTCAAAAGCATTTTTAAAAAAACAAACAGAATAAGCCCAGACAGCGTCAGTGTTTACTTTGCCCATGTTAAGAAGGTGTCTGCCCAACCAGTGTGGCTCAGGTCACTGGGGGTCGTACCGAAGGTCACCAGTTTGATTCCCTGTCAAATCTTGCGCCTGAGGGCAGGTGCAAGAAGCAACTGATCAATGTTTCTCCCCCTCTTTTTCTTCCTCCCTTCCCCCTCTCTAATAAATAAATAAATTTAAAAAAAGGATCTAAAACTGGAGTTTATATCCTTAAGACCTCTTATACAAGCGTTTACAAGATCAGGTGAGCCAAGTCACATGCAGACTCTGTTTTCCAAGGCTATTCTGATAGTAATCATGGAAACTCTTAGTACGGACTCCCTTTAAAGCAAAAAAAGTATACAATACAGTAATTATAATGCCAAACTCAACAAGTGCTTCCCTTTGCCCAGGAAAGCAATTTCTAATAATGAAAAAATTAGACTTTGCTTCAGTTACTATATCTCAAAATATAGTAACTATTAACCTGCATTACCTCCCAGTAAGAAAGATATATGGAACCCAAATATGAGCCTGCTCTATGACCCAGCAATTCCATTCCTAGGTACATATACCCAACAGATCTGTGTACCAAAAGACAGGTACAAGGATGACACTCTTGCTAACAGCCAAAATCAGTAAGCAATCCAAATGTCCACCAGCAGAATGGATAAACTGTAACACAGTAATAATGGGAACTAGACAGCAATAAATGAATCACCGTTCCATCTAAACATGTGGGTATCAAAGACATAATGAATAATACAATACTCCAGATTCAAAAGAGTGATTCTATCAGGGGGCCCCCCAAAACCAGAACTGCCTTCTGGAGGGCAGGCCCCTTGTAGTACAGCTTCCCCCTCTAGGTGAGTGTTCAGTATTCTTAGGAACTCATCTGTATCAGTGTACCACCTGGTGTTGTTGTGAGAGGTTGTACTTCGCTTCAGTGAATATATTTTTTAAAGATTTTATTTATTTACTTTTAGAGAGAAGGGAAGGGAGGGAGAAAGAGAGAAACATTGATGTATGAGAGATACATTGACTGGTTGCCTCTCGCACACCCCAAACTGGGACCTGGCCCACAACCTGGGCGTGTGCCCTGGCAGGGAATCAACCGTGCGACCTCTTGGTTTGCAGGCTGGCGCTCTATCCACTGAGCCACACCACCCAGGGCTAAATTCATAATCTTAAACATATACAACTACAATTTAATAATCATCATTTAACTAAAACAAACAAATAAACAAACAGACAAACCAAAACCCAAATAGAACCATACAGATTTTACAGGGATGGGCTCAGGCATTCTCTTAGTGTTTGTTGTTTAAAACAAACTAGAAAAAAACATCGAAATTTTTGGTGCTGGTGCTCCAGAAATTTTTAAGATGGGAAGTGTTATCAAAACAGCATTTCAGAGTTAAAGGCAGGAAATGAAAGCATAAAGGGGCTGGGCCTTACTTCCTTTCCTCTTTTTCCTTTTAAAATAATAGGAACGAATGCGCAAATCTGACAATGTTGGCCATTAAAAAATACATTTTCTATCTGTGCATCTACTTTCATTCCCATGAAGTCATTCGTCCCTTGGGTGTTTTAGTACTAGGTTTTTCTTGTACATATTCTACTGAGAGGGAGAGGTAGATGGAAGCCTGGCACCGTAGTAAGTCTTGTCCAGGCTGTCTACTGAAGACTGCCATTTAGGAGACCTATGGGATGTTATCATGGAAACTTCTAGGGAGTACAGACTATTCAGCAAAGAAATAGTTAAAATGACCTCACGGTAGTACTAGAGTATGAACCAATGTGTCATGTCCACTGAAAAGGTTAATTTGGGATTTAAAAAGCTTTAACATCTCTGGGTGAGCAGAATATCAATGTACAACAAAAGTTCTCCTGAAACTGTAGGAAAAAAGTGTTTTTTGCGAAGATGGGAACCCAAAATTCTGAAAGTCAAATATGGTAATACTAGGAACAAATAACAATTTTCTTAGGACTAACATTTTTGCTAAATCAGAACATAAGGATAGGTTCATTTGAAAAGTAGAGGGTTTGACTTCCATTTTAAAAGAGGCAAAACTGAGCAGAACAAGTATTCACAGACAGTTTAAGGAAGGCTGATCTGTATCAGGGCTTAAGATACTCTTAAACTAAACAGACCTTACATAAATAGAACATTCCTTACATATACAAGCATATCCTTTAATAGTGGGAATTGCTGGGATTCCTGATTCCACTTAATCAGGAAATCAGAGTTACAAAAATAACTTTTACTTCTTTCAAGAAAGGGGAAGTGTGAAGACAAGTGAACATTTAGATTTGATACTAACAATAGTAGATTTCATTTATTTCATATATATATTTGCTAGCAAGATACAGGAGATAGAAAAGTAGTATAAAGCTCATTACACCAAAGGCAAAAATATCACCAGGAAAACTACATAGAAATGGGAGAATGTACTGTGTGCTAGACAAGCAGACATTAAACAAATACACCCCGTGCACCCACCCACTATGTACCAGACACTGCTCTAGGCCTCAGTTATTTCATATCACATAAAAGACCAAAACACTCCTTCCCACATGGAGCTTACTTTCTACTGTGGAAGACAGACAACAAAGAAGATAAACTCGGGGGGTAGGTAGGGCAAGGGAGAGTAATGGGGGGAGGGAATGGGGACAACTATAATTGAACAATAGTAAAAGAAAAGAAAGAAAAAATTCAAAAGAGAAAGAAAAACGGAATACAAGTAAAATGTATTTGTCAAAAAAAGAAAAAAGAGAGAGATAAATGCCTTACTCAAGTGGCATTTCAGAAAGGACTTGAATGAGCCAAGTGCTATCTCCCTATAGCACCAAGGCTGGAAGCAAAAGCATGATGGGCATTTCCAAGGGCTAGGCTGGTGTGGACGGAGCTGAGGGAGAGTGGGGAGAGTGGGCCGGATCACAAGGGCCTCACGGGTCTTCACTGCAAGACCGACTTTGACTTTAAGAAGCATATGCAGCCCCTGGGAGAGTTCTTATACAAAAGATTCATATGATATCCTGTATTTCAACGGGATCGCTCAGTGTGCTGTATCTAGAATAGACTCAGAGACAGAAGCAGAGAGCACCTGGGAAAGATGATGGTGGCTTGGGCTAGGATGACGGCAATGGATATGAAAAGTGGACGGAGAAGACAGAGTTGAACCTTGAATGACATGGGTTTGAACTCTGCAGGTCCACTTATATGCGGATTTTTTCCAATAAATACACAGCTGGTTCTTTGTATTCCGCAGTTTCACATCCTCAGATTCCCACGGATGTGGAGGCCATTTTTTATAAGGGACGTAAACATCTGAAGATTCTGGTGTCCACGAGGGTCCTGGAACCAATCCCCTGCAGAAACCGAGGGATGATTGTATTTCAAAACTAGACTGCAGTGAACCTTGAACAGGAGGGCGAGACCAGCTAGAGTAGTCAGGGAAGGCATGACGGAGTCATAAGATTTTACTGCAACTCTGTGCATAGATGTCTTCTAGTCCTAATTTTCAGCACTGTTTATTTATTGTAATCCTTCCAAATCGTTTTTGCTTGACTTGTTCTTGTGCAATGTCTGACTATGATAGCCAGGTGAAAGTAGAAAGGAATCGAAGTTAAGTAAGTACCAGTGGGGATGCAGAGAGGTAGACAGGTTCAAAGATATTGAGGAGGAAGAGTCCACAGGCTCTGGCGATAAGTAGGGGAGAATGAAGGAGAGAAAACAGAACAGGGATTTCTTGTTTAGACAACTTCATGAATACTGATGCCACTACCTGAGAGAGGGAACATGAAAGAAAAAGCAGGTTTGAGGAGAAACAATGGAAAAGGCCAAAAACTTTTTTGGGAGAGCAAGTATTTATAGTCTAAAGGCTCACAATTTAAGTAGGTCAAGCCTATTGCTTCCAGACTTGGGTTGCATATTAAAAGTCAATTACATTTTGGGACGATGAAAAAGTTCTGGAGATGGATAGTGGTGGTGGTTGCAAACACTGTAAAATGTATGGAATGCCAATGAATTGTAGACATAAAGTCAGCTAAAATGGTAAATTTTATATTATGTGTATTTCACGACAACATTCACTCATTAGAGGCTGTTTTTTAAAATTGAGATATAATTCATACTACGCAATTTACCCTTTTAAAGTTTACAATTCAAAGTTTCTCAGTATACTGACTGTGCAACCATCATCACACATTCAGAACATTTTCATCACCCCCTAAAAATGAGCACCTATCAGCAAATGGTCCCCCTTTCACCCCAATCTTTCCAGCCTATATGTCAGGTGTAAAACAATATTATTAAAATGTAATATAATTTATCCCAGAATCACTTTTTTCTATGTAAACATAAGACTTATGGGATATACTCTGAGAAAAAAAAAATACATACTTCTCTTAAAACTAAGTCCTTCTCTACCATTACTTGGGTGGTCAAGATACAACTCTAATGAAAATTTCTCTGGATAATTTTTCTGCAGTTTAGATGAAAATCACAAAAATCAATAAATATAAGCAATTTGTTTTTCATTTTCATTTAAAAAAATTTTCTATTAATGTTTATGTATTTCTAATCTTTAGATACTCCAAAAGAACCAAGAACACTGTAAAAGATGAAGGACAAAGTCACAAAAAAAAGGTTATGAAAAAATTCCTGGCCCATTGTAAGACATGCCTTTACTCTGTACTTCATTAATTTGCCTTGTTTACAATTTCCTGCTTCTGTTCTTATGCCTTTCATGTGTGGCCCTGTGCCCTCAAAACAAACGGCAAACTCTGAGGTCAAATACTGTTTTCCGCCCCCTAGTACTTCCCCCACGAATATGCAGCAGACATTCAAGTTGAAATATTCTGAGAAAGTGAAAAACCCTTTTACATTTTCAAACTAATATAAATTCCACAGCAGAATTACCCATATTCATCACATTAAGGCAATTAATCGATATCTCATCCACAAAAAAGCATTCTGGCACTGGACACCCAGGTGCAATTCATGGCCTCGGGTAAGCAACTTAACTTCTCAGCTACTTTGTAAAAGAGGGAGAATTATGTATAATTTTTTTCCCTGAGAATTTAATAAAAAGCACTTAAAACTGTGCTCAGTAGATAGGAAATAAAATAAATGTTTACTATTACAATTTCCCTCCATTCATGTATTTTTCACTTAAAATTATGCCATTCATATCATCTTACACACAACACCACATGTTTGAATCCTGTGGCTTAGCCTTAGCTTTCAAAGATGAAATAAAAACTATCCTTCTTTCCCTTGTTTCTAGTTTTTCATTTTTTAATTCTTTAGCATACACTTTTAAAAAAGGTTTTATCTGTTCTTAGAAAGAGGGAAAGGGAGGGAGAAGAAGGAGAGAAACACCGATGTGAGGAAGCAGCGTTGACAGACTGCCTCTCGCACCCACTCTGACCTGGAATGAAACCAGTGACCTTTGGGTTTCTGGGATGACACCCAACCCGCTGAACCATACCACTGGGGCTTTAGCACACTGTTAACTGACATAACTTAGGGCACAGCTGACGTTACTAACCTATAATCATTCTCCAACTCTCTCATTTACCATTTATAAATATGCCTCATATATTTTACCTTCAGCCATATTACCAATTTCCAAAGCTAATTTTAACCAGTTTCCCCTAATTCACCAATTTAAACTATCGCTACCACCATATCATCCACTAATTGCCATTCAGGTGAGGCAAATTACCTTTGCAAATCTGAGTATTCAAGATGGCAGGCAGACACCCTCCTTTTCTGAAAACCACTCCTTACTGTACCAGAGACAGAACCTTGCCTCTACCAGGGCTGAAGTGATCTCTCGCCTAATGATGTGGAATAAGTGTAAAATCTGAAACCATCAAACAACCACTTGGATGTAATACATCAAAGCAGTAAAAGCAGGTCTTGAGAAAGAGAGGGACAAATAATCCCACTATCTTCCTAATTTTCACTCATAGCTTTGGTTTGGTTTGATGCTTCTGAAGTCATCTACCAATAGTATGACTCTGGCCGAGACTCAACCTTCCCGAGCCCCAGTTTCCTTACCTGCAAAATGGTAATGATGATTATGATGACATCTACTTCACAGGTTGTTTTAAAAATTAAATGAGATAATGCACTATAAAGTGCTTATGAAATGCCTGACACACGGTATTTAAAAAATTCGTTTTAATTTATATCTGTAAGATACTTTATATTATTTTATTTAAGACATTATTCTTCTATCTTCGAATTGGAGAAAACCAGGAATAGGTGAATACATATACTTTGTCTGTTAAGGAGACATTAAAGATCTTAAGCAAAAATAGAAAAAGCATGCCAACTAACTTTTCTAACTCTAAGACCTAATCTGACACCAAGAGAGGAGAGAATAAAATTAGTAAAACAGAGTTGGTAAGAGGTATTAATTGAGAAATACTAAGAAAATGTTATTTTGAGAATTGAAAAAATCAAATGCTTCGCCTTAAGAAGTGCTGAAGATACTATGCATGTTTCATGGCTGGTACATGGTAAACAGTCAAAACCAACTGCTGAATGAACGAAATTTTCATTGTGGCTGTGATGGCGCAAAATCTGCCACCCCAAGATGTGTCTCTCTGGCATGAAGGTTATTTAAGGCTGACTATTTTCAGAAACAAAAGGTTCGTGAAGAACCTCTGACCCTTCCCCTAGTGTCTAAAAGAATTTTTATTTTTTTTTGTTTCATGTGCTCATTTATTTTTTCTTTTAAATTCTATTTTGATTATGCTGTTACAGTTGTCCCTATTTTCCACTGTTGGCCCACCTCACATAGCACCCTCCACTCCCTAGGCAATCCCCACCCCTTTGCTCATGTCCATGGGTCATGCATGTAAATTCTTTGGCCACTCCATTTCCAATACTGTACTTTACATCCCCGTGGCTATTCTGTTTCTACCAATCTGTACTTCTTAATCCCCTCACCTCTTCACCCATTACCCCAAACTCCACTTCCATTTGGCAACCATCAAAATGCTCTCCATATCCATGATTCTGTCTCTGTTCTTGTTTGTTTAGTTCGGTTTTTAGATTCAGTTGTTTATAGGTATGTGTTTATTCCCATTTTATTATGCACAGTTTTGACCTTTTTCTTAAATAAGTCCATTTAACATTTCATATAAGAATCGTTTGGTGGTGATGAACTCCTTTAGTTTTTTCTTGTCCGGGAAGCTCTTTATCTGCCCATCTATTCTAAATGATAGTTTTGCTGGGTAGAATAATCTTTGCTATAGGTCCCTGCTTTTCATCACTTTGAATTATTCTTATCGATCTCTTCTGGCCTGTAAAGTTCCTTTTGAGAAATCAGCTCACAGTCTTGGTAACTCCCCTGTAAGTAACTAACTGCTGTTCTCTTGCTGTTTGTAAGATTCTCTCTTGATCTTTAACGATTTGGCATTTTAATTATGATGTGTCCTGGTGTGGGCCTGTTTGCATCCATCTTGTTTGGGACCCTCTGTGCTTCTTGGACTTGCATGCTTATTTCTTGTGCCAGATTAGGGAAGTTTTCTTTCATTATTTTTTCAAATAGATTTCCAGTTTCTTGCTCTTTCTTTTCTCCCTTCTGGCACCCCTATGATGCAAATGTTGCAATGTTTGAAGTTGTCCAAGAGGCTCCTTACACTATTCTTGATTTTTGGATTTTTTTTTTGTCTTGTTCTGATTGGTTGTTTTTTGTTTGCTTATGTTCCGTATCATTGCTTTGATTCTTGGCTTCATTCATTCTATTGTACATTCACTGTAAATCCTTTACATCATTAGTATATCCTTACTTTCTGCCTGGGTCTTTATTATGCTGTTGAGATACTAAGTTTCTCGAGCATCCTTATAACCAATGTTTTGAATTATGTATCTGACATATTACTCATCTCCATTTTGTTTAGTTTTTTTTCTGGAGTTTTGATCTACTCATTCATTTGGGCCATGTTTCTTTGCCTCCTCATTTTGGCAGCCTCCCTGTGTTCGTTTCTATGTAATAGGCAGAGCTGCTATGACTCCCTGTCTTGGTAGTGTGGTCTAATGTAGTAGGTGTTCTCTAGGGTCTAGTGGCACAGCCACCCCTAATCACCCAAGATGGGTACTCAAGGTGCACCCTCCATGTGTACTGAGTACACCCTCCTCTTGTAGTTGAGTCTTGATAGCTGTTGGCAGGTCAATGGGAGAGATTTACCCAGGCCACTAAGCTGCAAGGATTGGCTGTGACCACTGACCACCAACCTCCGCTGTCCGCAGAGGATCAGCTGTGCAGGGGCAGGGTAGTGGCATTCCAACATGGTCTGTAGCTCTCCACTGAGTGCACAGGCTCTGGTCTTACCCAGGTGGTGCAGGACACGGTCAGCCACCACCTGTGTTCTACCTGGGGCCACCTAGCATGAGTTATAAAGCAATCTACAGATGGCTCCTACTTGTACTGGGCTTGGAGGTTCCCAGGTGAAGCCAAACTGTGACCCCAAAACTGGCCACTGCTAGGGCTAGGCCTAGGGCCACTTAGCCAGAGGTACCAGGGCGGGCAGGTGGGGGGTGCTCACCACCAACAACCATTCATATGGAAAACCCATTGCTAACAGCTTGGGTGGGATGAAGGCTCAGGGATGCTCCAGGACAGAGCAAAAGTGAGACAAGTTGGTGGAATCTCAGATATGGCCCCCAACCTGTCCCTTCTGTGGCTCTTCTTGGGGAGGGCTCAGAAAAGCAACAACATATATTGTCCACCTTCCTGTCTGGGAGAAAGCTATCCCCCAGCTCTCGCCCTGATGCCATACACTTCTGTTCCTCTTGGTATTCCACTGGTGCCCTTCAGTCTGCTACCCTGCTGCTGAAGCTCAGAAGGAGTGTCTGAGTAAGTCTGTGTGTGGCCCTTTAGGAGGCACTTCTTAGGACTCCAGTAGTTCCTTTCACAAATTCAAACCCCGCTGGTTTTTCCAGTCAGAAGTTATGGAGGCTTATCTTCCTGGTATTGGAACCCTGGGCTGGGGTCCTGGTGTGGGGCTGAGACTCCTTGAAACTGATATATTCCTCCTGAATTTTTATCCACCACATGTGGGGACCAGCCTGCATCTTTATTCCTCCTACCAGCCTGGATGTGGTTTCTTTAGTTCCAAAATTGTCAGACATTCATTCAGATCGATTTCTGACAGTTCTGAGTAATAGTTGTTCTGTACTTTAGCTGTAATTTTGAAGTGGTTGTGTGAGGAGGCGAGCTGTGTTTACCTATGCCTCCATCTTGACCGGAAGTCCTAGTGTCCAGAATTTAGATAGAGGACCTGTTTCAGACAGAGAACTATCACCATAACTACAGCTGACTCTTGAAAAATGCAGGTTTGAACTGTGTGGGCCCACTTGCATGCGGAATTTTTTCAATAAATATGTATAGTACTGTAAAGGTTATTTTCTCTCCTCATGATTTTTTAAAAATATATTTCATTGATTATGCTATTACAGTTTTCCCATTACCCCCCTGGTCATTCCCTTCCACCCTGCACAATCTCTCCCATCCACATTCCTCCTTTAGTTCATGTCCATGTGTCATAAGTTCTTTAGCTTCTACATTTCCCATACTATTCTTGCCCTCTCCCTATTTTCTATCTACCATCTATGCTAATTATTCTCTGTACCTTTTACCTCTTCTCCTCCTCCCACTCCCCTGTTGCTAACCCTCCATGTGTTCTCCATTTCTGTG
>CM052538.1:177324044-177363609 GCA_028533065.1 Trachops cirrhosus
ATTATGATGTGCCTTGGTGTGTTCTTCCTTGGGTCCAACTTCTTTGGGACTCTCTGAGCTTCCTGGACTTCCTGGAAGTCTATTTTCTTTGCCAGATTGGGGAAGTTCTTCTTTATTATTTGTTCAAATATCTTTTCCACTTGTTGCTCTTCCTCTTCTCCTTCTGGTACCCCTATAATTTGGATGTTGGAACATTTCAAGATGTCCTGGAGGTTCCTAAGCCTCTCCTCATTTTTTTGAATTCTTATTTCTTCATTCTTTTTTGTGTGGTTGTTTCTTTCTTCCTTCTGATCCACTCCAATGATGTGAGACCCTGCTTTCTTTCCATCACTATTGGTTCCCTGTGTATTTTTCTTCATTTCACTTATTGAAGCCTGCATTTGTTCATCTAATTTGCGACCAAAATCAACGAATTCTGTGAGCATCCTGATCACCAGTGTTTTGAACTGTGCATCTGATAGGTTGGCTGGCTCTCAGTTGCTTAAAAGGATTGGTTCTGAGGCTTTCATTTTTTCTTCTGTTTCAGCCATTTTTTTGGGGGGGGGATCTTGTGCCTGTTACATATGAGGGGCAGAGCCTTAGGTGTTCACCAGGGTGGGGCAACCCAGTTGCTGGGTTGTGACGCTGTATGTGGGGGCGGGGTCTGAGAGGGAACAATGGCGCCTACTCTGCTCTGCTGATTTCAGTCCCTTCCACTGCCTCCCCCCAACAAACTGGACCTTTCTTGTGCTGATTCCCGTGTGGGCGGGCTTGTGCACCCCGTGGGTCTTTCCAACGACCTCTCCTGTGAGGCTGGGAGTCTCTCTCATGCCTCAGCCCCCACAGGGGTCCTCAATCAGTGCCCCAAGGCTCTATTTCCCAGCGCTGGGATCCTGGGTTGCTTGCAGTGCCTTGCTTCACAATCCCCACCTTGCTGGGTCTGCCAGCCGCCACTTGTACGCCCATGGTCTGCCCACTGCGGTCTTACACGCTGGGTCCCAAGCTCTTTGTGTCCCGATCCCTCTCCACCCAGCTGCCCGACTCCACCCCTCCTACTGGTCTACAAGTACATGTCTAGTTTAACTCCTTGGTTGCCCGACTTCCATACAGTTCAATTTTCTGTCAGTTCTGGTTGTTATTCTGTTTCTAAATTGTTGCTGTCCCTATCTTGGTTGTGCGAGGAGGCACAGTGTGTGTACCTATGCCTCCATCTTGGCCGGAAGTCCCATGATTTTCTTTATAACATTTTCTTTTCTCTAGTCGACTTTATTGTAGGAATACAGTATATAATGTAACACATACAAAATACGTTAATGACTATTTTTTGTTATCATAACCCTTTCAGTCAACAGTATGGTATTAATAAAGTTTTGGGGGAGTCAAAAGTTGTGTGTGAATTTTTGACTGCATGGGGGGTTGTCCCTAATCCCCACATCGTTCAAGGGTCAGCTGTATGGTATACACTAGATGTAGTAGACAGGGAGTAACCCAGCAAAAGGCCATTTGTTAAAATTCGTCTTTGTGTCCCACTGTTTTCTGTGTGGCCCAGCACACACTGTTCACCGAACATCTGCTCTTTTTCATCTTCCTGTGACCTGCCTTCCTTCCCTTTGAAATCCCAAACCCCTACTCCTTTCCGCTTACCTCAAAATGGCGTATCAGCCTTATTTTACCTGACTGCCTTTGGAATCTGTCGTGTTTATGTGGATGCCACATAAGTATATATGTAATGAAAATAGATTTTCTCCTGTTAGCTTCTCAATTTAATCCTTAGACCAGCCAGAATAACTTAGAAGAACATTTTTTTTCTGACCCAATATAACTGAAACTAATAAAAAGCCAAACCAAACACAGGAAATGCTAGATGACCTAAAGATCAGATATCAAATAAAGAAATATACCTTAAAAAAACAAAAAGGAAAAAATCTAATGGATACAGCTCTTATCTGCTAATAAAGTAATTTTAACACCATAGTCTCAATTCACTGTGCAGACTGGGGGGAGAGGGAAGTACAGCAGTACTTTATTATGTTAAACACAGGTTTATTTTAGTGCTAACGTTTACTTTTGGCATAAATCCATATGCCCCAGTTCCACGGAGGGGAGACAACTGACAGACACTTTTAGCCGCAGAGATGGATTATGATTACAAATGTGCCACAATCTGTTCATAGCACCAAAAATATGTGTGACATGCAAAATCGAAGAATAAGCAAAAATGTAAAGTACTAAGACTGTGTGCTTGCAATCATTTTAAACATATAGAAGAACAAACCAAAAGCAGCACTCATCTGTCAAAAGTAAGCTTTCCCAAGCAATGCCTTATTGTGGCCTATTTTCATTTAAATTACTGTTTTGGGCTTAGAAATGCAGAGAATCTGTGTACACAGACTGCATGATCTAGACATACACAGGGTCCCTATGGAAATGTGTCCAAGCATAATCCCTATGGAGACATACTTTCAGAAAGGAGTAGAGGAGCTGCTTCTCCTTCTGAATCCCATGTAGCCACGGCATGCTTCTGACACCAAGGGTCTTTGTGACTTCGATGAAACTTTGTTTTAAATCCTAGCTGCAGAAATCACATCCCTCTTCTATATATATACCCCTCGGAGACCTAGCCTTTCCCCTGATAATCAGCAACCCCCAGGCAGCAGAAGACAGTGGCCTGGACCTGACTAGAGGTCACATGTCTGGACCAATGGTAGGCTAAAGATAATATCTTGATCTAAGTGATGTTTCAGCTCCTCACCCCTAGAGTGGAATGACCCTTAGCTACCTAGGACCTGATATAGTCAGACAGGAAAAGACCTCAGAGCTGTCCTCAAGATCTGAAGAAATGATTTACTACCTTACCTTACCTCCAACCAATCAGCAAACAGCACAGTCTTGAACCACCTAACCCACAGTGTCTTATGATTTTACCTTATATAATTTGTAACCTACACGCCTGCAGGGAGCTGGGTGTTAAGCATTTAGCCCCCTGTCTATGGATTGCCAATTCAATATTGAACTATTTTTCTTTCTATACTGCAAACTCCTACTTGTGCATTTCTTTGGGCCAGAGCACGTGAGCACATGGAATCAGAACACTGAGATCTTGGGAATACTTTTGGCAATACCACTAATTCTTCTAACTACTCTTAGAATTACTGGTTAATATGCCCAGGCTGCAGTTACATCTATGACGTGTTACACAACACCAAAGGCCTTAACTAAGTAATCCTGTGTCTTTTCTTTTTTATCCTCATCCGAGGACATTTTTTTTAACTGCCTTTAGAGAAACAGGAAGGGAGAGTGAGAGAAACATGGAGATGAGAGACTGCAACCAGCTGCCTTCTCATATACATCCCAACCAAAAATCAAACCCACAACCCAGGCATGTGCCTTGACCAGAAATTGAACTTGCGACCATTCGGTCTACGAGATGATGCTCCAATCAACTGAGCCACACCAGCCAGGGGTTAATCCTGTTTCTTGATGATCATTACTAGCTATGTCCTTCCTTGATAAAACCTCCGGAAGTCATAAAATGTGCACCTGAACCTGGCACACCCATTCCTTATTTGTGTGATAGCTCTGTTACTTGCACACACGTCAAAACTGTTTGTCAAACATAAAAGTAAACAGCAGAAAGAGAAGACAGCATGGAGTACACCATCAATGCTCAAGGTGGGATGAAGAGCTCCTGCCCAAGAGTGTCTGTGTTCTGTGAGGGCAATTCTCACTGGTCGAAGGCGTAGGGGAGGAGGCAATTGGTTACATTCAACACTCAATGGATCTTACAAGGGGGGAAGGGGTGGAAAGAAACAGTAACAGAATGCCTCGTTTTGTTTTTTATAGAAAAATACTTCAGAGAGAATTACCATGGTAACACATCAGCCTTATATGGGGTGCTATAAGATGGAGGTATGCTGAAAAAATGCAGGAACAACATGGAACACTTCACTCACCATAATGACAAGTGTCAACTTAGATATCTGTCACTTATTTAGGCATTGTTCGCACCCGATTTATGGAGAATTACAAGCTGAGAGCCCTCTCACAATGTAATTTCCCTCTCTTGTGCTATTCTTGCGCACTATTAAACACTGGGGCGAGGGGAGATGTTCTAATAGAACTCATCTATTTTTGTTCTTGCCAAAATTGTGGAGTAAATTTATCTAACAACCCTATTATGAAACTGCTCCCAATAACTGCTGAAAAGGCAATAAGTATGTTCATTTCCTTCCCTCCCATAGTAATCGACTATCAAACTCTCCTAATCAACTGGTATTTATAAGCTCTTGCTAAAAAGCAGTAATAAAAAATATTTGTACACAAGTACATGCAAAAGAAGAATCTATAGACTATCTGCCTGACACTGGTGAGTGAGATCACAGAAAATGGTTTACTTTCTGTGACATGCATCTGTAATATCTGGGGTTTTGAAAATGAGTTATGTACTGGTTTTATAAACACAGGAAGTATGAATGATTAGATGAGTACATTTAAATGTGGCATTAAAAATCCCTATTTGTGTGGTAGGCACTTAGGAATGAGCAGAGCAGGACGATGGGCCAGGTACAGAAGGTCACCGGGGCAGAAAGCCCCGGGTGCCCAGCAGTGGGCAAACCTGGGAAAACAAAGACCTTGCCCCCAGGGTAACCTTTCCTCCCCTGGCATATCACTGGCCCTGTGGTTTAGACACCCTGACAGTCCATGTTGCTGGTCACGTGGTTCAGAGCTACTTCTGACCTTCCCTACCCTGGCACGTAGCCAGTCATGCAGTAGATGCCCTTGGAGGAGGAACGAGGGGCCGAAGAGTGGCCTCGTGTGACTCCGATGTGGGCCCTTGCATGACCACTCCCTTGAGCATTAACTCCAGGGGTACCATCTCGGCCTCGGTTGTGTTTCAGCTCCAGGCCCAGAAGAGGGGAAAAACCACACAGGCGATGCCATGGCTGGCACCAGGGCCAGCTGCACTGACTAATGACCGCCTGACCTAGTGCTGAGCAATCAGTGGAGACCACAACCGACTATGAAAAGATATACCTGGAAAGTTGATGAATATTCTATTGAGGTCCTTCCCTGGGACCTCCCCTAAAATCCTCACCCTTAAAAACCTTTTAAGATGGAGGACCCGGCTTCCTCTCCCTTTCAGGGAGCACGCCCCCACGCCTTTCCTCTCCCCACTTCCCCATCCCCCTCAGAAGCATTACCTTTGCCTTTCTCTCTCTTCCCTAAGCTCCAAGGACCCTTCTTTTATCTGTCACTTGTTTCCTGACCCCATTTCTTTTATAGCTCACTTCTTCTACCCCTGTGACTTTCTAAATAAACTTTTCTCTTATAGTTTGAGTCTTGGCTCTGAATTCTTTCTTAGCCAGAACTCAAGTACCGAGGTTGCTGAACTGAGGACTGGTCTGACTCCACCAAACACCTGGTGCTGTTTTTGTTGCCGCCAACATTCAGGGTCCTTAATGTTCATGATCTACACAGCTGTGTATATACATGCTGCCATAGGACTCACAGTAAAACTAGATAGAAGGAATCCCAAAGTCAGAACTTCTATCAGAATACAAAAAACACACCTTCATATTTGTAAAGACAGACACAAACTTCATATCCATCAGTTTTTAGTCTTTTTCTCTTATCAATTAGAATCCTAAGAAAATTCACAAATTCATTCTTTTAGTATTTCTTGACTGTTATCAAAGATCCATTGTCTAGCAAATTGCCAAGGGTATAAATGGCATGTATGGACCAACTAAAGATCAATTAATGATAGAAACTAAAAAGATGACAATATTATAAAACCATCAACATTCCAAAGAAAACGAGTTTAGAACTCAAAGATCGGTCTTTACTGCCAAGTCCAATATGGAGTGGGGGTAAAGCTGATAAATCTAGAACAGAGTTTATTTACTCATTTACATCTATTGAAGCTAGATGTAAGTTTGAAGGCAAATTTTAGTATTCAAAGAAAGTGTACTATTCAACTGAGAATACTGTGATGGCTAATTTTATGTGTCAACTTGACTGGGCCATAGGATGCTTAGATATTTGGTCACACATTATCTTTGGTATGCCTGTGAGGGTGTTTTGATGATATTAACATTTGAATTGGTAGAATGAGTAAAGCAGACTGCCCTCTTTAATGTGGGTGGGTCTCATTCAATTAGTTGAAGAGTCCTCCCAAATAAGAAGGAATTCCTTTCATCTCGAGGCAGGACATCACTCAAACTGAAGCATCAGCTCTTTCTGGGTCTCCAGTTGCTGATTGTAGGTGTTGAGACTTGTCTCCATAGTTAGCACTAGACAATTCCTTATAATATCTTTCTCTTCCTTTCCCTCCCTGTAAATATGCTTCCTAGGAAAAGTTCAGCAAATGCTTTATGATGATGATTACAGCTTTGATGCCTCAAAAAGCTTAGAATCTTCTGCAAGAGAGAGCTGTCTATTCATCTGACCAAGTTATTTCAGGCCCAATGGGACTTAAATGATAACAGAAAAATATTTTCTTGAATAATGGTGAAGAAACAAAAATCTGCCACCCAAAAGCTACTTTTTAGGATATTGATTTTAAGCTGTTAAGAAACAAAAGACTCAGAAAGAACCTCTGGACTTTTCCCCTTTCCTACCCAAGAAAGTAAGACAGAAAAGTCTGCTTCAGAAGGGATTCTTAGAATGTTCAGTTTAGTGTAATTCAAATTAAGCGTGGTAGGTAAGAGGGTTTCAGGCTGGGGCCTGTTAGATATATACCCTCATCTCCCATTACTTCTGAGTTGCCTAGCAAGAATTTTCCTGCCATGTTTGTTCTATTCTTCGTCAACTATCCATTCTCTCTTCTGAAATCTAATCCCCTGTTGTTCACTGCCTTTTCTCCTTTGTCCAGAAGTGTCATATATACCCAGTGTTGTCTGTCTTTGGAAATTGTAATGCTTATGTGAGTTTCCCATGTGCATGTATTAAAAATCTGATTTTCTCCTGTCAATCTGCCTCTGTTAATTTGATTATTAGCTCAGCTAGAAGAATTCAGAAGGTGTGAGGAAAAATATTAGATTCATCTTCTAGCCCACCACAGTTTTGGTGAGTCAACCAGGAGAATTCATTTGGCTGGGACACCACTAGCTCCCTGGACTGTTGCAGCTAGATCTTGGACGACTGACCACAGCCAGCAGAGGTGGTGAGCATTTTACCCTGTCAGCCTATTTGATCCAATATGATCTGCAGGATTCGATGAAAGTCAGAAGTCGTGAGAATCTTTTACCCTCTTCTAAATTAGATTGGTAGGAGAAAATATTTGTGAAGCTAGTTTCTTGAAAAAATGCAACTCTGGTAAAGACTTGAGTCTCTTAGGAGACTTGACTTGGGGTGGTAAACACATAATACGCAGATGGTGTATTATATAACTGTATACCTAAAACTTACATAATTGTATTAACCAACATCACCCCAATAAATTCAATTTTAAAAAGAAGACTTGAGTCTCTTGTTTTCCCATTTTTTTCCAGAAATGGTCTATTCCCTTCACCAGCTGGATGCTGCATATGTATCTGGCAGGCAGCTGATTAGGCTGTGGATTCAAGCTTAGAGAATCTTAAACCTTATTCCATTCCAAAGAGGGGAAACCAAGTGATTCCCTGAGTTTTGGAACAGCTGTTGAAAGACAGGGCTCCCCATCTTTCTTAGGCTATTTCTGGAGATAAACTGTTAGATCTACAAGGGCCGCATTCTTTGCACTCTTTGTGGGAGTCTTACTTCCTAAAGGCTTATTGGTGTGATTTGCTACTAAAGTCCTACGATCACAGGCCAGATAATAGACACCTTGAATTGGGAAAACTTCTAAATTGAAAAATTTTAGGAAGCTCTCATATTGGTATAATAACTATTAAGACATCCTTAATAAGATGGAAGAACAAATTAGAACATAAATCAAAATCCACTCAGACTCCTTATCCCCTTCTGTTTTTTTAGCCCCTTCTTATTTACCTTCAGATATTCACTAATATTGTAAAAGAAAAGAAAAGAGAAAGAAAAAATTCAGGTAATTGGAAATACAATTGCCCAGCACTTAAAAAGAAGAAAAAAATATATATACAGACATAATAACTAGTCTTAAGACTTTTGAATTTGCTGTTTAGTATTTTGGTCCTTACAAATATCAATTAGATTAACAAAATACTTTTTTATTTTTAATGCAGAGGGGAAAATAAAGAGCTTTCCCAAAAGGTGAAACTTTTAAAAGGTTATTGAGATATAACTTTATGAGAATTGGTATATCTGAACAGGTTTTAAAGGATTTAATAACCAATCAGAAATTTGTGAAAATTGGAAACTGATTTTTCAAAGTCTGATAGCAATTAAAAAATAAAATAAAATCTCAGCACCTGCCCAGGTCCTCCCAGGAATGTAAACACAATCCACAACCACCTGAGACTGAGGAAACAAAAGGAAAAAAAATTGAAAAGAGGGAGGGCACTTTTGAAACAAGCAGCTAAAGTCTCCCATGCCTGACCACCCCTTTCCCCAGTGTCCTTAAAAATTGTCAAGGGCCAATTAAAAAATCTTCTCTTCTCTACAATTACTGGTAATTCTGTTTATGTGTATGATCTGTTTTGTGATATCTCTGTCTGTTTATATATGGTATGGTGTTTTCTACCTCCAGATGATATTACTAAGTTACAATATTTGATTGGCTTAAAGGATTTCACCAGTTATATATAAATTAAGAATATAACAGATGAACCCAAATGCTTTTCAAGATTGTAAGATTTGGAAAAGTATTTGATATTAAAGCTGGCTTAAGTTGGTTTGATTAAAAAGACATGTTTTTTAAAAACTTTATTTATATATTTTTAGAGAGAGAGGAAAGGAAGGAGAAAGAGAGGGAGAGAAACATCAACTGTCCACCTCCTATGTGACCCAGACAAGGACTGAGTCCACAACTGAGGCATGTGCCCTGACCAGTAATCAAACCAGCAACCCTGTGCTTTGCAGAATGATGCCCAACAACTGAACCGTACTGGCCAGGGCAAAAAGACATGTCTTTTAAGTTACTAACGTTAAACTAAACATATTTTGTTTATCCTGGGTTTACAAAAAATAAGTTCATGTTATCTCTGTTACAAAATTTGTAAAGAAAATAGCTTGGGTAATCTCAAGATTATTGACTTAGAAATCTCACAGAGGTATTATGAACTAATACATAAAAGGTTTTTAGGTAAAACTTTTGGGTAATAATTATCTTACATACATGTTTAGAAATAGTTTTATAAGTGTAATTTGAAACTTTAAAGTTCAAATTTGTAGTCATAGAAGGTAAGGTCCTACATCCTAGATTACTCTATCCAGCAAAGCTATCATTTAGAATGGAAGAGCTGATAAAGTGTTTCTCAGATAAGGTCAAGTTAGGGTTTCATCATCACCAAGCCCTTACTATATGAAATGTTAAAGAGACTTATCTAAGAAAAAGAAGATCAGACATATGAACAATAAAATGACAATAAACTCATAACCATGAACTGAACCTTAAAAAAAAAAAACAAACTAAGCAAACAACTAGAATAGGAACAGAATCACACAAGTGGAGATTAAATGGAAGGGAAGGAGGGAGAGAGAATGGGAGAAAAGGTACAGGGAGTAAGAAGCATAAATGGGTGGTGCAAAATAGACAGGGGGAGGTTAAGAAGAATACAGGCAATGGAGAAGCCAAGAACTTACATGTATGATCCACGGACATGAACTAAAGGGAAGGGGAATGCGGGTGGCAGGAAGGATGCAGGGTGGAGGGGAATAAAGGGGGAAAAATGGGACAACTTTAATTGCATAATCAATAAAATATACTTAAAAAAAGAAATTAACATTTCAAAGATTTAAGGATTCTAATTAAAATAGAAATTATGTTTTTGGTAATAGAAGGTACAAGGTACAGGGATATATTTTTTAAGGAAGTTAAAAGAGAGTGGTTTGTCCTAAAGTTAGTTATTTCTGAATGAGTTAAGAAGAGGGAAACTAAAAGGGATAAGGAAAACTATAGGTTTGTGAAAAGAAGTCTTGAGAGGAAATTTTATATATGGTTAAGTTGAATAAAGATGAAATAAATGTAAATAAATAAATTTAAATACCAAAAGCTTATACAAAAATCAGTTTGATTCTTTCTCACTGTTAAAAAGACATTTTTTCATGTATTCTATTCCAGATAAAGATATTATGAAAAGTTTTCTACCCAGAAAGCAAGCATTCTGTTTTACTAGTTTTCTGTTGTCTTAATCAGGTCCTTGATGACTTAAGAAAACAATCCTCTCAATTCCAAGAACTAAAGTTTTGCTAACCTATATTTGTTTGATACCTTTTATTGTCATATTAGGTAAATAAACAATTTAATACCGTTTCATAATGATATATGATCTTTTAGGTAAATTATGTTTGACAACCATCCAAGGGTTCAAATTTGGATTTTCTGTTAACCTGGGGCCCTGGAATACCTCAAAGATTTTTTTTCTTCTTTCCTTATAAAAGAGAAATTTTAAACTAATTGGGCCTATTTGATATGCTAAAATTACATGGGAAACTTTGTCAAATAAAGAAATAATAATCATGGTGTGTCTGTGTATATATATTACTAACATGGATGTTCTAGAGATTATATTAAAATATCCAAGAGTCTACAAGCCTTATATAATTTCATTTGGAATTCTAATTATCTTAAAATGTTGAAAGAAAAGCAAAATGCTTTGTCAACTGCATTATAATCAGATCTAGAACCATGTCATTTTGTTTGTTTTTTGTCATTTACAGTCATCATTTGATTCAGATACTTTTGCAAATATGATTCAGCTTCAGAAAGATCCAGAGAGGATTTATTCTAAAATACAGGTTTCTGAGAATTTTCAGATCATACCTTTTAAAAAAACTTTATTTATTTTTAGAGAGAGGGGAACGGAGGGAGAAAGAGAGGGAGAAAAACACCACTGTGTGGTTGCCTCTCACATGGCCCTCACTTTGGACCTGGCCCACAACCCAGGTATGTGCCCTGACTGGGAATCGAACTGGTGACCTTTTGGTTCGCTGGCCAGCACTCAATTCACTGGGCTACAGCAGCCAGGGCTCAGATCATACCTTTAAAATGGATGAAGATTTACAGAACTCTAAGTAATAACTAGATTAATAAAATGTTGGCAAATGATCAGGATAAACCAGAATTCTAGGAAACTGAATAAACTAAGGATGATTCTAATTTTTATAACTTTTTATTTGAAATACTGATTTTAAAAAAATCTTTCGTTTCCCAGATATAAGAAAACACGTTTTCTCAAAGCAATTTGGTAAACTGTGCCTTTGTAAGCAGTATTAAAACATCTTTCTCTCTACATCATCCCTTCAGAATTTGGAAACCTGTAATGAGTATTGTTATTTTCATGGCAGTATGGTTATTTGCATGAATTCAATAACAATCTGTCCTCTTCAAAACAGGACACATTGGAAACGGGTATTGTTATAAAAGCTTTGACTGGAATATCATGTTTGAAATGTTTAAGGGATTAAGACTGACTCTGGAAGCCAATATAAGCCCCTTGAAAAAACAGCTTGGTACCTTGCTTACATGGTTCATAGCAATATTTCCAGGCAAGGAGCTAAGGTTACTTTCCTGGGAGACAGTAAAGAAGAACTTCCAGACATTTTGGAGGACCTCAATAACCTGAGGAATTCACCCAAATCTAAAATCTATACATTTTGCAGGCAACGTCTGATGTGGCTTGGCTTCTTAGCTGTAAGAGTTCAATCTGGAGATCCCTTATGAAATTCCAGCAAAGCAGATTTAATACAGCTTATATAACCCATTGTTATATTTATGCAAATAATCAAGCCAAGTTTATTAAAACTATACTTAATGCAATAAATTTGGCTATCTTTGATAAAATGAGCATGATTTTAGAAGAAATTATGTTTCAACAGAAACTGTAATATACAGTTGAAGATATCAAATTATAGTTTAGTTACTTGTCTTTTTTTTTCTTTCCAAGCCTCACCAGAGGATATGTTCATTGATTTTAGAAGGTGTGGGTGGAAAGAGAGAGACATTGACTGGTTGCCTCTACACACTCTGACTGGGGATTGAACCTGCACCCTAGGTATGTGCCCTAACCAGGGATCAAAATGCAACCTGTTTGGTGTATGGGATGATACTCCAACTCAGTCACCCAGGGCTAACTTGGAATTATTGACAACTAAAATGAGCCTTACAATTATAAACTGAGCCTTACAATTATAAACTGCAGATAGATGACATGACATAAACTTCAGAGAAACTGTCACAGCTGATGCTTAAATAATCTCAGTGACTAGTGCTGTGTAAGCCAGGTTCCCTGAGCACCTGATGACATCACCAGAGACATTCAAACTGCAGACCAGGAGAATCTATGGGATTGTCACTGCTTGCGTTCATTCCAGCAAAAGCAGCTTGGCGCCTTACATCTAGAATTCTTCTCTATTGACAGCCTGGGAAACTGGTTTATAATTTGCTCAGATCATGAACTTTTTTTCTTTTGTTTTCATAGACACACCTCTTATAAACCTGACTGCTTACTTACACAATACAGGCTTCACTTTGGGAGCCCACCTGCATCACTGCCTGCTGAAATAAGATTCAGCAGTTTAACTGAACTGACTAATGCTCAGGACTAAATGATTGGGCCGATGAAACATGGAGCAATCTACCAACTTACCTCTGGGAATGTGAAACTTTTATTTAACATTTCTAAAGCAGGACTGAAGGAAACCAGTGGTTTTTTTTTTTTTAAGATTTTATTTATTTATTTTTAGAGAGAGAGGGGAAGGAAGGGAAAAAGAGAGGGAGAGAAGCATCAGTGTGTGAGAAAAAGCCTCTTGCGCGCCCCAACCATGTGCCCTGACCAGGAATTGAACCCCAACCTTTTGCTTTGCAGGATGACGCCCAAAGTACTAAGCCACGTTAGTCAGGGCAGAAACCGAAGTTTTGTCTCCCTTAAGCTGCCTTTCTGAGATACCGATTTCAAGATGTTTACTCAGAAACAGTATTCAGAAGGAACCTTTGACCCTGACCCCTTTCCTGCCCAAGAGATGCAGACAGAAAAACCTTCTTCACTAAGAAAATTTTAAGATGTTTGCCTTACCCTAATTTGAATTAAGTATGGTAAATAGAGGGCTTCAGACAGGGGCCTGCTAGCTAAGTATCCCCTACACCACATCGTTTCTGAGTGGCCTAGCACAAATGTGACTGTCAGGTGTGTTTAGCTCTTCTCAATTACCTGTAAACTGCCCATTCCCACTTCTGAAACCTAAGAACTCTCACTCCCCCGCCCCCTTTCTCCTTTGTCCAGAATGTCTTATATGCCCACTGTAGCCCCATACTGTTTTTGGGATTTCATGCTTATGTGAACTCCCTATAAACTCTAGGTCTTCAGGGAAGAGAGCACCCTGTCATTGATGGAGCCGTTTTAGCAAACGTTAAATGGCACACATCACTCAAAATCACATACTGTGACAAATATCTAGAACAAAAAACCTTGTAGCCATGACTTCTGTACATTCCTCTAAGAACAGAGCATGCTAAATTAAAAATGGAATGATAAGTAAAGGTAAAAGTTTATTAATGGGAAAGAAAACACCTTTGTATAACTAGTGGCGAACATTTGGTACTTGTTAAAATTTTGATAATTTCTGTTTATCGTATGAATCTTATGAGTATATAGGCACTGAAGTTGATTTTCATGCCTACAGAAATACAGTGATAACTAACAAGGTTAAACCATGAAGGAACTTCTACTCCACAACGTATTTTTTCATCTGTGTATAACATCTAGATATCTTAGTGTGTGAGCTGGGCAGAACAGCGATGAATCCTTAACTAAGTCATCACTGCTTCTTTGTAAAAGAAGCAGTGGCTCACTCAGCTTTCTTAATCATCAGTGGTCACTTTCTTTGACCAGCTGTAATGTAGGGGGAGAGGGTAGTACTCTCAATTCTCATCACAGTACTTTCTAGATCAATAAATTATACATGTGTCACAAGTATCCAGATAGGATGTATCATAAAGAGTAAAGCCTCATGGCCCACTGGGAAGGGAAAAGAAAGAGGGACAAATAATGCCAATAAACACACAAATCGACGAGGTCGTCCTTGTTCTTTAACTTCTACCTGAACACCTGGAGAAATGTAGACTGAAATTAAGATCACCATATCTAAAAATATCTTTAAGTACCAGATGGGACTGAAGAAGAAGGGTAGGAGGAGAGAGAGTAGTGCAGGGATATGAGAAAACATCAGTGAAGCTATTTTTAAAACCACACTATTTGGTTGGAATTTGGATTTGGATTTATCTGTTCAGGTTTTTCACATGATCTCAGAGAAAGAAGGATTATGGTAAGTACCTTATCTAAACACGTTACCTAAAACAAAAACAGAAGAAATATTAGTCAAGAGACAGAGGAGACTGATTTTAACAACATGTTCCCCTTAAGTACCAGCTAAATGGCACTAGAAATGTTTGTGCTTCAGTGAATTATATTGTTGAAGTGTCATTTATAAGGGACTTCTAGGCAGCAAGAGTTCGGTACCTTTGTAACACTAAAGCAAAATGAATAGGAACTGGATTTACCATCTCTTAGAGACAGCTCCTACTTTGCTACAGTGGGGACAAATATGAAAGTGCTCTGTGCCCTGTCTGGTGTAGCTCAGTGGGTTGAGCACTGGCCTGTGAACTGAAAGGTTGCAGGTTTGATTCCTGGTCAGGACACGTGCCTGGGTTGTAGGCCAGGTTCCCACCTGTATCGATGTTTCTCTTGCACATCGGTGTTTCTCTCCCTCTCTCCCTCCCCCACCTCCTGAATCAATCAATCAATCAATCAATCAATCAATCAGTCAAATGTTAAAAAAATGAAATAATGTGCTCAGCTCGGGCAACTGTCAAGCTAATGAACATCAAAGCAGATTCCTCTCCCTACCCTAGGGATACTATTTTAAAGCATCCTTTGCTTTCTTACCTCTCTGTACAAGAATGCATCCAAGTATGTTAATCTACCCCCCCACATTACTATTGTTCTTCTGTCATCTGCAACTAGAGCAGCCTTTGTTAACACCCAGCACTGCACAGCAAATTCCTCTCACAAGCACCCTCCTTTGTAGTAGCTTAATCCTTTAATTAGTTTCAATGCCCAAAACTAGGATTTCCTGAAGATGGCCACAGGATGTGCTACAAGCAGGAGGGGCCACAGCTTAAAGTTGTTGATTCAATATCATCAAGAGTTTAAAAGAATGGTTGCTAATGCACAGCCAGAAACGGAGGTTCTTAAACAAAAGGAAGAAGGCCAAGTATCTTTGAAAAATTAAGGAACTGAGTTTTCTGTCAGCTCACAGCCAGGGCAGAAAATCTTAATCTGTCCAAAGATTATCCTACTATCCTCCTTCTGGGCTGAAACATACCAGAAGGTGCTTTTAGACAGAACTAAAGGGATGAGGAAATACGTGTACTGTGATCAAGCATCCACCTTCAGATGAATAAGGTCATTAGCAAATAAGGCAATAAAGGCCAGGCTCACAAGTCAACTAATAGTTTCAGAGGTAGAAGGCAAGGCCACAGTTTCAAAAATGATTAGTACTGAAAAAAAACTTTTTAAACGTATACTGGGCAAGGCCATTTGTAGGTTATGTACTAGAAAATTTGAGATTCTGGGTAATTAATAGTCTATAAAAAAAGTGAAACAAAACAAAAGTAATTCCAACCAGCCTTCCAAAGTCTGACTCTAGCTCTCTGGGTCCTTACTTCTCTCTTCCTCCCCACCCCGCAGCTGGTTTTCAGCTGGTGTTGAACTGTAGCCACAGGACTCATTCAGCAAGGACCACCGACTCTAGAAGGAAGCATTAAGGCATTTAGATTTCCAAAACAATGACAACTGGCAACTTGGTTTTACCACCAATGTCCTGTTCCTGAACACATTTCCCTCATTTCTTTTTTCAAAAAGAGATTATACATCTTGCCTTCAGATTTCCTTTCCTTTCCCCAATTACTACCAATCAGTAGAGTTGCTTTCGATTCTCTTTGTTGTAATCAAACTAAAACAAACAAACAAAAAAAACAAGACAACTCTTAAATCTCTTAAGTCAGTTTGATTATTAACTAAGTTTTTCTTTAAAATGCATTTACTAGGGCCTTGTCCACCCAGACTCAGTGGTCTGGTAGAGTAAACAAGCCCCACAGCAGTGAAATCATCTGGGGTGCTTTTAAGTAACACCCTGCCAGGGTCTCATGCCCAGAAATTCACTGGGTCTGCTCAGGGGCCCTGACAGCAGCATTATTACTAAATTTTAAGCTTTCCTGTGTGTGAGCAACACTAGGAACCACCATACTAAAAGCACCTCTGATGCAAATGGTCCACAAACAAAGTCTGAGAACAGGGGCTTAAAAGAAGACACCTTACCTTCATGAGGTCCTTCTGAACCTTACTTCACTACCAAAGTGAATGGCAGGAAGATACAAATATTCAGATAATTAGAAAAACCATAGGTGACCATTTAAAAAAATCCTCTCCAGAAAGCTCTCAAATCTGGCAAGCCATCAGGATATCTGGTTCTTAATTGAGAACAGAGTCCATCTAGTTTGTCACCTGTTTATACATATTAAGTATTCTTAAAGCAATAAACAGCAATAAAGTTGATGAAAAGCTAGGATCAAGTCTCCCAGACAGAGTCCTCAGAGATAATTCTGGGAGGTAAAATGCAATTTCAACCATGTTAAGGTTTAGAAAGTAATTTTTCAACAAACAAAATAGCATTTGGGCTATTAAGTTCGCAAATTAGAAGTGATGAGAAGAACAAGCTGAAGTAACGATCACATATTTCAGCTGAACAGTAAGTGAATATATCAAATTGTGGGGAAATGTTTATTTTATTTTTTAATTTAAAATAAATTTTATTATGAAAAAAAGAGAATGATGGTAATTGATCCCACTTCAATCTTACAGAAAATAGCCAAGCACACAGTACTTTAATTAAGAGCTTAGCTTCTCTATTTATTTATCTTACCACACCTCCTAAAGGAGAAACGTCTAGTTCAGGGCTCCTTGCCTGTCCCGGAGGAAAGCACTCAAACTTTGTATTTATGTTTTATATTAAGAACAATATTTTACTAAATGAACAAGTCTACATTTGTTCAAAGGTTAGCTTTCAGCCTGCTTCCTGTGGGCATCTTAATAGCCAGCTTCAGACAAACTCTGAAACAAGACACAAAAGGAGAGACCACTCTGTGGCAAGAAACTTTTATTAGCATTTGGATTTGGAAGAAAGAGATGGCAGTGGAAGGAGTAGAAAGACCATGCTACAAACGTGCCGTTAGTCCCAACTGAACTGTGCTGTCTTTTGGAAAATAAGCAGACCTTTATAATAAGGTTATAAAATAGTCTTTTTTAATAAGATGTTAAATATCATTAATGTAACCTCTGAAGTAGAAGCAGATGGAATTCAGGAAAGTACATTCTGTTCAGAGACAAGATATGCAGAAAACCTGTGGCATTTGTAAGCTCAAGTTTCTCAGTCTGTAAAGTGCTCTTACTGCTTGCTGCTATCAGAAGGCTTAAGCCATTGGTTAAAAAGTCCTATAAGCTACATAATGAACAGACTATTTTACAAAAGAAAGATCCTTCTTTTTCTTGGATTGCTAGTAATTTAGTACATATAGTCTACAGAAAAAATCCACATAGGTAAAAAGACTGGTAAGGAACATAACACCATTAATACCTGAGTTTGCTTCAAATAATTAGCTGGCTTTAAGAAAGCTTAAGGTTTTGGGGGGTTGGTTGGGTGAGTGAGGAAGTTTTCAGGGAGAAGGAAGGAGGAAACAGAAAAGGGGAAGCTGAACAAAGGAAGACTTCACCTGGGGCTCTGAGCTCAGTCCTTCCTGGAGCCCCACCCCTACCACTGCAGTGGGCAAGAACCGTGGACTGTCCAGCTCTGCACCCCTTAACCGCATACCCCTCACACAACAGAGAGCAGATGCTTGACACGATACGTGTCTGGTTAATGTGTAATCACGTATTTTTAATGGTGTTCTAGGTAGCAAAAAATTATAAGACAGCGGGGATCTAGTCTGACCCTCAGGGTCAGATGCAATGCTAAACTGTACTGTGGCTGAGCATAAAACTTCACTAGAAAACTTGATTTTTTACTTAGATGAATTTCTAATACTACGATGAACAAATTATGTAAAACAGATAAATAATAATAAAGAAAAAAGTAAAACCCGAACATTCCTGGGCTCAGAAAGCACAGGGCTAAGAGAGAGGGGTGCCCAGGCTCAACCAAAGGAAAATTCTGCCAGCCAAACAAAACAACTGGGTGTTAGAAGCTGTCAGCTCCCCTCAGAGAAGCAGGAAATTCTTCTTATGACCACCTCCCTGAAAAAGGCTGTTATTCAGTAACAGTTCTGCCCCTCTGGCGTGGGAATCCTGGAAGTTTTGTTTTTTTCTTTAAGTGTTTCAGTTCTCCTAAATTTGTTTTTGACAGTGCCTGGGCTTCTCAAGGTGATCATTTAACACCTCATTAACAAGTCTATTGTAGGAATTAATTCAAATGAGCCAAACCTAATTTTAATTACACCTCAATCTGCTCAGGAATTTTTTTTCTTCTCAATTGACACTGCCTGAGTGGGCCCAGTTCTTTTCAAAACTAAGAAGTACTAAAAGTGCAGTTTTCTATATAGAAAGTTACTTGTCATCATTTAAAATTTTATCTACTCAATGGTTCCTATCTAGTTTATTTTGTTCCATGATTTGGCCATTCTGGCTTAACATTCGACTCTACAAGAATCCACTCATTTTCTACTATCTCTGGAACATGGGTGCACTCATTCAGTCAGCAAATTTATTGAAAGGCTACTAAATGTCAGACACTAAGCCGGGTGCTACCCACTTTATTAACTATATCTTTAGGCAGAACTAAAACACATCAACACACAGCTCTGAAAAAGATGAGCACAATTTTAGTTGCTTTGGTCAGACAGTTTCCTTGATTCGTAAATAGATCTTACAGCTACACTTCTACTACTGGACCGTGGATTCGTGATGTGTGAAGTAAAAACTAGAATTTCAAATGTCTAAGTAAATTTGTCAGAATTTCCGAGGTTTCATTTTTTCTACCCACCAGCCTGTTCTAACTTAGTATGTCCACTCAAGATACAAGCACAACACCCCCATTGTTACTTTGGTTCCTAGTCATATGTCTCTCTCTTCTTTGGAAAAAGGACAGGAACTGGAGAGGAAATGAGGAAAAGGTTGGGAAGGAGAAATTTACAAAGTAGCAGGGAACAGATCTCAACTTCCCTTACACAGTGCAGCTTTTCTGAAGGCTCTACACTCCAGTCCCCAAAGAGTAGCATGTCTTCCCAAAAAAGGAAAACACTTTTAAATAATCAACTGCATACTATCTGTGTAGATGTCTAAGCCTTACTTTCAATCTTGTTTTAAGCAAGATTTATATCTATATGTTATTAATGGACTCTGGAATCTAATAATAGAAAAGTTTTAATCACAAAAGTAACATATCCACATGGTAAAACAAAATTCTAGTAGTAAAGAATATTAACTAAAAATCAGAAGTTTCCCCCCCTTGGACCAGCTACCTCCATTCCCAGCCCCAGCAAGTGGCTCCAGGTTCTGTTTCTGGCTTTCTGGTAGCTAGCACCACAATGCTGAATAATACACTTCCACCTCTGTTCTTGTTCCACCACGTGTCAGAGATCAGAAATAATATTAAGGTAAAATTCTGATTGACGTAAACAGTATTAAATCAATAAAAACCAGGCATACCGTTTCTTTCTTATTTCTCAATGCAAACCAATTTGGTGTTATTTAACTAAAAAGTGGAGAGCTCAAGGCTGAGAATGTGAGATCTTCTACGAGAGTAAAACTGATTTTAGAAGCATTAAAAAACAAAATGTACAATTAATGTATGTCTCTTACTCACAACAGAAATACTTTTAAAAGTGAAAAAACAAAATGAAAAAATCCAACTGGTGCCCCTTTTTCTGCAGTTGACACTGCCCTCTAGTGATAAAGGATAAATGTCAACTATTGGAAAGCAAACATCACACTTCATTGCTCATTTTAGTGTGTTTAAGTCAGGACGTCTAGTCTACAAATGCCACCAAACACAGAGCAAACAAATTCAAGATGACCTTTATTAGCTACTGCATGTTAAATTACAAGCTCTTTTAAAAGGCTTTAAACCAAGGACACTAATTCATGGAAACGGCAGCTTTTATATACAATGGGATTGAAATATCACTACATAGTGAATTATATTTTCACATAAAATTGTGCAATTCAAGAAAGACCCTGTAGGCTCATTACCTGTGACTTACAAGGGTAGGTAGGATAGTGACGTTAAAGTCTCACCATCTGCAGAAAAAGAATTCAACAGGCTTGTGCTCACAGCATGTGTAACAAACACACTGAAAAGTGTCCGCAGCAACCAAGGGCTCCCATACTTGCCAGCTTGCTGATTAGGGCTCCTAACTCCTCATTTTAGGAAAGAAGCTCTAGAGAAAGAGTGTGTGTGGTTGCTAAGTACTTCCTGAGCCCAGGACGTGTTCCAAGGAAAGAACGACTTACCACGGGTGGTGCCGTCCTTCCCCATGATGCACTCCATGGAGGTGATGATCTGCTCCACCACGGGAGGCGACAGTGACGTGGCGTACACTGCGCTGTGAGAATGTGTTCGCAGATAGTCTATCAGCTCCTGGGGGGTTCACAGAAGCAAGTCATCAGAGGCAATGCCGGCCGGCGTGCACTGGCAGTGTCACTGCCTACCCGCCGGGGAACTCGGGTGCCCGCTTCGACAGCACTGACACAGGGACACCAGTCTGAGAGACAACGTGGTCAAAGCCCACTGTCCGCAAGTGCGCCAGATACATGGCAACGTCCTTAGGCTTTTAGGTTTTGTTTTTCAAACATGCCACAACATGGAAAGATGAGACACTGGTTTTAAAGAAGACCTCTAAATTTGGAGACTGTATCATCTAGTGTTATAAACAGATCTACAATGCAGAATTAAACAGGACAGTGTTTTGATTACTTTTGGATACAATGGTTTACTTGTAAGTACAGTATTATAGAAAACATCACCTGCATCTTACCCCAGGCCTGCGAAGCCCATTCTTACACGCCTAAATCAAAGAAACGAACTTCTCTAAATCAATTTTAAAGGCATTAAACACCCTCCACACAAGGATTCATAAAGTGATATGTGTCCGAAATTCACTGGGTGTTTCATAAGAACACTAAAGTCTGCAATAAAGAATAAAGACAGACCTTGTCTGTCAGACACAAGGTTTTGAAAACAATAAGTTGTCTATCCCTAATCTCTGATACCTTCTAATGTCACTAAATCTTTAAATATTCACACAAAAAAAGCTCATGTACCAGAACCAAGACACAAAATGTAGCTTTTTTTACAGTGCTATTCATCACTTCAAAAATACTCAAAATTGTATAAAACCTACAATAGCATAAATATACTGTACCAAAATGATCTCCCAGAGTATTATTTTTCTGTACTTTGGTTTAGCAACAAATCTTACCAAAAAGCAATCAACTCTTCAAAGTGAGCCTAGCTTCATTAACAAAATCAGAGGAAAAAAAAATATATCATACTTGACTAAAACTACTAATAATGGATATTCCCTAAAAGGCAATCAATTATTAAGAGAAAGTCCATGCTTTAAGATCTCCAGAGTTTTAAAAAGGAATTAAGGACATTTATGAGTACCTACTATGGGCCACATACAAATACTTAATATACATTGTTTTTTCCCCCTAAAACTGCAGTTTTTTAAAAATCACTTTTTAAAAGTGGATACTACTCAGTGTTTTGTAGTATGTTGACAGAGCTACAGAACTTTCATCACTACCTAATTTTAGAACATTTTCATTACCTCAAAGAAGAAACCTCATACCCCTTAGCAGTCACTCTCCACTTCCCCCATCTCCTCAGCCCCCAGCAACCACTAACTTACTTTCTTTGTCTATGATTTGCCTAGTTTGGATGTATCATATAGAAAAAATAATATAATATGTGACCTTTTGTGATTCCCTTCTTTAACTTAATGCTTTCAATGTTCATCCATATTGTGGCATGGACATGTATTACTATTCCTTAAACCCTTACTACAACCTTATAAGCCAGCACATTTATCTCGGTTTTACTGATAAGGAAATTGAAAGGTTAAGTGCTTTGCCCAAGGTCTCACAAAGTTAGGGAAATATTCAAACCCAGGCCTCTGTCTCCATGGTTCAAACGTTTCTACCATGCCACACGTCTCAAATGCCTCAGCGTTCATTATATACTTTTTAAACAGAAAAAAACAACGCCATATATAGACCAGAACTAGTAAAATAACCTTCTTCCTTCCTGTCTGTACGCTCACCCACAATGCATTTGAGTCCAAGGGCAGGGAAACTGGGCTTTTATTCCCAGCGGCTCCCATGACAGCCCCACCACCTTGAGACTGTGAGCACAACTCAAACCCAGCGAAAGGCTGTGGCAAGCAGGCAGCACCACTGTGCGTTCTTCCACACAAGAGGGCATTCTCTGTCTCCAACCAGCGTGTAGTTTAGAGCGAAGCTCCAACAAGAAAACAACAGACAATGAACAGAACCGGCCTTTGGTGCATCAGAGTCACTCTCCAGGCAGCTGAAATGTGGCCCTGCTGGCACTATGAGCCAAAGCCACAAACAGAGTGAGGTTCTCCACATCCCAGTTCGGGACGCTGTCTGCTAAACGAGAATGACCGCATCCAGTAGCCAGTACCTTTCTCCTTAACTGCTCAGTTCTCACGGCCCATTTACCTTCTTGCCTCCAATGTATCCTCCAGAAGCACCAAAGCTCTTGGTGAATGTTCCCATCATAACGTCCACATCCTCAGGATCCAGGCCAAAGTAATCTACCACACCTCGACCTGTGGGGCCCAGAGCCCCGATGCTGTGAGCTTCATCTAGGTACAAGTAGGCCTTGTATTTCTTCTTAAGGGCAATCACTTCAGGAAGGCGGACAATAGATCCCTCCATGCTGGCAAAACAGTAAAAAATACATACACTGAGACTTAACTCCCAAAATTGGGAGCCAGATACTTTATTATTATTAATTTCTTAAGTTTATTGCTTTGTGAAATAGTCTAACAACTCTGCCTGTGTGTTTTAAGCCGGCAAAGCTAGATAATGCTGTAGCTGTGCAGGCCTCCAGGGGAAGGGAGACTGGATCTTTAGAAACAAGTACCAGCACAATTAGTCCTAGTTCGCCACAGAGGAACAAAACTCACAGCAGATTCTTCGAAAGCCTGTGACTATAAGCAACATTAGACTTTGCATCACACTGCATATGCAACTGAAATTATATAAGAAAGAATTTAAAAATATGGGAGGTAACAAAATAAGTGCAAGGGCTGCAAATAGGTAACCAAAATAGTTCTTAAAATTAAAGGTGTATAATTTGTTTTGACATATTACAAAATGTATTCCAATTCTTGACCCTATGTATAAATTCCCTCTACAAACAGTAAAATAAAGGATCCAAGCAGAAGGGGGTCTTGGGGACCATGTAGCACGATGGAAAGAATAAGACAAAAAGACTTCTGTTCTAGTGCTTACTCTGCTTCCATCAGAAAGACAAGACTAATAAAGCAGGATTACCTATATATTCCCTCCACAAGGATTAGAATCTTCTTCCAGGGCCTTCGTGTCCGAGGCTGACCATACACAATGGCATCTTTCAGTAGCTTCTCTAGGCTTTGCATATCTATAGCACATACAGAAGACCGTCAGCATAGAGTACCTTCCTCTTTACTAACTTTATTCCAGAAATGCAAATACACATTTCTTAATCAGGAAGTGTGTCTCAGATAGCAAAGGACATTAACAAAATCAGAACAGGGGAGAAAAAGATAGGGCAAAATGAGAGAGCTACTGCTAGCCTGAATTAAAATCTCATTTAAAATGTAACAAATGTTCAAAACCACAGAAACCCAATAAATGACTGTGGCACAGCTGAGTAAGCTGGTTAGCAAGCTTATGAAATGACCAGTGTTTCATGCTAAATACCTTGTGTTCCAGTTAGCTTTCTCTGTATTTGTAAAATCAACTGTATCTTTAATCCTAGTGAGCCATTTAGAAATAATGCATTAAGAAGGCTGAGCAAGAGCATGAAAGCTACTATACACCTCCTAAAAAGCATATATGGGGGGAAAACTTCAGAGGTGCCCATTTCCTCTCACCTAAGATATTCTTAATAAATGCTTTTTTAAAATAGCTTTATCTTGGTAGTGGGTTAAAAATACACCAGCCTGATTAGTGCCTTAGAGGAATTCCTAAATGCACAGGTCTCTGTCTTAAGCAAGCTTGAGAATCAGTTGAGACTGTTCCATGTCTGATCTGATCTGCTATGTGTACACAACCAAGTTCTTATGGCTCTGTTGGTTCTTAAGGTGGTTAACGGGTACGGGAAACAACGTGGCTGGTACTGCCATTAATGAGGGTCAAAATGTTCCTGTTAGGGACAAATGTTTTGAAGATACCTAATTGACTACACACAAACTTTTTGCCTTGAAACACTTTCCTCAAGAACTGCCCCTCCCCCAAAATCTATGCAACATCTGGGGTCTACTTAGATGTTGTGGGAGGAACACCATCATAAAATCTGATTTTATAGTCTTTGCTGCTCCTCACTGAAGGAGGGAGTTACAAAGTCACATGATTTTGCTCTTTTCATAAAAAATTACTTTGGTGGAACAGAGAAATAAGGTTATAAAAACACAAATACGATGGCCATAGGCTGTGACTGTGTTTACACCTCCAGTTATTCGTAAGAACACACTCTGTCTGCTACCCAACCCAGAGACAGGAGAGGCTGCCACAGAAGTGGGCCTGATCTGAAGCCATTGGTCCTGCCGCAGAAGGCAGAGTGTGACAGCCAGCAAGAGCCAGGTAAAAACGTGCTCATTGCTTTAGTTTCCTCTGTTTACACACAGAAAAGAAGGGGGGGAATAGATATTGATTCAAAATTTTAGGTGAACAGGAAACATCTGTAGTAGAATACTTAACCATATTATCAACTTAGCGAATAAATTCAGTGTCTCTCTCATATTATACTCCCCAAACACATGAAAAATAAAGATTTTAATTTAAAAATACCACAGAACTACCAGAAGAAAATAAGAGACTAACCCTATTATCTTTGAATATGGAAGGCATTAACAAAAAAATCCAAGTCATAAGACAATAAATGTGACACCATAAACATTTTAATAAGTCTGCACAGCAAGACACTGAAAACAAAGTTAAAAGTAAAATAAAAAGTACTGTAATATAAAAGAAAAGATAAAGGGCTCTTATAATTAGTAAAAAGGAGAAACCATTTAAAAATGGCCAATTTACAAAGAAATACAAACACAACATTGTATAAAAAGTTGTTTGATACCTAATTATCAAAGAAATTAAGATGTTATTCACTTACTAGAGTAGAAAGGGTTCAAAATGATTCATAATGGTCTGTGTTGGCTTCTGAGCCACTATCATGGTGTTGAGTAAAAATCGGCACAATGCTTGGAGGCAATTTGAAAACGTACAAAAACGTTTGTGCCCTTTTAAACAGGCATTTTAGGACTGCTAGGAATTCATCCTAAGGCACTAATCAAACCATTGAGCAACAAGTACAGCACAGGTAGCACCATTTCTAGTAGAACAATACAGAAACAAATTGAGAGATGACTAAGTAAGGGCATCTGCAGCCACTGCCTTCCTCTCTGGCACTTGGGGAGGAGCAGAGTCACTCCCACGGCCTAACCAAGTTCACAATGTGTTGTAACAAAGAGCAGGTTCCACAAAGGTAATAAATTAGTAAGTCTCATTTACATAAACAAAATGCTATTTGCATCATCCTCATTGTAAAGCACTTTTGACAAGACAAAGACAGAAGGAAGGAAGTTATTACCATCTGTAATCTTCCAACCAGGAGCACAAACCTAACATTTGGGTGTGTGCTCTTCTAGACTTCTGTCTGTGCATGTACTCATTTTGGTAAAAGATGGTATTAAGCATACAGTTCGGTAATCTTTCCTTCCTTCCCAGATGTGTTTTAACTACAGAAGTTATGCATTTTTATTGCAAATATTTATTTTAGTAATACATAAAGATATTTCCCTTAGGGAGAAAGCCTGGCTTAGTACCACCTTCCTCTGTGCTTTTACAGCATCTGTTCACTCAGTATCTGTACGCTGTATTCTAGCTATCGATTTGTCTATAGTCTTCATTAATCAGAGATCCTTGAAATCAGGGAGCCTGCTTTAATCATCATCTCAATACCCCTAGTGTTATGGCAAGATACACCACAGGCATCTAGAAAGTCAAATAAAAGGAGAATGTCCTATTTTTATCAAAAGGCTTCCTTCTGCCTTTATTTTTATCACCAGGTGGAAGACAATAACTTTAAAAGAGTGCACCAGAAGGACATTTTAAAAGTTGCTACTTCAGCTTCACTTATATTTTCTATGATTAATGTAACCAATGTTACCACTGTCCCTAACCCAAAGAACACTACACACACTAAGGTCAACAGCCAACTGCACAGCAAACTCACTGTTGTGTTTGAAGACCCGAATGGTTGCTCCTGAGAGCCTGGCGCCTAGCACCAGCGACGCATGGTTCAGTTCATCACTCAGAATCAAGCAACCCTGCAAAAGCACAAGCACAGGAAGTAAGAAGCTGGGGGGGGGCGGGTGAAGGGAGGAGTTTCATTACACAAATTACCAAATGCTAAAGTCATTAATAATAATAATAATAATAATAATAATAATATCTTATTAAGGAAAGCCTGTACAACCACGAAGCTATCAATTTCAAAAAGAAAAGTATGTATGTGTATATACATTTATATTTTGCAAAACTTATGTAGTAGATGCAAAATTCTAGCCTTTCAATTTCTTCATTCCTAAAATGAACATAAATATTCAGATGTATAGCAACAGATTTTTATTTATATCTAAAATCTGCTCTATCAGATAGTCTATATCATAGAGTTTCATGGAATTTCATGAGTTTTGGTATGATGTACTCTTTCATTCATGGAAAAAGTGTTTGGGGGAGAAGGCAGCAGAGGAGGTAATAATGCCTGTGGAAACAGTGCATTCTTCCTCTCACTCTTAACCCCACCCAGAGTTCAATGAGGGGCCCACGTATTAATCTATTCCTAAAATGACATGAAGTGCAGGCTTAGTTTTGCCCTTAAAAATCACTAAACAAGCTTTACTTTAAACCCATGTAAACACGAAAGGTGCCCTCTTTGCGCAGTAGCCAACGCACCAGTCCCACAAACCCATGCAAACATGGGTTTCTGCTAAGGCGACGAGAAAAGTCTGAAGCTCTTGGGATTTTTACTTCTTTCCCAGTTCTTACTCTTCCATATCTCATGGAGGCTCCAGCCTACACAATCTGAACTCAGAAACAGGTTTCTCTATCAATAATGGCCTCAAAATAATCAATTAGATGAAAAAAGGTGTAGAAAGTATTAGCATGCTCCCAGGAGAATACAAGGAAAAGATATACAGACATATATATCTGTATTTATCTGTTGGCTTACTGATTTATTTATTTATTTAATTAATTACAGGGTATTCCTGGATAGATACGTAACAAACTTACAAAAGCAACTATCTGTCTGGAATTTTTACTGTGTGTCAAATTTTTACTAAGATAAAAAAAAGTTCCCTAATTAAAGATGTGTAGGTCAAAAATGAAGAATAGAGTTGGAGGTTCCAATATGGTCTGATAGTTTTTTAAAAGCCCAGTAACAATAAACACATCAGACCGAGGTTTTGTAACTACTATTCTCCAATAAAAGGGACCAAGGCTCAGTAGAGAACTAAGTGGTTGACCCCAAGGTTAGGATAGGTAAAAAGAGCCTGGTGCATCAAAGAAAGTGCTTTAGAAAGAAAAATGGCCAAAACTGGAACAACTTGAGCAACAAAATTATTCAATATATTAACATAAAGGAAAGCTGAATGAAAGGTACACAGGAACTCCCTGTACTTTCCTGCAACTCTCCTGTAAATCTAAGTTTATCTTTGGAAAAAAAAAGTGTTAAAATTGAAAAAAAATGAGAGAAACTGAGAAAAAAATAAAAAGAGGTTGAATTCCTCTTCTGCAGGCCTTCAAATTAACCACTCTTGGCATTCCACTGCACTTTAAAAAGGATCCCCTCCTCTCCCTCTCCACCTACACGGTTTTATCTTCTTCTCTTTCCATCTAATTTTTCTTCTGGCAAAATCTGCAATATGATTGTATTCTTTAGGTTTCTCACCTCCTTTTTAGGCAGCCTTATTCACCATTTATGTGTATCGATCTTTTTTTTCCCGTCTAATATACTATGAGACTCTATTACATCCTTTGTTCAAAAATAAAAATTAAATGTCTAACATCTAAATGTTTAATATGTTTCAGGCATTATGTTAAGGGCTGTAAATACATATTACTTTTAATCCTCACAACAAATCTGTGAGGCAGGTACTATTAATATCCCCACTTTACATATGTGGAAACCAAGGAGTTACAAATCTTGCCCAAGGTCACATGCATGTTAAGTGACTAAATAAAAAGCTTCCACTTCTCTAACACATGCTCTTAGTCAATGAACTGTCTGTCTCTGACTTTAAGCTGAGTAATCAATCACCTCACAGAGAAATTTCGTGTAAAATTTAAAGAAATATTGAAACTGGATTAGTTGCTGTTTTGAATGGCTTAAATTATACAACATTTCAACCACAATGTTTGATTTGCACAATAGATGTTGAAGGTAGTATCTTCCATGTCTGTGTATAAGACATCTAATTCTAGACAGTGACTTTTAGAGTTTGTGAGCACACAAGAGAAGCAGGAGGAGACTACTTAACCCCACTAGTGTAAAAAAATTCTAAGAAATTCCAAATAAGAATCTCAAGTTTATGATGCCAAAATGTACCATTTATCAATGTGAAGTCAAAGAACCACCATTCATGCCTCTTGGGACATCTGTCCATTGTAGCTAAGCTGTTGAATTTACCAGCACAGATTTTTTTACTATTTCCTTATACCCTTTTAATGTTCACAGGATGTGCTGTGACATCCCTTCTTTCATTCCTGCTATGGATAATTTTTGTCTTCTCTTTTTACCCTGACCAGTCTGGCTAGAGAGCTATCAATTTTACTCAGTTTCTCAAGAACTAGTTTTAGTTTCACTGATTTCTCCTATTGTCTATTTTCTAATTCATTGATTTCTGTATTAACTTTACCATATGTTCCCAGTCTTTGGGTTTAATTTGCTTTTTTTCGCCCTAATTTCATATGTTAGAACTTTGGATGACTGATTCAAACTCTTATTTTTTCCTAGTATAAGCATTTAAAGCTGTATATTTCCATCTGAGCATTGCTTTAGTTTCATCTCACAGATTATATTATAGTTCAAGTATTTTCTATTTGCCTTTCCCTGACCCATGAATCACTCATTTTAAAGAGTGTTGTTTACTTTTCAATTATTTGAGGATTTTCCTGATATCTCTGTTACTGATTTCTAATTTAATTCCACTATGGTTAGAGAACATATTTTGAATAACTTCAATTCTCTTAAATTTGTTAAGGTTGGTTTAACAGCCCAGAAAATGGTCTATCTTGATAAATGTTTTGCTGTTGTTGGGTAAAGTGTTTCATAATTGTTAAGTTGATTAATAGTGTTTTTCAAATGTTCTATATCCTAAATGATTTTCATTCTAGTTCTTCTATCAATTATTGAGAGATGGCTATTGAGATGACTAATTACAATTTTGTATTTGTCTATTTCTCCTTTCAGACTCATCAATGTTTGCTTTGTGCACTTTGAAGTTCTGTTATTATGTACCTACACATTTAAAATTGTTATGTCCTCGCCCTGTACGGTGTGGCTCAGTTGGTTGGAGCATCGCCCCATAGACCAAAAAGTCACGGGTTCAACTCCAATCAGGGTACATACCCAAGTTGTGGGTTTGAGTTTGATCTATGGTCAGGGCATGTACGAGAAGGCAACCAATCGATGTCTCTCTCTCACATCTCTCTCTCTCTCTCTCTCTCTGTCTGTCTAAAAGCAATGAAAACACATCCTTGGGTGAGGATAAATAAATAAACAGACAGAATTGTTATGCCCTGGCTGGTGTGGCTCAGTGGATTGATTGCCAGCCTGTGAACCAAAGGGTCACTGGTTCAATTCCGAGTTGGGGCACCTGCCTGGGTTGTGGGCCAGGTCCCCAATGGGGGGCACACAAGAGGCATCTACACATTGATATTTCTCTCCGTGTCTTTCTCTCTCCCTTCTCCTCTCTAAAAAATAAAATTTAAAAGAAGCCTTCTTAAAATAAATAAATAAATAAATAAATAAATAAATAAATAAAATCGTTATGTCCTCTTAATGGAGTTAACACCTTTATCATTATACAATGTTCCTCTTTATCTCTAGAAATATTCCTTATTTTGGAATCTTTATATTAACATAGTCACACCAACTTTTTTTATATTGTTTGCATGCTGTATCTTTTTCCCTCCTTCCAATTTTAACTTACCTGTGTTTTTAAACTTAATGTAGCTTTCTGGTGGAAACCTATTCAGTTTTGTCTAATCTGACAATCTTTGACTTCTACAATACTTGGAATGTATAAACCACTTACATTTAATGTGATAGCAATATAGTTGGGTTTAAATTTCCTCTCTTGCTATTTGTTTTCTATCTTCCCACCTGTTCCCTGGGGAAACATATATTTATATAACTGAAAATGACTTCAGAGTTAACCTAATTCAAGTACTTCATATCACAAAAAATAATAATAATAAGTAAATAAATGAGGCTTAGAAAGGTCGTGACATTGTTCACAGTCCCACAGCTAAATCTGACCATATAACCAAACAAAAATTCAAGTCCTTGGCTCATTAATCCACTGATTTTTTTCAATACCATTCATCGATATTGTTGTTAAAATGAGAATAAATAACCTTGAGGAACTGTTCAAACAGACAGTGCCAATCTGCTACAATGTGATTTACATCCTCTTATCGCTTCTCTTTTCTACTGTCCCCCCACAAACTCTACCCACAATCTAAATGTGTGTGTATACATATTACTTTTAACCTACATTGTTAGTAATCAATATTACTAACACACACACAGGTTTTGACTATATATCTCTGAGCAACATATATTACAGTGAGAATAAGTATGTATTTTCACATTTTTCTATTTATAAACAAACTACCTGTTTAATAACTTTCAAAACTAAACATTCTTTCTCCCATAATTTTAGCCTTTTATGAGGTTTCATGTATTAGAATCTCTTCAAAACTGGATAAAGTGAAGAAGGCAAGAGTCACCTAATGGAAGAGGGAAGGATCATGGCTTCCAGCAAGAAAGCTTCAACTGATGTAGTCTCCACGGGACACCTTACCCAAATACCTGTGACAGAAGTATCTCTGGGTAACTATGTTTAGCCTAAGGTTTAGAATAGTTTCTGGCTTGCTCTGAATGCTTTAAAAACAAAGGAAGATACATACAAGGGAGTTTTCATTCATGACAGACTCGGCCTTACTTTGCTAACAAGAGCAGGGATGTTCATCGAATTTGTTGCAAATCCCATGCCATATGCCATAGCAGCTTCTACTCCCAAGAAACTTGCCACAAGCTTTTCTAGTTCTTCATGCTTGTCCAGGTTTCCTGTGTGAAGAAGTTAGTGAAGTCAGTATCACCGAATCCCAATTTAAGCATTATTCATTATTAAAAGAAATCACAGAGACCTTGTCAAGATGGTGGCATAGGTAAAAGAGGTACTCACTTCTTGCCACAACCACATCAAAAATACAACTAAATTACAAAACCACCATCATTCAGATGGTTGAAATCTAGCTGAAGGAAGTCCCACAACTAAGGCTTTGAAGAAGCCACACTGAGACTGGTGGAAGGCACAGAGATGAGGAATGGGCTGTTCCCAAACCCACATGTGGCGAATAAAAATCAGGAGGGATGTCTCTACTGTTGAGATCCCTCCTGAGGAATGAGGGGTCCCAGGCCCCCACCAGACCTCCCAGTCCAGGGTTCTAGTGCCATGAAAAGAAGTCCCCATAACTCTGGCTGTAAAAACCAGTGAGGATTGTGGCTGAAAAAGGCAGAGGGCTTCTAGAGTCCCAGGCAGTTACTCTTTAAAGGCCCACACAAGGACTTACTCCAAGTTCCAGCACTGGGGCAGCAGCTAGAAAAACATCAGGGACATACAGGGAGGAACCAAACTGTCTGGCTTTAGGGTGACAGCTGAGAAGCAGTTTTCTCCCAGACAGAAGTGCTGACAGGGGACACTATTCCTTTTCTGAGGCACTCTCCCGCCCCCCCCACCCCCGCCGCCCCCACACACACAGCCAGCAGGTGGGTGCCATTACTGAGTCTCCATCAACCTGGTTAACATTGTTTACCCAGTCCTGGTGATTCTGTACTACCCAACTTCTGGGTCCACCCAAGATGTTTCCAGTGGCTTTTCCCTATGAACAGCCCATCTTTGCTCAGGCTTTGGAATCTCCTAAAATGTCTCAAACAAGCAGCATCTGGCCTTGGCATGTCCCATACCTCTCGATAAGTGGTCCCAGACCAGCCCTAGCAGCAGCTGGTCTTGGTTTGTGGCCTGGCCTCTCGTGGGCACCTCCGAGCCCATCAAAAGTAGCAACCATCTGCAGGTCGCTTTATAGCTCCCTCTAGGGAGCCCCAAAGCTGAACACAGGTAGCAGCTGACCTTGGCCTGAACATCCTGGGAGACCCCAGAGCCAGCGCACCCGGTGGACAGCTTCAGACCACGCTGAAGCACCACCTAACCACCTCCACAAGAGACACACTCAAGGGGAGGACTCTGGGCACCAGAGCCCTGCTGAAGTAAGTCCTGCTCTGTGTGTGGGCCCCTGCACAGCTGGTCTTCCATGGCGGTTGCAGCCAATCAGTCTGGGGTAAATCCCTCCCACTGATGGGATTTACAACAAAAAGGTGTACACATGCCACACAGTGGGGTGCACCTGGAGTGCCCAGCTCAGGTGAAAGGGAGGCTGTGCCATTGGACCCTACAGGACATCTACTGAATTAGGCTACTCTACCAAGGCTGGGAAACACAGCAGCTCTACCTAATACATAGAAACAAACACAGGAAGGCTGCCAAAATGAGGACATGAAGAAACATGTTCCAAATAAAAGAAAAGAACAAAATTCCAGAAAGAGAACTAAAAAAAATGAGACAAGCCATCTACTAGATATAGATTTCAAAACACTGGTTATAAGGATGCTCAATGAACTTAGGGGAAGAGTAGATGAACTCAGAGAAAACTTGAGCAGCACAAAAAAAGGACACGAAAACCATTAAAAAAGAACCAGTCAAAAATAAAGGATACACTAACTGAAATGAACAATAATCTACAGGGAATCAGGGGTGCTGGAAGGAAAAAACAGAGAGCAAGAAATTGAAAATGTACTTGGAAAAACTATAACAGAAAAATTCCCTAACCTAGTGATGGAAATAGACATGTAAGTCCAGGAAGCACAGAGTCCCAAACAAGATGAACCCAAAGAAACCCACACCAAGACGCATCATAATTAAAATGCCAAAGGTTAAAGACAAAGAGATTCTTAAAGCAGCAAAAGTAAAGCATTTAGTTGCTTATAAGGGAGTTCCCATAAGATTGTCACCTGATTTCTTAACAGAAACTCTGCAGGCCAGAAGGGATTGGCAAAAAGTATTCCCAGTGATGAAAAGCCAAGGACCTACCCAGCAAAGCTATCATTGAGAATCAAAGGACAGATAAAGAGCTTCCCAGACAGAAAAAGTTAAAGGAGTTCATCATCACCAAATTAGTATTATATGAAATGTTAGAGGGTCTTTTTTAAGAAGAAAGGGGGGAGAGCAAAATATAATCAATAAAATGGCAATAAATACATTGAAACAAAAAAATGAAATAAATGAACAAGCACAACAGAAACTCATAGATACAGAGAGCAGTTCGATGGTTGCCAGATAGGAGGTGGGTTGGGGGATGGGTGAAAAAGGTGAAGGATTAGGAAATACGAACTGGTAGTTAAAGAACAGTCATGGGGATGTAAAGTACAACACAGAGTATACAGTCAAAGATAATATTCTATTAAGTATCTATGGTGTCAGATGGGTGTGAGATTTACCAGGGTGATCACTGAGGAAGCTTTATAACGTCTCATCACTGGAGTGTACACTGGAAACTAATATAGCATTACATGTAATTGAAAAAGAAAAGAAATCATAGTCTACCTCTTACAACCTTTTCAGACTAAGGTATAAAGGAGTCAGTATTATAAAGAGTAACGGCTCATAAACAGCACAAGAGTTAAACTCAGATTCAGCACCTGGGGTAGAATTTCTGTAAGAGGGTTGCCAACCATTCCTCCCATTCCTGTTCCCATTCCTGTTCCCACATGGTAGGTCCAGGTCTAGGCCTAGCAGGCCCAGAAACATCTGCTTTTATACTTTGGAAGTTAGCTGCCACACATACTAATCCAACTAGCCTGTTATAAAGAGAGACTATGGACAGAAAGGGACTCTGGAGGATAAAAGACTAAGGGGAGGGTGTGGTCAGCCCTAAGCTTGTCCCACTGCCCAGCTGAGGTGCAGACGTGAGGGCAAAGCCATCTTGGATACTCCATCCTCAGTCACAATGACCCACCCTGCACCCCATAGAGCTGAGATCAATGTCAATCCCTCACCAAACTGCAGGATCACAAACAAATAAATATATGTTTCTGTTTTATGTCACTAAGCTTTGGAATGGTTTGTTACACAGCAGAAGACAGTGTAGCACCTTCTCTCACTTTGATCTGACTGGCAAATTTGTACTGTGACTTTACATTGGTACTCAATTCCTTAAGGATGGAATAATACTGATCAGGGAGACTGGCTACATGCAAAGACAAAAGATGCTGAGAAAGACTGCTGAACTTGGATGCTACGTGTCCTTAAAGCTTAATGAAGTCATTTAACCTCTGTGGGCCTCAGTTTCTCCTCTGTAAAATACCAATAGTAATACTTGCTCTATCTACCTCATGACATGTTATGAGAATCAAAAGAGATAATATGTTCAAGTACTTTATAAATATCAAATGTCACAAAGATGTATGATTTCTGTATGTTGTCAGTGCTCCCTTAACCACATCGCTGGGGACCCTGAGTGAGGACAACCCTGCTGTACTTGCCAGTCTCTAGACCCACAAGAAATAACAATGAATTGTTTTAGTCCACTAAGTTTTGGTGTGATTCACAGTAATAAATATCCAGAAAGGTGCCCTATGACTTCTACAGTTATCAGTCTCTGGAACCAAATGGAAGAATTTGGAATCTTCCTTTTAACTAAATAAATGAATTCTCTTTACATGAATCTGTTATCCCTTACATCGTATAGACTTGTACTACTAATCAAAATAATTAGCACTTATTGAGTAGTTACCATTTTACAAGCACTTTACACGAATTAGCCAATTTAAATCTTAAAACAGTCCTATAAGGCAGGAATTATTATTAGTCCCAGTTACCAGTATAAAAATAGATTAACCTTCATATGCTCACGGGTTCAGACATTAACAGTGCTCCTTAACCACTACTATTTGCAAAAGTCAATAAAGTCAACATTAAAGTTATAAATGGAACAACAGTACAGAACTTTTCTAGAGATATTCTGTATGTATAACATAATGGAAAAGATAAATATATCTCAAAATGTGTTGAAAGCATTAAAATCATCCATCAATTTAGAAAAATAAAGCATTCTTTACCTGATCTAAACGAAAGTGGCCAAGTATGTACCTGGGCACTTAATATTCTAGTTCTCTATCAGTATTATTCCCACCTGAGTATAAAAGTTGAGAACATCAGCTAGCCAAATCTAGCCTACACTCACCAATTTCCTGCCGAGTGCTGCACACACCAACTCCATACTCTTCTAGGACTTTGGCAGCTGCCTCTTGACATGATCCAGTATTCCGTGCAAATCCAAGATAGTTGTAGGAACCCATGTTTATAACACCTTTAATTGTTTTCCCTGTGTACCTGTATTTCAATAGCAAGAAAGTTCATGAAACCCATGAGCAAGTCAAATGCTTACATGTGACAATAAATACAAAAGGAAGCGCTATATATGGGAAGTAGAGAGAATATGGTCTAAATAAAAAGTAGCTCAAACTCACTGCCAGTAAGCAAAATGAAAGTTAAAATACCAGTTTTCATTTATCAATAATGATAAAGATTTAAAAACTGACCATATCTAGTGTTGGTCAGGGCAGTTTCATGCACTGTAGATAAGAATGTCAGTCAGTACTCTTTTCTGAAGGCAGTCTGGTAGTACTCATCCATTAAAAGATATACAGACTCTTTGACTCAGCAATGCAATGCCTACACAATGGACCATAGAGACACTACACAGCTGACCATTTCCCTTCCCCAGGCACACAAACCAGGGACATTACAAATTGTGGAAGCTCAGGGTGGCCCCCTAAGTGAGGATGACATGGCTCAGAGACCCATGCAGTGAGGACAAGAAATAAACTGCTGATCTTTTACCTTGAGATTTGGGAGTTTTTAACATGGGATGATGCAGCCTAACCTGCATGTATGCACTATGTACATCAACACAGTAGAATACTTGGTAGCCACTATAAATACCGAGCTTGCTGCAGATATACATAAGAAGGATATGTTAACAAGTAAAAAAACAAGACGTAATATGATTTCTATATATGATTCCATTTTTGTAAATCGAAAAACGACCTATGTGTAACCCTAGTACATACACTGCCCCACAGAAAACATGGAGAGATAATACACAACAAACTGAAAACAATGGTTACTTCTGGGGAGTGGATTTACAGAGGGATAGTGGAAGCTGTCATGGGGGACTTTCAATTTATCTGTATTGCTTGTCTTTTTAACAAAATAACGACAATGCAATTGTATAATACTTGAGCTATCTAAACAACAAAATAAAATTTTACAAATATAAAAAGTTTTCTAAACTACTCAATTCATTTAAGTAAAAACACTCCATATTACCTTAAATCATTTGAGAAATCAAAATACCCAGAAATGAATTCACATACTTAATTCTGGGAAGTGGTGTAACAGAAAGGACAGTTTGTCTTTGTCCTTTGTTTTGTTTTACTAGGCCAAAGTTTGTTTTCAACCATAACCCAACAATATACCAAACTAATAAAAAATGTATTTTAAATGTCTCAATAACAATGAACAATATGCAAAAGACCTAATCATGCTGTAGTGTACTCTCAGCATCTGCTGTTTTGACAAAATACGGCTAAATTTGCAACAGAGTATTTTCAGAAGTGAAAAAATTCCTTTTTTGTTAAGAAATAATGTGCCAAACAGGACTCACCGGAACGACCAGTTGTAATCACGAGACTCTCTCTCCATGATGTCCACGCGGGCTCCAGGCACGCTGCAGATGGGCCGGTTCCAGTTGTCCCTGATCCTCATGTAGAGGTTCCTTGTATAGAAGTTTTCGAAATCCTGATACAATGACACAAAGTCCTGCCAACAAATGGCAAAATACCATGAATTTAACCCTGAGTCACTTTTCAAAACTTTATAACCTCCCTTTTCATACTGCAAGAGCACTTACAAATGAGAGGTCGATTTCACTGAATTAACAGATATGAAAAACATTTTTGAAGGCATAAATTCTGTTTACTTTAAAACAACCCAATCAGGTAAAAGTCATGTAGCTTTGATGGCTAACCTATAAGAAGTGGTCGCAAATAACTATCCAATTGCATGAATGTAGAGCCAAAGAATTTAACTAATAAAGTAGGTCTCATAAAACTTGGTTGCACATTTCTGTCATTCAATGGTTTTCCTTCCTAATAAATTCAAAAAGACTGCTCTTCTGCCCTCTACCTCAAGTAAAATACTGATGTGGGGAAATGCCATAAAAAACCCTATTAATTTCAGCTTCAAGTAAGAAAAATAATTCCAAAACTAAGATTCCATTCTTGGCGTATTTTCAAGGATCAAAATGAAACAAATTCAAAGAAAAATGATAAACCAGAAACACTAAGAAACTTATAAAAAGAACCCTAACTACTATTTCTTTCTTTAGCTGGGAGTTTTTATAAAAATTTTAAAAAATATATTAAAAGATTCCCAAAATGAATTTCCATGACCACAGACTTTAAAGCCCTTCTTTCCTCCATGAAATTAAGTCATACTAAAATTAAGTCTGTAAAAAAAGGAAGTCACAGTGGAGCTAACATGAATGAAGTATGTGCTATGTCACATGTGGTTTGACCACTGCTTAGAATACACATGGCCAGACCACAGAGAATCTACTTAATTCCTGAAGGTAAAGGGTAAAACAAAGGCAAAAAAAACGACTGTACTACAGCTTACTACAGTCAGAAAACCACTGGGCTCTACCCTCAGGTCCAGGTTTGGTGCTAATCTAAATTAACCTAGTAAATAAGCTAATCAAAGTCATTTGAAGTTTATGCCTCATTTTAGTTAAAAGATTTCTATTGCTAAAGAAGGATCTATATAAAACTTTAAAATTAATAACCTTCTATGAGAAGGACTTCTGGCCAAGATGGAGGCATAGGTAGACACACTGTGCATCCTCACACAACCAAGCTAGGGACAACAATTTAGAAACAGAGTAACAACCAGAACTGACAGAAAACTGAACTGTATGGAAGTCGGACAACCAAGGAGTTAAAATAGACACGTTCATCTAGACCAGTAGGAGGGGTGGAGTCAGGCAGGCAGCCCGGCGGAGAGGGGTCGCACGGCAAAAAGAGCGTTGGGACCAGGCGTGTAAGACCACAGCAGGCAGACCCTGGGCACACAAGCAGCAGCTGGCAGACCCCGGCCCAGGGGAGGCAACCGGCAGACCCAGCAAGGCGGCGATTGTGAAGGAAGGCACTGCGAGCAATCCAGGATCCCAGTGCTGGGAAGTAGTGCTTGGGGCACTGATTGAGGACACCTGTGGGGGTTGAGGCACAGGGAGAGACTCCCAGCCTCACAGGAGAGGTTGTTGGAAAGACCCACGGGGTGCACAAGCCCACCCACATGGGAATCAGCACCAGAAAGGTCCAGTTTGCTTAGGGGAGGCAGTGGAAGGGACTGAAATCCACAGAGAGCGGAGTAAGCGCCAAGGTTCCCTCTGGGACCCCGCCCTCACATACAGCCTCACAACCCAGCGACTGGGGTGCCCCGCCCTGGTGAACACCTAAGGCTCCGCCCCTCATATGTAACAGGCGCAACCAGACCAAAAAAAAAAAAAAAGAAAGAAAGAAAGAAAGAAAGAAAGCAAGCAAGCTCAAACAGAAGACAAATGAAAGCCCCAGAACACATCCTTTTAGGTGACCGAGAGAGAGCCAACCTATCAGATGCACAGTTCAAAACACTGGTGATCAGGATGCTCACAGAATTGGTTGATTTTGGTCGCAAATTAGATGAAAAAATGAAGGCTACAATAAGTGAAATGAA
>CM052538.1:177369900-177388293 GCA_028533065.1 Trachops cirrhosus
AATACTTCTTTCCAGCCCCTTCTTGCCTGCAAGGTCTCTTTTGAGAAATCAGCTGACAGTCTGATGGGGACTCCTTTGTAGGTAACTGTCTCCTTTTCTCTTGCTGTTTTTAAGATTCTCTTCTTATCTTTAATTTTGGGTAATGTAATTATGATGTGCCTTGGTGTGTTCCTCCTTGGGTCCAACTTCTTTGGGACTCTCTGAGCTTCCTGGACTTCCTAGAAGTCTATTTCCTTTGCCAAAAATGGGGAAGTTCTCCTTTATTATTTGTTGAAATAAGTTTCCCACTTGTTGCTCTTCCTCTTCTCCTGGTACCCCTATAATTTGGATGTTGGAACGTTTCAAGATGTCCTGGAAGTTCCTAAGCCTCTCCTCATTTTTTTGAGTTCTTGTCTCTTCATTCTTTTCTGATTGGATCTTTCCTTCTTCCTTCTGGTCCACTCCATTGGTGTGAGACCCAGCTTTCTTTCCATCACTATTGGTTCCCTGTGTATTTTCCTTCATTTCATTTATCGTAGCTTTCATTTCTTCATCTTATTTGCGACCAACATCAACCAATTCGGTGAGCATCCTGATTACCAGTGTTTTGAACTGTGCATCTGATAGGTTGGCTATCTCTTCATCACTTAGTTGTATTTTTTCTGGAGTTTTGATCTGTTTTCATTTGGGCCATTTTTTTTTTCTTAGCGCGCCAGTTACATAGTGAGGGGCGGAGCCTTAGGTGTTCACCAGGTGGGGCAACCCAGTCGCTGGGTTGTGACGCTGTATGTGAGGGCGGGGTCCAAGATGGAACAATGGCGCTTGCTCTGCTCTCTGCCAGATTTCAGTCACTTCTCCCACTTCCCCCAAGCAAACTGGGCCCTTCTGGTGCCGATTCCTGGGTGGGTGGTTTGTATGCTTTCTAGCACCCTGTGGGTCTCTCCAACGAACTCTCCTGTGAGACTGGGAGTTTCTCCTGGCACCTCAACCCACACAGGTGTTTTCAATCGCTGTTTTGAGGCTTTATTGCCCAGCGCTGGGATCCTGGGTTGCGCGGTCTGTCTTGCTCCCCAGTTTTGCCTGGTTTATCTGCGCGCTAACGTGGGACCACCCGGTCTGCCAGCCGCCTTGTGCGCCGTGCCCCCCCCACAATCCACTACCTCACTGGGCCCACCAGCGGCTGTGTTGCGTGCCTGGGATCTGCCAGCCACCACTTTGCTGCGACTCCTCTCCGCCTGGCTGCCAGTCTCCGCTACTCCTGTTATAGGGTGCAGCCAAGAGGGGGGCCCCAGATAGGCATTTGGAATGAGGCCCAGAACTCAAGGTGTCCAGGAAATATTAGGAGGTCCTCACCCCCCCACAGGTGTGAGCTAGGGGAAGGGACAAATGGAGCAGGGCCATTAAGAGCTGTTTTGTATAGCAACAGCTTTGCAGCTAACCTCTGGTGTGGTCATTTAACATATCTATAACCTTTAACTGGTTACATAGATATGTTAAATAGCTGTGACATGCTCTGAGCCAGGGGGATGGAAGTAACTTCCCCACCAAGACGTAACTGGGAGACAGGTCCCCCGAGTTACAGCGCCTGCGTGAAAGCTTGGTGATGACTGGCTTCAGGACATGGGGCCACTGCAAGTGTAGCTGGTGGTGGGAGGAGTCGGAAATGGGGCTGCAAAGGGAGATTGGCGCAAGGATTTAAACCGAGACATGGCAGCATTGTTGGGGAGAACTACGCGGCTTTGCCAGAGTGGGGACTCCCACTGCCACTGTGCAGAGAGCACCACGTGGCTGTGGCAGTGAAGGAGACCCCCGTAGCTTTAGAATGGGGAACCACCACCCGGCTTTAGCAGAGATCCCAGCAACACAGCTGATGGTGCCGGGAACCCAGGGAGGCCTACCAGGCAAGACGGATTGCTGGGAAGAACTGGCGGCTGCCTGAGCCACGGACTTCTATTTCTTTTCCTGAGATACGGTACCCCAGACTGGGCAAAGGGGCAAGGAAGGACTGTGTGTGTGTGTTTGTGGGCATTTTAAGGGACTTTGGGATTTTGGTGAAGACATTAGGTCACTACTTTAAGTTTGTATAACATTAAATAAACATTTCCTTTCCTTTTCACGAATCTCTGGCATTGAGAGATGTCTTTCCTATAAGGCAACGGACATAACGAACCTGGGAGGACTCCTCTTGGTAATAGTATATTGCCCTTCAGCCCCCCCGGCCCCCTGTGTTCGGTAACACTCCTACCGGTCTGGATGAATGTTTCTTCTTTAATTCCTTGGTTGTCGAACTTCCATACAGTTCAATTTTCTGTTAGTACTGGTTGTTTTTTGTTTCTAAATTGTTATTGTCCTTATTTTGGTTGTGCGAGGAGGCACAATGTGTCTACCTAACACCTCCATCTTGGCCAGAAGTCCCCCACTTATGCTTCTTATTCCCTGTACCTTTTCCCCTATTATCCCCCCGCCCCCTCCCCCTGATAATCCTCCATGTGATTTCCATTTCTCTGATTCTGTTCTTGTTCTAATTGTTTGCTTAGTTTGTTTTTGTTTTTTTAGGTTCAGTTGTTATTAGTTGTGAGTTTGTTGTCATTTTACTGTTCATATTTTTTTATCTTTTTCTTAGATAAGTCCCTTTAACATTCATAAAATAAGCGTTTGGTGATGATGAACTCCTTTAACTTGACCTTATCTGGGAAGCACTTTATTTGCCCTTCCATTCTAAATGATAGCTTTGCTGGATAGAGCAATCTTGGATGTAGGTCCTTCCCTTTCATGACTTGGAATATTTCTTTCCAGCCCCTTCTTGCCTGTAAGGTTTCTTTTGAGAAATCAGCTGATAGCCTTATGGGAACTCCTTTGTAGGCAACTGTCTCCTTTCTCTTGCTGCTTTTTCTGTACGTTCTAGGACCCTGTGGATCTCTCCGACAAACTCTCCTGTGAGGCTGAGAGTTTTCTCCTGCTGCCTCAACTCCTACAAGTTCTTTTTATCACAGCTTTGAGGCTTCCTGTTCTCACAGTGGAACCCTGGGTTGTGTGGCCTGTCTCGCTCCCCGGTCATTCCTCCTGGTTCATGTGCACACAAATGTGGGACCACCCGCTCTGCCAGGTGCTGCCTTGTCGTGAGTCCTCTCCACCCCAGCTGCCCATCTCCACCCCTCCTACTGGTCAGGATAAATGTATCTTCTTTAACTCCTTGGTTGTCGGACTTCCATACAGTACAATCTTCTGTCAGCTCTGGTTGTTTTTCGTTTCTAAATTTGTTGTTGTCCTTCTTTTGGTTGTGAGAGGAGGCAAAATGTATCTACCTATACCTCCATCTTGGCCTGAGAGTATATGGTATTTAGACTCCTTTTGAATGGAATACTTATTTTAAAAAACAACATTCTCGCTGAGATAATCCATAATAATCCATATCTATGTAACCAATCCATTATTGGATATCCATAATACCAAACAAAAAATAAAGAACTTTGACCCAAACCTTACATCTCATACAGAAATTAATTCAAAATGAATCAAAGTCTTAAATGTAAAATATACAACCATAAGATATTAAGAAAAAACATCACACATTGAATGTCAGAGTATAAAATGATGCAGCCACAGTAGAAAAAACATTTGATGGTTTTCAAAAAGGTAAACATGAGTTTCCACGTAACCCAGTAACTCTATTTTTGTATAGACCCAAAAGAATTGAAAACATATTTAAACAAGTACACAAATGTTTATAACAGCACCATTCACGACAGCCAAAGGTGGTAACAATCCATGTGTTCATCAATGGATGAATGGATAATCAAAATGTGTTCTACCCACACAATGGAATAATACTGTATCATAAAAAGAAAAGTAGCACGGATACATGCCACAAGATGGATGAACCTCAAAATTGCAAGTGAAGGAAGCCAGTCACAGAAGGTCACATAGTGCATGATTCTATTTGCGTGAAATATCAAGAATAGTTAAAACCATGGAAACAGAAAGCAGCTTAGTGGTTGCCAAGAGCCCGGGGAGAGGCTAATAGGGAGTGACTGCTTAATGGACATGGGTCTCCTTTTGGAGTGATAACGTGTTCTGGGTCTAGAGAGAGGAAATGGTTGCACAACACTGTAAATGTAATAAATGTCAATGAATTATACACTTTAATATGGTTAATTTTAAGTTATGTGAATTTTTCCTAAAAAATGAAAAAGCAAAAAGTAAACCAAAAAATTCTCTATTAGAAGAAATAATTCAATCTCAAGTTCAATCTATTCATACCTTTCAGGAGCTCCTAGAAAAGAAAAAGAGTTCTATTACTTTCAGTGACTCTGCCCCTCCTTCCATGTTAGAGGATGCTCCAGGCATGCACTAAAATACTCAGTTTCAACTACTGGCAATCAAGCTGGCAGCCCGTGACGTGGAACCCTGCAGTGCTGCCAAGGATGCAGGCGTGAATCTCCCATGGTGAGCGTAAGGGAAGTGAGCAGGAGCGTAAGTAGGCTTGGCATCAACGACTCAACTGGATTCTGAATGGTCTATTCCCTGTCACTAAATCACCAGGTATGTAACCAAAACTTGATTTCTTTATGAAAAATGCACCCTCACTCTTCAACAAAAAGTGTACTTTCTACATTCCTAACATCAGTGAGGAGACAGTGAGATGTGAGAAAGTAAGAGTGCTTAGAAAATACAACTTTGTAAATAAAATGTGAATTATCAAATTCAACAATCATTTGGAGCAATGACATGTACAACTTCTCCAATCAATAAATTATCTTCCCCCACAAGAAAATTCAATTAGTGAAAATCTTACATTTAATGTTTCAGCCAGTTTAAACACACACACACACACACACACACCCCCAGCTCTGGCCATCACAGTTGACTGGAACATAAATAAACACCATAGCAGGGGTAGAGAAGTAAAGCTGAAAAATGTGTTTACATGACTTGTGGTGTGAGGATAGGCTATCATAAGTTATGATTGCAAATACACAGTTTTCCAAATATCTCCAGATAAACTCAAGATTCTATTGTCCAGAAGGACTATGGCTCCTATGACAAGGAAGCTTTCTCTGAAAAGCTGAGTACTGTGGAAATACTTCAAGACATCTGATGATGATAAACAGAATACTGTACACCAATGACAGGCTAGTGAAAAAAAGTTCCAGTGTTTGAATTTCTATTATAGCAACACCTTTACTAGAGAAGGAAATAACTCCATAAGATATACATATAAATGGCTAAAACAGGACAAGATTGTTTCAAAACTTAAACTAAGAGAATTTTTAAACCCCAAATAATTTCCACCCAAAGAAGTGTTGAAATTGGAGTCACCCTATGGTTAAAAAGCATTGTACAACTAGGAGTATTTATTTTATAAACCAACAGTGTTGTCTTTACTTCCATTTAATGAAGAAACCTAGGTGAAATAACCTGTGAAAGGCCATTAAAACTGGTGACTAAAAGCTTTGAACCACAATTAAGAGTTCTCCCCGTTAACTATTAACTATTGTTTGACTTACACGAACAGTATGATTCCTGTTTTTAATACTATAGGCAGGAAGCCACTTCCTGGCTGTTCTACGCTGTCCTTGAAGGCAGAAAGTGAGATTTCAAGATTAAAGCCACATACTTTTTCCCTACACCTAAAACTGAGTCATCTATGTGTTTTGTATTACATACACATGCAACCCTGATTGTAAATACTTTGAAAGACTCACAACTTTTGTTGTTACCACCACTTACCGTATCATTCGTATCTGAATATCTAATATGTGCCATGTACTCTCTGTACACTAGGTATACAGTAGTAGATAAAAAAATAACAATAGATGCTACATGAGAAAAATGTGTAAAATACAAAGTATGTTAATGAAAAATGCCAATGGAAACAGAAATCAAACAAAGGAGGAAGATGTAAAACACTGAAGTCATGCTAAACTAGCTAGGGTGGCCAGGGCAGAGTAAGGAAGGAAAAGGAAGGGAGAGAATTATCCTCGATACTATCTGGAGGAAGAGCTTTCCTGTCAGGGGAGCAGCAAGTACATCAGCAGTGAGGCAGGAGCATCCTTGGTGTGTTCAGGGAACGGCAAGGGGCCCCAGTGGCTGCAGCAGATGAGTGAGGGGCTACCGTAGGAGATGACACCTAGGTGATAATGGAGGTTGATAAGAACTAATTGATCTGGTTTGCTCCCTTCTCCTGTCTAAAAATAAATCACATCTTTAAAAAATAAAAATAAAAAAAATCCTTCCACGAATCCTATGAATATATTTCAATCAATTTCCTCTTTTGTATCTTGAAAATTAAACCTATCAGGATTTGGATATATAATGTCTGTTCCCACTATCCTATCCCTTCCATTTTTGAGTATTTGATCATGAACAAACTGTAGAGGCAAAATGTTAAAGTTTAGTAAGTGTGTGGTAACTTCTTACCATAATTTCCTCCTTAGATTTCTAGGTATTTCCTATCTGACTATTAGAACATTTTCATTAATTCAAGCTTTTGCTTTATCTATCACAGACATGTTTTCTGGACTTCTAGCTTCATCTCACATAAAAAAGAAATAAACCACAGACTGGTAAAAACAACACTCTCATCCAAAACAGCACTATTAATAGAGGATAAAGCAGCAAAGAATTCCAAGAACTTTATGCACTATTATAAAATAGAACAAACTCATGCTAACTATCTCTATTTAGGACTGAGTGATTCAGTTCTACCCAAAACAACACACTAAGTGATAAGAGAACTCAAGAGTCAAAGATGTTAGCCTCAGTTATAGTTGATAGGGCCTGCAAGCAATGGAGATGGTATCTGAGCCACGGTGTTCCAGGGAGGGAACATCCACAATGTGAATAAAGAAGTACAAGGAAAATCACCACCAGGCTGCAAATCTTGCCCAGTTAAGAGGTTAAGGTGGGTTTTCGGGTGCAACACCAACCCGCTGTCTTTTCAGTCTTTTCAGCTCACCAGCATCTGAACAGAGCATCCACTGAGATTCAATCCTTGTCTCTACTCATTGGCTGGGCAGTGAAAAGCAGCACAAACATCGACTTTCTGGTTTCATAAGAACTAGCATAAACAGTTAAAATGGGCTCTCCTTTGTAACGAAACGAGGAAGAAAACAAGGTTGTGGTTATGAATGCCACTCACTAAGTGAAACAAGGAAGTGGCAGCATTATATTTGCATTTTATCCCAAGCAAGCACTTTCCCTCACCTGTTTCCAGTGTAACACTTTCTATTTGCCTTCCCCTGGACTACATCTAATCCAGCATCAGGAGACAAACAGGGTCTCCCATAAGGCTGAACGATCCTTCCCTTCCCTCTGAAAGTAATATTGCTGATTGCTTCCTCCAAGAATTATTTCCTGATTAACTCCATACTATGCCGTTTACTTTTTCATTCTAAATCGGCATACAATTCAAGCACTATTTACCTGGATAGAGCTCTGCAAAGGCCTGTAGGTTCAAAGTGTTAATATTTCTTCAACAAAATAGAAACTACTGAAGGAAAAAAATCTGTGTTCTAATTTTTTCACACAGAGTTAAGTACCCACAGATAGCTCCAATACTTAAATAGTCAATTTACCCTGAAACATGAAACCAGTTTTTAAGATACTGTACTCCTTTACAAAGTATTCAGATGAATCACTCCTTCCTTCCTCCCTTCTTTCCTTAACACTTGACAGAGCACCAGCTGTGCACACTCTGGTCATTCTGCTCAGCAAGTGCGAAGGACTCCTCGACGCCTACCAAACTTCTTAGTATCTCATTCAAAACAATTTCCCATACGCCTACATTCTGTGTTCTCCCAAACACCCCTCACACCTTTGCCTACACTATCCCCTCACCAGAAATGCTCTCTACACCACACTCAGCATGCCCCCACCCCCACTTCTACATGTCATTTATTAGTTCTCTATAGTGTGTTGACACTGAGAGGTCCCTATAGATAAAGATCTTCTAGTTTGAATATATGAGTTCCCATCAGTCATTACTGCCACCAGTTCAGTCTAGGAGCAAAATACTGCCTGTAAACACGAAACTGCAGCATCACGCAACACACTAAGTGCAGAGTGAGCTCTGAGTTACAGTAAGTAAGCCACACCTGCGGGATGAAAAGTCAACATGCTATGGATGCACACTAGCTAGGAAGTCTATTTGGGAGGTACACGGGTAGAAAAAAAGGAGAGTCAAAGAAGTTTCTAATTCGTTCTGGTTCTCAGTGATGAGAATTAGTTCGGCCAACTGGATCAAGTTCTGAATGCAGGGCCTTGCCTGCATCAGGTATTTAAAATACCTTCTTAATGAAATTAACTTGTGGAGGCATTGCAGGGCAACGAGTAAGATAGCCAACTTGTGGTGCCAGGGCAGGGAAGGGTGCAGAATGGTTGAGACAAGAGAAGAATGCCTGGATCCTGAGTTCTCCAAGGGCCAGAATCTTAGATCAATATACTGACTGGTTTTGGCTTCCTAGTTGCTGGAGAGGTCATTTTCCTCCCCGATGTTTCTGGATGCCCCCAGGTGACCACAACCCATTCTCAGTTTACTGGCTCCTGTCTCAGTGGTGACCTTGCTGCCACCACATCAGCCTCTCTCCTCTAACACCGCACAGAAGTAAGAGGGATGACAGACAGAAAGAAGCTAACTTCTGATTCCCTTCTACAATCTAGTATATTCCCTGGGCTGGAGCACAACCTCTCCATATTTCACATGCCAAGAACAAGTTTCTTTTTTATAAAATCAGGCATTTTCACCCTAACTAAATTTATTTTTGAGACCAGGTAATATATGTATATTGTACAAAACTCTAGAGGCACAAAGGAATACACAGAGAAAAGTAAAGTGAATTAGGTCCCCCTCCCCAGAGACAACACTGTCACTTCTATTTACCATTACTAACACAAGACTGTCTTCTACTATAAACACAGTAGTTCAGCCACATTCTGCTTTAGGGCTTGTTTGTTTGGGGACAGGAACTGATCTGTGACCCAGACATTCATGTAAAACATGTCTATGAGAAAACACATCATGAGTTCTAAGAACACAATCTTTTCAGATGACTGTGGGCACAACTTGGGATACAGTATGGCACTGTGAACAGAAAGAACATGGCTTTTGGCACTTCACCAACCTGTGTCTGCACACCAGCTCTGAAACAAGGCAGCTTAGGAAAAATTGCTTAACTTGTGAACGTTACTTTTCTTATTCATAAAATAGAAATAGGCTCTTGTGATGATTAAATTAAAATATGTTAAATGCTTTATTTTCTCCATGCCTTTAACCTTGTTGTCAACTTTCTTTGTGGAATGTTTTCTTTTATTACATCTGGAATATTTTTATTTTAATGTGCACCAAAGTATCTAAAGAACAAAATGAGTGAAAATACCAAGATTTCTAAAAAAGGCTTCTATTCACAGAATTAAAAGTCTTCTAACAATCACCTTTTGTTCTTCTCTTTCTGTTGCATGGTGACACTTTTCAATTCTCCAGTGCCTCAGGAAATCACGAAGATACCCAAAGAGGGTGAGCACCCCATACCCCACATAAGTAAGCACAGCGACCAGCATGGGCGTTTCTTCGAAAGCTTCATTAAACGGTCTCTTATACAGTCCTCCATTGTGCGTCATGTGATGGATCTGAAAGGGAGATTTACAGTGCTTATTTCAACCACACCAAGAAAGAAATTTCTACTTAAAAATCTTACTAGTCATTACAGATTTGTATAATTATACCTTCAGAATTCTCTTAGTTAAAAAAATACCCACTAAGATTTCAGCAGGGCATATTTTTTTTCAAAAGAAATAAGTTAATTCAAGATGAACAGCAAAAAAAGAGAAACAGAGGGAGAGGGACTGCCTAAGAACAATGCCTAACTGACCTCTACTGTTATTTGATTTCATGAAATAGATCCTAAAGTACTATGGCTGGAGAATACATAATTTCCTTTGTTCTAATAAAGAAAACAAGAACTACTTGGGGAAATACTTTGTAAAGTACATAACTGTCTAACCACTATGCTATACACCTAAAACTAATACAAAATAATGTTGAATGTAAACTGTAATTAAAAAATATATATATATAAATCAGCAAAGAGAAAGTCTATCCTGAAAATTAGTATGTTAGCTTATAAATGAAGTGATCATAAGTACATTCAACACTGGTGTGGGTCACTGGATTGAGTGCTGGGCTTCGAACTGAAAGGTCGAGGATTCAATTCTCAGTCGGGACAGTACAGGTCCCCAGTTGAGGGCATGCAAAAGGCAACCAATTGATGTCTCTCTCGCACAGGGATGTTTCTCTCCCTCTCTCTTCCTTCCTTTCCTTCTCTCTAAAAATAAATAACTAAAAATTTTAAAACGTAAATTCAGTTTTAGAATAAAATATTTGTAAATGTTTTACTGATCCATGTTCTTAAAGCCACTCAGCCATAGAACTCCAAATATCATCATTAGGCCCCTGTCAAAACACATGGTTCATACCAGTCTTTCTTTTCAACGGTAGCACAAATAAATTATGCCCAAAAAGTAAAATGCTTATTTTGTAAGTGGTCCAGCATTACACAAAAGTAGAAAGTGGAATCCAACACAAGGGAAAAACTGTTACAATGATCAGTAACTATCGTGAAATCATTCTGCCCCCTTCATCTAAGCACCTATTCAAACACTAAGATATCACTGGTTCATTTACCTTTGAGGTGCTCAAATATTAAATATAGGTACCAAGTCACTGTACTTTTGATCTAATAACTTAAAGCTTTTTACCTTTGGGTCAATTTTAATGGGAACCTTATTTTAGGAAAAAAAAAAACATGAGCATTTTGTGTGCTAACTTCAATCTTATTTGAAACGACAGAGCAGAGAGGACAATCAAATTTACCAGGAGCATATTTTTCAGTTGAGTCCTATACTAGAATTAAGGAAAGTCCCAAAGTAATAAAAGATTCTTGCCCTCTCAGACAACCTGATCAGAGATATGACGTAAACTAATGAGAACAAATTAATAAAAATTTACAAAACTGTAGAACTAATATATGTACATACCCCAAGGCTAAATATGTTTTAGAATATTGTATGCTAGTATTAGTTTGGGAAAGCTACTTGAATGCTGCAAGTTAGAACAGTTTGGAAAAAAATAGTTGTATTTGACAGAAGGGAAAGACATTTAGATAAAGCATGATACATGGAATCTGTTGGCACTGATTCAATTTGATGGTCTAAAGAACTTAATGAAAACTATCTATAAAGCTAGTTTAAGTCTTCATCAATTTCTTCCCCAAAGGCATATGTTTGTGGCAATTTTAATACTTTTATGCAGAAGGCTGCAATATGTTTAGAAGAGAATAGCTAGAAGTGAGCTAGTATCTGAAAACAGAAAATTTAAAAATTAACAATATAACACATAAACTATTAAGCTGAACAAAATCAAAAGCACTCAAAACACAAGTAAACACTGATCATCTCTTTAAAAAAGCCAATCTAAAAATATTTTGCCATACCAGTACCCAATCTCCTGAACTCTGAAATTGTTTAAACTATTTTCTCTCAATTGAACATAAAAGTAAAAAGTGAGGCAATTTTCAGAGCTCCTAAATCTAACAAATGTGTGGCAGATTTATATGTCAGGAATGCTGTGGGTGGATCTCTTTAAAAGATATCCTCCTGGATTTGAGACACACCCACACCAGCAGGACCAAGTAAATGCATACAGCTGGTTGGACTGTCTAGGAAGGAGGAAGTTAAACCATTAGTTTGGTTTTAAATACTATGTGATTCTATCACGGCCACATTTAAAATTAAATGCATTTTAAGGAACTGAGATTCAACTATGAAGGAACCTTTGGAATGTGGCCTCAGTCAAAAACAGTCACTCTTCCCCTTCACCAGACCTGCTGTTGATTCCATCTAATGTATTCCTGACTTTGTGTGTGTGTGCACGTGGTTTCTCTCTTTCTGTAAGTTCTCGCTGAGTTCAACTACTCTTCCCTTAAGTTCATCAAGCATCCTTACTGCCAGTGTTTGAACTCTGTATCTGGTTGACTGCTTGCTTCCGTTTCATTCGTTTTTTCTCTAGAGATTTCTCCTGTTCTTTCATTTGGGGCACGTTTCTTTGTCTCCTCACTTTGGCTGCCTCCCTGTGTTTGTTTCTACATATTTGTAGACTACGTAGATCTGCTACATCTCCTAGTCTTTGTAGAGTGGCCTTATATACTAGGTGTCCTGTGGGGCCCTGTGGCAAAGTCCCCCTGGTCACTTGAGATGGGTGTTCCAGGGATGTCCCTTGTGTGGGCTGTATGTGCTCTCCTGTTGTAGTTGAGCGCTGACTACTGTTGGCACATCAGTGAGTGGGACTGGCCTTCAGGCTTACTGGCTGTAAAGAGGAGCTGGGACAGGCTGCTGTGTGGGCGGTGACCCCACAGAGTGGGATTCATTTTAGTGGTGCTCTGGTGCCTGCTGGAGCTCTGGTGAAAACACAGGTCACTCTGACCGTGCAAGGTCAGAATGGACAAGCCAACTGATAGCAAACCTCTGACAGGTGAAAAAGTCTTAGAACTCAGAGAACAGAATTACTTGATCTTCAAGTACTGATGCTAAACGTTATCTCTAACATTATCACTTAATACAACATTCTGTAAGGGAAAGCACCAGGCTTATTTTGCCCCTTACTGCATGCACATCTAGCACTCAGGATGGTATTTATTAAGTGCTAACAATAGTAAGTACTCAATTATGTTTCCTCTTATTATTAGTAGTAGTAGTAGTACAGAAAGTAGCTATAGGGTATTTGTTAAATGAATGAAAATGCACATTATGATCTTTGCTCTTTCAACAAGTACCATCATAGAAGGGGTTAGGTAAATTGCAGGGATTATATAATTAATATTAGGGCTTTTCTAGAACCCAGACCTGATATCGTTTAGTTCTCAACTGGACCAGAGATCAGATTCACTCCAAACAAAACATGGGCTACAATCTCACAGTGCATTTCACAATGAAAGAGGGCTCTAAGGAGCCCTGTATTCATTCTAACTTGAGAATCACACTGTCAACAAAGCAATCAAGAAAAATATAAACATATCATTCCCTCCAGATTAAAGAAACAATCTATTCACATTAAGCAGAAAAAAATGTGACACTGTTAGCAGTGCTATTAATCAAGGGTAAATTGAAGAACTCCAGTGAATACCAAGATGTACTTGCTTAAACAGTAGTATTATTTTTCAAGAAAATGAAAAAAAATCAAAGGAAGAAATTTTCTCAGTCAAGATTATAAGTTCATCAACATAAAACACATTAGAGGACAAGGGGAAGGAAAAAAAATCAAACTAAAAAGTCATTTTGTTCACACACCTGTAGTCTATCAACCACACTTATAAGTAGCTGAAAAGGGACTCCCAATCAAAGCAATAATGGGGTGTGGTATAACAAAAAGACAAAACCATACACTAAATACATATGCACGAAAATCATCTGGAAGGAGACCCGAGAAACTGGAGTGGGGAGTGGCATGGGGGAAGGAAGCATACTTCCTTATAACCCTCTGAACCAATTTATTTTTCATTTTTAACAAACTGTGTATTACTGAATTTTTGTTCATACATTTATTTTTAAAATGTTTAAACCAAGTTTTCTCACTGATTTTATTCACTATTTGGATGAAAGCAGAGTAATAAAAGCAACATACACCTCGCATCATAACCTCAGGTCATGTCGGTCTACAGACTCCAGAGAATTCTCATCTACTTGTTCAATCTCAAATGGACTCGACATGCTGATGAGTAAGTACAAGTCTACATTTCAATCCCCAATTTTTCCCCCAGAACTCCAAATTTATATTTCCAACTGCCTCCTATGTAGCTCCATTTAGACGTCCCAAATTCAACAAGTCTGAAACTGAACATATCTTGCCATCTGAACTCCTCCCTCAATTAAAACCTGATCCTCCTCACCTGGATTACCTAGCTGGTTGACAGAATCACCATCCAGTCTCCTAAGTCTGGGTCATCTTCAGCTCCACCTTCTTTTCTGGCTACCATCTAGAACTAGTAATGAACTTTCATGCCTTAGTTCAAGACTTTCTCATGAGGCACCAGGGAATTTCAAGAAGGCTAGAAATGTTCTACACCTTGAGAAAAGCATTGGAGACACTGTATACTTACAGTTAAAAAATCATGGAGTTTTGTATACCTAGTATATTTTATGCACTTAATTGAATGTATGTTACTCCTCAATTTAAAAACAAAACTCAGTGCCTCCTCCTTCAGTGGACACTGCGACCCCCTCCTTCCCATCAAGTCTCCCTGACACCGAAAACCTCCCCCACACTCCAGTTATCCCTGCAGTCACACCAAACTTCTTGCCAGTTTTTCAAAAAAAAAAAAAAATCTCCTCCCCTAGAAGGAGAGAAAATCTTCTAATAGTGATAAGTCAATGACTAGTGTCCAATATTGAATGTTAGTTAGAATATGGAGGTAAACTCCAAAAGGATCTGCTGAAACAGAAAGTAGTGTTTTTTTTTAAAGACTGGGTAGCTCAGTTGGTTAGAGCATCGTCCTGGTACACTAAGGCAGTGGTTCAATTCCCAGTCAGGGCACAAACAAGAATCAACCAATGACTGCATAAATAGGTGGAACAACAAATGTCTGTCTGTCTGTCTCTCTTAAACCAATAAATAACAATTTAAAAAGAAAAAACAAGAAAGTAGTTACCTCTGAAGATGGAGAAAAGAGGCAGAAAACTGTTGGTATATTTCCAAACAAGCCTTGTGGAACTGCCTGATGCTTCAAACCAAGTGCTAGGAATTCTTAGGTCCTACAGCACTGGCTATTTTGGCTGTGAATATGTACTACTTTCAAGACAAAGAAAGAATGACTCCAAAGGCGATTCAGAGGTTATCAGGGTTACAGGGGGAACCTGTCTCAGATTCAACAGTTCAGAGACTGTGAGTGGCAGCCTGGAACATGGGGTGCTGGGGGAGTGGGGAGAACACATGACCTTCATACTCCAATAGGTCCAGAGGACAGAGCATCAAGCACCAAACCGATAAAGATTATTCTTGAGCCTTAAGATCTCATGGAATTTGCCTAGCTAAATTTTGGACTTGGTTGGGACCTGTGACCACTTTCGTCCCGCTGATTTCTCCCTTTTGAAATGAAACTGTCTATCTTCTGCCTGTCCCACCATGGAATTTTGGAAGCACATAACTTATATGGTTTCACAGGTTCACAGCTAGACAGGAATTCTGTCTCGGGATGAATTACCTCAAATCTCACTTGTATCAGATTTAGATGATACTTAGATGAGACTCTGAACTTTAGACTTCAGAGTTGATGGTGGAATGAGTTAAGACTTTTAGGGCTGTTGGGAACTAATATATTTTGCACGCAAGAAGGACACGATGTGGGGGAATCCATGGGCAAAACATTACAGGATAAATGTTTGTGTCCTGCCCACTAAATGCATAGGTTGAAGCCCTAACACCCACCTTCCAAAGTAATGGTATTTGAAGGTGGGCTCTTGGGAGGTAATTAGGTTCAGATTAGGTCATGAGGGTGGGCCCTCATGATATGACTAGGGCCCTTATAAGAAAAATAAGCTTAGAGCTCCACTGAGGAAAGGCCACGTATGCACAGTTTGAGAGAGTTGCAATCTATAAGCCACGAAGACAACCCTAACCAAGTCAGATCTGCCAGCAACTTGACCTTGGACTTCCTGGTCTCCAGAACCATAAGCAATAAATGTCTGTTGTTTAAGCTACCCAGTCTGGTACTTTGTTCCAGCAGTATGAAGTACAACAGAGGTGAAGACACATAATGCATACAATACACTCTCAACTGGTTGAGGAAAAATAACTGTGTGCATGTGTACGTGTAAAAAGAGAATGGTGGAGAATTTTCTTCATGGACCATTTGTAAGTCAGCTGCAGTTATTATGTATCTTTACCTTTTTTTTTTTAAAGAATCTATTTATTTTTAGACAGAGGGGAAGGGTGGGAGAAAGAGAGGGAGAAAAACATCAATGTGTGGTTGCCTCTTGTGTGCCCCCTACCGGGGAGGTGGCCCACAACCCAGGCATGTGCCCTGACTGGTAACTGAACTGGTGACCCTTCGGCTCGCAGACCGGTGCACAATCCACTGAGCCACACCAGCCAGGGCTTACTTTACCTTTTAATGCTTCAGTGTGGATGTCTTAAAAACAAAGACACTCTTTCACATGACGATAGAACAATTGTCAAAATCAGAAAATTGATAGAATACTAATAACTAGCCTGAAGACTTAATTTAAATTTTACCAATTGCCCTAAGATGATTTTTTAAGCAAAAGAAAGTCTTGGATTTATGTGTTGCATTCTGTCTCTTTCGTTTCAGAAAAGAGAAATAAGTTTTGATTACACTATAATGATCCTGAATGATAGTGTAAGATCAGAATGATCCTGAGCAGAGGTTTCAAGAAGCCCATGAAAGAGCACAAAGTAACTACATAATGATGCAACACTGGGGAAGTAATCATTGGGAAACAGCATACATTTCCAATTCAAATATAAAACCACATCAGCATCTTTTTTAAAGCAAATAAACACATTCCTGCTGAATGTGACAGTAGGATGACAGAACCTGCCCTTTCACCACAGCAGCTGCCCACCTGGTGGACAATTTGGAACAATGTATTAAAAAAATTAATGTCCAAAACGAACTACCGATTATTCTTCAACAATCAAAGGACTGTTACTAGGCTTTTTCCACTAAATAAACCCTATTCATTTCCAGTGGTATAGTCTGTTGTTTCTTGAAAGAAGTTCTGCTGAAATGGTCTTTTCTTGGAATTTTTTTGCAATGTACTAGTCTCTCCCTACTGCATACCATACATACTAGAAAAAATAGCTCGGAGCTTTGTGCCTGTCACAAAAGCTAGTCCATGCTCTGAACATATATTTTCAGAAGAGTGCTCTTTTGGGGGCAGGCAAATTTTGAAAAGTAGGGAGCACATTTTTTTTCCTTGCCAACAGGATAAACTCCCTAATTTTTGTCAATTAAGTGTCTCGTATAGAATGAACTGAAAAGCGTTTCCAAAGCAATCTGTAAACAAATTTGTATTTTGACATTACCATTTTCCTACTGAAAATCCAAAAATGGAGACCTAAAGTGTACATGCACTGGGACATTTCAGTTCAGTGGCATCCTGTGCACTCTGTGCAGTGGCGCTCTGCATGAGTACGGCCACTTTCACTTGCCACCCACATCTCCTCTGCAGCACTTTCCTATCCCTAGATAAGCATCATGGTATAACAGATGATGTAACTGTCGGGAGATCTGAGTACCAGTGCAGCTCTGCCACAGATTCTGCACCTTCATCAGAGTTCTCTTCCACCTCTATCGTGTTCTGGGCTCCAACACCATGCCTTCCACGCAGCCCCTCCACAACACTCCACCCAGACTCTGGAAAGAACACCAACTGGAAAGGCAATGCAGCACACATTAATTTTCCTCCTCTGGGAACATGCCCTGATACACAGGGGTGAGCCCCTGGTGGCCAAAGCTGTGCAATATGACTATATTTCCTGGGTCATAACTGGCTGACACAGGGTAAGCACCCATGCCAAAATGAACCCAACAACCCCTCTCATTGGGATTTAAAATTTCAATGGGGAAAGAGTCTGAAGGGCACTGGACCAGCATCCCAGAGAAAAGGTCCATAAGCTCCTGCCACGAAAGTCCCAATTGCTGTGCTATTTCTTGCATTTCTGACTTTCTGAGACAGTTGTTCATCAATTCCTCCCTGGTCTTGCCTTTTTTTTTTTTTTTTTTGCATGCCTATCATCCTTGCAATACACCACCTTTTTGTTTAGCTAGAGTCAGTTTCTCTTGTTATCAATGGAAAGAAATCTAACAGACAGATTCTATGTTAAAATCTCTTAGAACTGCTTTTCTACACTTACTGGATACTTATATGTTAGCATAGCCTGCAGATTTTTAAGGCTTCAGTAATTTTTTAAATATATTTTATTGATTACGCTATTACAGGTGTCCCATTACCCCTCCTTCATTCCCCTCCACCCTGAACACCCTCTCCCACCCACATTCCTCCTTTAGTTCATGTCCATGTGTCATAAGTTCTTTAGCTTCTACATTTCCCCTACTATTCTTGCCCTCTCCCTATTTTCTACCTACCATCCATGCTACTTATTCTCTGTACCTTTTCCCCTCTCTCCTCCTCCCACTCCCCTGTTGCTAACCCTCCATGTGATTTCCATTTCTGTGGTTCTGTTCCTGTTCTAGTTGTTTGCTTAGTTTGTTTTTGTTTTTGTTTTTGGTGTGGTTGTTAATAATTGTGAGTTTGCTGTCATTTTACTGTTCATACTTTTTTATCTTCTTTTTCTTAGATAAGTCCCTTTAACATTTCATAAAATAAGGGCTTGGTGATGAT
>CM052538.1:177388793-177424913 GCA_028533065.1 Trachops cirrhosus
TTTTTTTTTTTCCTTCTGGTCCACTCCATTGATGTGAGACCCATCTTTCATTCCATCACTATTGGTTCCCTGTGCATTTTTCTTCATTTCACTTATTGTCACCTTCATTTTTTCATCTAGTTTGTGGCCAAAATCAACCAATTCTGTGAGCTTCCTAATGTGCTTTGAACTGTTGGCTACCTCTTGGTCACTTATAAGGATGAGTTCAGGGGCTTTCAATTGGTCTGTCTGAGCCATCTCTTTGGGTTTTTTTTTTTTTTTTGGTCCTGTTGCTCTTGTTACATTTGAGGGGCGGAGCCTTAGGTGTTCACCAGGGCGGAGTGCCCCAGTTGCTTGGTTGTGACGCTGTATGTAGGGGTGGGGTCTGAGAAGGAACAATGGCACTTGCTCTACTCTCTGTCAGACCTCTGTCCCTTTACCCACTTTCCCCGAGCAAACTGGGCCCCTCCGGTGCCAATTCCCATGTGGGTGGGCTTGTGCACCCCGTGGGACCTTCCTTTTCAATCAGTGCCTCAAGGCTCTTATTTCCCGGCACTGGGACCCTGGGTTGCGCGCAGTGCCTTGCTTCACAATCTTCGCCTTGCTGGGTCTGCTGGTAGCCACCACCCAGCCAGCCGTGCTTATGATCTCAGGGTCTGTCCGCTCTGGTCATGTGCACCACCCCGGTTGCTTCGTGTATCCTGGTTGCCTTACGAGTGTCTGGTCTCAATGCTCTCTGCTCCAAGACCCGCACCCGGCTGCCCAACTCCGCCCCTCCTACCGGTCTGAATGAACGTGTCCAATTCAACTCCTTGGGTGCCTGACCTCCATACAGATCAATTTTCTGCCAGTTCTGGTTGTTATTTTGTTTCTAAATTGTTGTTGTCCCTATCTTGGTTGTGCGAGGAGGTATGGTGTGCGTCCACCTGTTCCTCCATCTTGGCCGGAAGTTCCCAGTAATTTTTTTAATGGCTCCCAACTTTGTTGATGTTGTGCCTTTGGAACATTGTTTACTATCTCATCTAGGATAAGGGACACCTGGTTCAAAATTATAAGTAGGTACTTCCTATATTGAGGGGCATCAGATTCTAATTGTCTACTATAACTAACCTCTTCTCAGATTCTCATTAATGCACATGAAGATAGCACATACTCCCCCAAATCAGAACTAATATCTAAGAAAAGGCAACAAAGACCACAAACCAAAATTCAGACAGTGTCTAACTACAGAGAACATGCTCATAACCATTAAACAAGACTAAATCTTTCATAGTAAGAACAATCAAACAAAAAGAAAATATTACATTATTTAACACAAGATTTTGAGAAAACTGACTATTTGGAAAAATAACTCTAGTTAGAGCTTCTTATACCATACTGTGGCAGAAAGCATTAACTGGCCCCCCGTATAGATTCTCCCCATCTTCCTTCAGTAAGGGAATCTGTTTTATCTAGGTACAGAACCACCCAACCACAAACTACATTTCCTAGTCTCTCTTGCTGCTGAAGTAGCTTTTGCTGTGAAATTCTGGCCAATAGGAAGTGAACAGAAGTGAGGGGTACCAGGACTGGCTTATATCCTTTAAAACAGAAACTGCTTTCCCTCCACTTTTCTTTCCCTCTGTCTGTGGCCTGGAATGTAGATGTGGTTGAAGATTAAGATGTAAATGAAAACAAAATGCAAAAAACTGCACAACAACAAAGAACATACTGCATAACCTACCTATCTAGAACTACCTGTCTACGTTCAGACTTTACAAAGAGAAGTAAAGTTGTTCTATCAAAAAAGTTGTTCTATCAAAGTTGTTACAAAGTTGTTTCATCCTGTTTGAACAACTTATTCTTTTTCTAACAGAAAGATGTTTTACTTTGTTAAATTTATTTTTCAATTATAGTTGATATACAGTATTACTGAGTTTCAGGTATACGACATAGTAATTAGACATGTGTATACTTTATGAAGTGATTACCCCGGTAAGTCCAATAATCATCTGAAACCATGCATAGTTATCACAATGTTACTGACTATATTCCCTATGCTGTACTTTACATTCCCATGACTATTTTTGTAACTGGCAATCTGTACTTTCACCTTTTCACCCACCCACCCGACACCCTTCCCAACAGGTGATGATCAGTTTGTTCTCTATGAGTTTGTTTCTGTTTCTGTTTTAACAACTTTATTTTTATGTTAGTTATAGCAACAAAAACAAAAATCAAAAACCGATATTGAGATGTCTGCTTCCAGGCTGGAGTTAAAAGGCAGAGGCAAGCCATCACTTTCACAGAACTATTGGATGAAACTATAGATTGATTACTCAAAACAAGAAACTGTTTGAAGACATTGAAGAGTTGTTTTCAATGCAAAGCAAAGAGCATGATGAACTAAAATTCCAGAGAGTGAAGAGCCTTTCCTCGGTAAGCAGAAATTTCTAGCCATTTTCTTTCCTAGTGGTATCTATAGAGTTTGAATATGGCCTGACGGATCATAATTGGGCTTGCCACAGGCAGAATAAAAACTCTACCAAACAAAGAAAAACCAGTGGAGCTTATGGTAGCTATACAGGTTGGTATGAAAGACTGAATTCTAGGTGAGCCCCAGACATATGGCCACTTTTCTGCACAGGACACTTACAAAGTGCTGGAAAAGCTGGAAGGCTGGACTAGAAAGGTTACTTGAAATCAACCACAATCTCACAATGTGCAGAAGATGTAGTCACACATACTTACAGGGAGGGCTCCCAACAATCACACAATGGATCCCATGCTTAAGACACTGTGCTCACTAGAGTGGATGAATCTACCCAAAACTTCAGGCCAGCCCCACCCAGCTCAATCTCTGGTTAGATGGCAGTTTAGCCCCTCACTATATCTCCTCAGAGAATAAAATGAGAAAAACAACACTGACTTTAGTCTTTGTAGGTCTTTTATCAGCAATCAAAAGCTTCTGTCTTTCCCAGGAGGCAGGGAGGGAATATGAATACGAATGAAAGAGAGAAGGCACAGTATACAGTAGTCTCCATATTTGCCTCTCATTATTTCAGTATTGCTAGCCTTGGGAAATCTCTCACAACTTGATCCTTCTTCTCTCCCTTTAATATCACATGCCCAGAAGTGGAGATTCCTTCGATATAACTTTTTAACATTTCTAAAACTGCAAAAATAATCTTCAGACATCAAAGTCTCTCCTAGGAACCCAGAGCCCCATTGTACCAAGGAGCTCAAAATCACTGTAACAAAAAAAATCATCATAATCATCTCATTCTTTTCATTCACTCAATAAATCATTTCCTTCTATGTTGAGAACTGTTCTCTGTACTTGCTGATACACATAAAAGATAATCCGTGTCTTCAAGAAGTCTGCAGGGGTTTGTTTGTTTTTTTTTGTTAAAGAGAGAAAAAGGACGCAAGATTGACGTTTCTGTTGTTTTTTTTAGTTGAGATATAGTTGACATATAACACTATTAGTTTCAGGAATACAACACATGATTTGACATTTGTATACATTGCAAAATGGTCACCACAAGTCCAAATAATGTCTGTCACCACAGCCACAAAGTTTTTTCTTTTGATGAGAACTTTCAAGATCCATTCTCCTAGCTACTTCCAATGAATGAACAAGATATTTGAGATAAAAGAGAGTAAGAAAACTATTTTAAAGAACACTGTCTGAAGGGATTTATATTTAAGGGAGAACGTACCCAAAGTGAGAAGCCTTTCTTTTTACAAGTGATCCTCAAGCTGTCTCACTCTTCTCTCACATGACTAACTGACAAAACCAAGAAAAGAAGATTAAGCAATCTGTCCAATCACAAGAAAGTTAAATTCAAAGTTGGGGCCAGAATCCAAGTCTTTACATTTTTTCATTTATTGCCATTTTTTCCCCGAGGTTCTCTATAAATCAAATTTTCCTTTAATTATTACAGAGATATTATAACTTAATCTGATTGTTTTAAAATCATCAATAGCTTAATATTAGAAATGTACTTTAAGTCACCCTCCATGCTTATTTTTGCTATTCACATTATTAGCTATATTACATGGAGATAAATGGTGTTATATCAGTTTCCTCTGCTAAGAAAATGTCGGTTTTTAGGAAACTGGAACTAATTTAGATGTACTGGCAATAACTTGCCTCCTTTTCCTATACACAAGCCAAGCTTATATAGGAGGCGGTAGAGAGATTACCCCTTAGCTCATAAGGCAGAGGTGTCCAACAGGTAGTTCTATTACAGTTTAATCAGTGATCCCAGGCCAGGTTTCTAAGCCCAGCTTCTTGGCACTTCAAGTCAAGGTAAGAAAGGGAGGCATGGCAGGAAGTCAATGCTGACAGGTTTCCTTTCCTTTGAAGCACTAACTAGCGTCTCATGGCTTAAATCCCTTCGAAGACAATGGGAAGGGGTGCTGCAGAAGTCACTACTGGCCACGCTGCTCCTTAAAAGAGCTAATGGAAAGGTGACTAAATATACTGGAGTGTGTCTGTGCCATTTCCAGATCATTAGCAATGTTCCTGGCTGCTCCCTACTCTTCCTTACGAGCTCTCACCATTACTAGTAAGAATATTCAGTAAGCCCCTATTGTTTTTAAACAATTGTAAACCCAAAACACTAAAAATTATGCCCTGGGTTTCTTTGTTTGCACACGTACCACAAACTATTTCTCCTATATGTTTATAACACTATTTTGGGAAAGTGGTTGTCATCAACCAGCAAGTACATATGAAATACCATACTATAATTAGTACTAAAACACAGAGATAAAAGCAAACCCAAATACTTATATTTATCAAAATTTACCAGTTAGCTTACATGCTTTAGATATTATTCCATTACATGAAACATGGAGGGTACCATTCATTCTTTCATATGCTCCTTTACTCCACTAATACCTATTGAGCCCCTTTTATGAGCTTTGCACGATCTGAACACTAGAATACAGTAAAATACGCTCCAATGAGAGATGAAGACAAGAAGTAAGCAGAAAGACATACAGTTTATCGTCAGGCAATTATAAGTGCTACAATTAGAAAAAGTAAGAAGAGAGCATTTCATTTTATTATTTTTTTAAATTTATTGATGAGAACGAGAGAAACAGATTTGTTGTTCCACTGATTTATGCATTCATTGGTTGCTTCTTGTATGTGCCCTGACCAGGGATGGAACCCACAACCTTGATGTATGGCAACAAAGCTCTAACCAGCTGAGCCACCCCACCCTGAAGAGAGCATTTCAGACAGGGACTAGCTGACTGACGGACGTAAAGGGCAGGCAGAGACCTACATGGAGTGGGGGAGAGACCAAAGGAAAAAACATTTCCAGGCCAAGGTAACTGCAAGGGCAAAAGCCCTAAGGCAGGCACGCCTGATAAGTTCAGGGGACAGCAGAAAAGCCAGCTTGACTGGCAGGCTATGAAGTCAGGGAGGTATGGGAAAGCCAGATGATACAGAGAATCTTATAAGCTGACAGACACTTTGTATTTTTGTTGTCAATGACAGGAAGCCTACAGGAGAGTGTCATGATATGACTTATGTTTAAGAAGTTCCCTAATCCTTATAAGAAGTTTGCGCTGGCCTTAGTCGATGTGGCTCAGTTGGCTGGGCATCATCCTGCAAACTAAAAGGTCACCGGTTCATTTCCTGGTCAGAGCACATGCCTGGGTTGGGAGCTCTGTGCTCTGCCCCACTGGGGTGCTTGCAGAAAGCAGGAGGCAATCAATTGATGTTTCTCTTTCACATGGATGTTTCTCTTCCCCACTTTCTCCCCACGTCCCCTCACTAAAATGCAATAAAATAAAAATTAAAAAAAGAAATTTGCCCTGGGGGCCCTGGCTGGGTAGCTCAATTGGTTAGAGCATCATCCTCATGCACTAAGGCTGCAAGTTTGATCCCCGCTCAGGGCACATACAAAAAACAACCAATGAATGTATAAATAAGTGGAACAACAAATCAATCTCTAAAAAAATCAACAATCAAAAATAAATTTTAAAAAGTCTGCCCTAGGAAAGTGCTATTTCTCTTCTTCCCTAGAGGTATAAAAGCTACCCTCAATTTGGTGTTTATCATTCCCATGAATTAAAAAAAAATCTTTACTACATAAATACATAGCCATAAACAACATAGTATTTTTCTGCATGATTTTAATCCTTAAAGACCTATCATTTTGTATCTTTACAGTATGTATCTGAGATTAAGCCAAGTTCATAATATAGATCAATTCATCTTTTGATGACTATGCCATAATAGTTTTTTAAAAGTATTTTTTATTGATTATGCTATTACAGTTTTCCCAACATACTGTTTTTTTTGTTGATTTTTTTTTTTTTTTGCTATTCTCCTACTAATGGACAGTTAGGTTATTTCCAAATTTTTAATTATATTTTCACAGTAAGCATTTTTAAACATGTCACCTGTGCCCATGAGCAGAGTTTGTTGGGAAAACTGTGTTATCGGCTAAACTGACCTCCAAAATTCATGTATTGAGGTCCTAACCTCAATACCTCAAAATACGTATTTTGGAGATAGGGCCATTAAAGAGATAATCAAGTTAAAATGAGATCATTGGCATAGGTCCTAGTCCAATGACTGGTGTCCTTATAAGAACAGACACAGAAATATGGCTACAGGGAGGAAAGGGTCATCTACAAGCCAAGGAGCGAGGCATCAGAAGACACCAACCTTACCCAAACCTTATCTCAGACCATCTCCGTTACTATGAGAACACACACTTCTGTTGTTTAGGCCACACAGTCTGCGGTACTCTGTGGTGGCAGCCCTGGTAAACTAAGAGAGTTCAATTCAAACTGTGCGTTACAGCCAACAGTGGTTCATAGTATCAATTTACTGTGTTTGTGATCGGGTTATTTTAAACTTTCAGTTAAAGAATTTCATTGAGTAGTCAAATCTCTTGCTACCTTCACCTTAGAAGGTAATGTGTGATTACTTTTAGGATTTACCTGGATAATCCTCATCACCAGAACCTTTATTTACTCATATCTACAAAGCCTTTGGCTATATAAGGTAACATTCACATGTTCTAGCAATCAGGATGTGGTCATCTTGGGGAAGGGGCATTATTCAGCAGACCACAATTTTTTTTATCTCAACTGAGTTTATTGGGGTGACATTGGTTAATAAAATTATATGGGTTTCAGGTGTATAATTCTATAACACATCATCTGTACATCGTATTGTGTGTTCACCACTCTAGTGATTTATGAAACTTTTGTTTTAGTTATATGTGTATATAGGTATGAAATATATAAAGTACATAAAATATACACACATTATGTATGCATTGGATTATGATATAAAATGTTATTTCTTGGTGTGGGCTGAAATAAAAGGTTGGAAAACCTCTGCTCTCATATCTACCTAGATACTTAGAAGGACAATCATTATAAATATTCATATTTCAGCTTTTCTAGAAACTGCCAAATTGCTCTCCAAACCAACTGCACCAATTTATACTAAAAGTGCCCATATACAAGCTCCCATTGCTAAAACACTGCGAACATTTAAGACTGTCATAGATTTCACAGTGTAAAAGATACAAACAGTATCTCACTGTTGTAAGTTGCCATAATTCAAGAACTAGTGAGAATGAGCATATTCATATATTTATTTCCCAATCAAGTTTCTTTTTCTGTGAGTTTTCAGTTCCTATCTTTTGCCCGTTTTTCTACTGAATTACATGCTTATTTCACTGTGTGTAGAAATGATCAGAAAGCAGACTCATTTACCACCAATATTAAAAAATGAACCCCCAACACAGGGTTATCCCAACCCTCTATAGGTTGGAATACATGGCTACAGTACCCATGTATTATTTCTATAGTCAGAAGCAAAAATGATTTTAAAACAAAAGGAAAAAATACCCACTTAACATTCATAATGGGTCTTGAAGGTAGGCTTAAAGACAATGTAAGCTAAATTTTCTGAGATTAAATGGGTGAAGAGCAAAAGGCTTACTTGCTTAATTGGTCACAAATACAAATTACATTATAGAAACCTTCTTAGAAGCTTTTCACAAGGCAACTGACTTTTGAGGCCACAAACCAGGTATTTAATCAAAGAAGGCACTCCCACTCAGGATGCAAACACAGCCTCTACCCATCCTTCTCAACTGCCTATTCTGCCAATAAACACTGCTGCTTTTTTCAAAAACTGAGTCTAACTGAATGTCAACCAGTTATCTTGCTCAAAGCACTATGAAGTTCCTAGGACAGCTAGGCCAACCTTAAAATGTGGGCAAGTTTATCTTCCCTGCACATCCAAGTTCTAAAGACTATCTTAATACAGTGATTTATATATTAAATGCCGATCTCATTTCCCAAGAATTTTTATTAGAGAATTCCTGAGTATCTCAAATGACTCTGGAATCTTTCAGATCCAGCTAGTAAGAACTGAAATGTTCTTCTTGTTGGAACAAAAACATTTGAAACAAAAATCCAGTCAGACAAGTTGTGAACAGTTACAACAATTCTGCAAAGCCTTCAGGTCTTTTGTATTTCATCCGGCGCTGTGAAACCTGAACAGGTATACTGGACATTCTAGCTACTCCTCCTGTTCCTGTCTCATAACTTCTCCGAGTTACTGTTTCTGCTCAGTGGAAACAAAAGCTAGTAGCTACTTAGTAAACCACCCTTCATTAGCTATTCATTTGCAACCTTCTAGGTACTATATAAGTAGCAGGACCAGCACTTTGTCCCTCCTATTTCTTCTGGCTTAATATTTGAAGAACGTAATTTGTACCCCAATTCCTCCTTAAGATAGAATCTTATTCTGGTGGCTAGAAGGCTGTCATCTTTCTACTATCTCAACAAAGGTACTACCAAAGATGCCCTGACTGGCATGGCTCAGTTGGTTGAGCGATGTCCTGCAGAGCAAAGGGTCACAGTGCAAGGTCACTGGTGCGATTCCTGGTCAGGATGCAGGCCTGGGTCATCACAGGTCCCGGTTGGGGTGCATGCCAGAGGCGACAGGATGCGTCAGTGTTTCTCTCCCACTCTTTCTCCCTCCCTTCCCCTCTCTAAAAATAAATACATAAAATCTTTTCTTTTTTAAAGTAGTACTAAAGAGGCTGGCTCTGTGGCTTAGCTGGTTAAAGCACCTGTCTAGTAAAGTAGTACTAAAAAGAAGAAAGGTCCAAAACTGTCTCAAAAGCAGGTAATTTTTTCCTTCTATATTTATTAACTAATAAGAAAGGTAAAATGTGTATCCACATTTCACAAGTTCTATAAAGAAATTAAAGATCTAAAAAAAAGTGCTGTTAACAAGGAGCTTAAAAAAAAAAACCCCAAACTCTTAGAAATTAAGATCACCAAATACTGTAACATGCTGATGAGAAAATTTCCTGCAAATCCTCTAGAGGTCTTTAAAAATAGGATGGAATCATCTATCAAGATTAGTTTTAATAAAGTCCTACAAAGAGATAAAGGGACTGAATTACATAACCCCCTAAAGGTTCCTTCCAGCTCTAATTCTGCAAAAGCTCCCAGTTCTAACTCTTTCAAAGTTTCCCTAATGCTAACTGGCACCCTTTACGTCCAATAAAGGTGGACTCTCTTTTCATTTCTTGAATGGCAGAGAGAAAAAAATACTGCTTTATTGCTACTCCTCCTTGTGAAAACTGTGTCTACTGACATCATAAAAAACCAGTAACGCCTTGGCCACTGTGACTCAACTGGAGCATCATCCCATAAACTGAAAGGTTGCAGGTTTGATCCCAGGTCAGGGGACACCTAGGTTGCGGGTTCAGTCCCTAGTTGGGGCAAGTACGGGAGGCAACTGATCGATACTTCTCTTACATGGATGCCCGCCCTCAGCCGAAATTTAAAAAAAAAACAAAAAAAAAAAAACCCCCACCAACCAGCAATGTCTACACCCATGAGGATGGTTACTATAAAACCCTAACACCCAACACTCCTGTGATGTTTCTCCTTTGTTCAGTCTACTACACACGCACACCACTTGTGACACCAGACTGGGGAGGAGGTATGTGTTTCCACACCATCCAGTGATACTTCAACAACAGCTCAGTGCCCTACAATTAACTCAATTCTAATGCTATTTACCAGGAGATATCGTCACATCCCACAGGTTAAGGGTTCAGTCCCAAAAGACTATCTATCCCCCAAAACCCCAACTTCAGATGCCAAGTCTAGATTCTCACCTGTGCTTCTCACGATTAGCTATAAATCAGAGGTTCCCATGACCCATTCTTCCAGTCTGACTAACTCACAGACCTCAGGAAAACTGTTTACTGACTGTTTACCAGTTTATTATAAAAAGATACAATGAAAGGTACAGGTGAACGTGTAGTTGAAGAGACGTGTAAGGCAAGGTGTGTGGGAAGGTGTGCGCCACCCGCCCAGCACCTCCGTGTGTTCACCAACCCACAAGTTCTCCCAACCCCATACCTCTGGGATTTTTATGGAGGAAACTTAACTCCATTTGCAGCCCCTCTCCCCTCTCTGGAAAATGGGAGGTAGGGCTGAGAATCCCAAGCTTCTAATCATGGCTTGGTCTTTCTGGTGACCAGCCCCTCCTGGACCCACCAAGAGTCACCTCATAGGACAGAGCACTCAGAATGCTCCAAGAGATTTAGGCACTCTGTGGTCAGGAATCAAATATGAAAACAAAACATGCATGTATAGTAAAATGACAGCAAACTCACAATTATGAACAACCACACCTGAAACAAAAACAAGAAGAAACTAAGCAAACAACTAGAACAGGAACGGAACCACAGAAATGGAGAACACACGGAGGGGTAGCAACAGGGGAGTGGGAGGAGGAGAGAGGGGGAAAGGTACGAAGAATAAGAAGCAATGAAGGTAGATAGAAAATAGGGGGAGGGCAAGAATAGTAGGGGAAATGTAGAGGCTAAAGAACTTATGACACATGGACTGAAGTAAAGGGGGGGAATGTGGGTGGGAGAGGGTGTTCAGGGTGGAGGGGAATGAAGGCGGGATAATAGGACAACTGTAATAGCATAATCAATAAAATATATTTAAAAAATAAAATAAAAAAAGAAAACAAAACATGCTCTTAATACTCAGGAAATCACAGAGATTTTAGGAGTTCTGTGCCCCGAACTACAGATACATACTCCTATTATCTCACAGCTACAGCCACTGTGGAAAATATTATGGCATTTCCTAAAAAAATTAAACTACCATATTCCAACAATTTCACTTCTGGGAAATGAAAACAGAAACCCAGAAGAGATCTACTGATACACCCATGTTCGTAGCAGCATTATTCACAACAGCTAAAACGGGGGAGCGATCCGAGTGGCCACTAACGATGAATGGCTAACAGAAAGGTGGTACGCATGTATATATAAAGGAACATTATTCATCCTTAAATAGGAAGAGAATTCCGATACGTGCTACTACATGGAAGAACCATGAGGACATTATGACAGAGGCAATAAGCCTGTCACAAAAAGACAAATACTGCACTATTCCACTTACAGGAGGTACTCACAGCAGTCAAATGGATAGAGACAGAAAGTAGGAAGGCGACTGCCAGGGGCTGGCGAGGGGAACGGGGCATTACTGTTTGCTGGGTACAGAGTTTCAGTTTCGCAAGATGGAAACAGTTATGAGGATGGATGGTAGTGGCAGCTGCGCAAATAGGAATACATTTAATACCATTGAACTATACACAAAAATGGTTAGGATGGCAAATTTTATGTTATGTGTATTTTATCAGAACAACAAAGAAAAGGAAAACAAAACCACACAGTGATGTCTGTTTGTCTCACATGCCCCATCTACCCGAAGATCTACTTCACTGAACTCTAAACCCGAATCCAACAAAGCGGCAGCATATACACACAGCCCCCGACTTAAAGCAGTTCCGCTTAATGATTTCCCGACTTTACGACGACGCGAAAGTGACGCGCATTCAGTAGAAACCGTGCTTCAGATTCTGAATTCTGACTTTTTCCCTGGCTAGCGAGGTGTGGTTAAGACACTCCTGTGACGCTGGGCAGCGGCAGTGAACCCTGGCCCCGAGCCACGGCCCCCAGTCAGGCTGTGCGCCAAGGCAAACGCTGGCGCTCCTAGTGAAGCGCTCAAGGCCTGCTCCACCTCGGACGGAGTTGGCGGATGTGACCCCGTCATCAGTTGGCAAACATCTGCACATCCATCTCTACGAACACAGAGACACAGGCTCCGAAGAGCGTAAAGAAATCTTAGAAGTTTCTAACTTCTCTCCTGTTCATAAAAGACAGATGTTGAAATATGTGAGGAAATACAATTATATTGAAATATCTCAGGGTAAAAAACCATGTTATAATCTACACTACTATTTTAGTAAAAGCAGAACCCACACCTGTGCATTTAACATCTTATGTGTATTTTTATGGCAAGCATATCACCCAGAAACTGCAAAGAAGAAACCAGGGCTGTAGCACTAGCATATTACTTTAATTAAAACAAAAACAACTTTTAAAAAAAATCCTCACCCAAGGACAAGTTTATTGATTTTTTTTAAAGAGAGAGAGGAAAGAAGGAGACACAGAGACACAGATATCGATCAGTTGCCTCCCACATGCATCCCGACCCAGAATCAAACCTGAAACCTAGACATGTGCCCCTGACCAGGAGTCGAACCCGCAACCCTTTGGTACCCGGGATGACACTCCAGCAACTGAACCACCCGGCCAGGGCAAAACAGAAACAGCTTTAAAAAATATTTTAAAGATACTCTTGTTGTCATAAGTTACCAAAAATCTCTTTTTCGTTTAAAAGGAAAGAGAGAAACCCACAGACAATAGTCCTCATACACTGATGTTTAGCAGCCCTAAACATTCTTTAGGCCATTCCACCAGACCATTATTCCAAATGTCACCACAGTCCTTGAGCAAAATTTTTCCCTAAAACGTATCAGAAGTCAGCCGATGTTTGAGTCATAGATTTTTGGGTTTCATTTTAGCAACTTGACAGTTCTTCACCACATTAGTCGGCAATTTCTGAAGAAACATTTTGTTTACTGATGCCAAACCGTTAGGGATCAAGGGAGGGTGGAATCTGATTTACTGATAAATCAGAACCTAACTCCTCTGTATTAAGTGAAAAGAGCCCTTGAACACAAAGCAGGGCAGCAGCGTGGACACCTTTCTCTCGATTTCCTGCCCCCTTTCAACAGCCCACTCGTTCACCTGCAGAGGATTTTCCGACTCCTCCCCGTAGGTTTCCCCGTCACACTCTGCACCACGACTCTGTCTTATTAGCCACGTACATGGCTAGAAGACAATTCCTTCCACTGCTTATAATGAGCCCATCCTTATCCTTTCCTCCTCTCACAATTATTTCTTTAAAAGTGAAAACAAATCTACTGAATTTGTGTATTATATTGCCTCAGGCCTCACAACTTCTGGGGAGGGCAAGTCTCTTGGAAGTATTTCCCCCCCAACTTTTACAGCCTTACTCTCTCAACATGACTTGGAGAAAAGCTTTATTTTCTGTTTCGAAACAAACGCAACAGGCCTATCTGTAATATCTACTGACTGGGGGAGGAGACGGCCAGACATTTACGTTAAAGCCTAACTAAATCGCAGCAGTCATTAGCCTAGCACAGGGGACAGACTACTTTTTTGGGGGGAGGGGGGCGTTTTCCTCCATATCTGAACAAGGTTTGTAAGTATTAAAGTCGATTGCAAACATCACAACACTCTGTTCCAGCAACACCGATGTAGCATCCTTTCAACCAGTTTGTCTTTAAAAACACGTTTCGGCAGACTATGTCAGTCCAGAGAAATGGAAGGTTAATAATTACTGCCTTGAACTAAGAACTTCTCAAAATATTTCAGAACTGCCCGGACCTGGCTGGTGATTCAGCCTTGGTTAATTAGTACAGAGTCATCACAAGTCACCCCAGGTTAAACAATCCCCTTGGGTGACAGAACTGTTGCTCAAAGAGTCAAAAGGACAACGAACTCCACCTGGAGCCGGGACGGGGTCTCCCCACGGGCTGGGAGGATACCGCTTCTGAGGCACCGGGCCGGGTCCGCGTCCAGACCCGAGGTCCAACGTCTCGCTTGCAGAAGGGGGAGGTATGTGGTAGGAAGCGTCTAACTACGTTTCCGCCTGGTACTTCCCGCTCACTTTCTCTGCCTCCTGAGGACCCCAGGACGGTTTTCCTTGGAGAGCTTCAGGGCTCGAGAAGGAAGCAACCATCTCCAGGGCATGAGGAAGGGGCCCCGAGAGAATCAAGAGCCTCCGAGGGGGTCCTGCTGGGTCCGAGGAGTCACCTCCTGCCTCCAGTGGAGGGCGGCCCGCATTTCTGGCCAGATCGGGTAGAGCAAAGTACCCGGGCTTCGAGCACACCCCAAGCCTTGGGGGGCAGGAGAGAAAGACCTCAGGCGCGGGGAGATGGGGGGAGCCCCTGTGCCGCCCTTGAGGCTCCGGCTCGCGGCAGGCCCGGTCAACACCGGGACGCCGCCGCCAGCACACCTGAGCCGCGCCGGACGCCCGCCGGGCTGGCGGTCACCGCGATCTCCCCCAGCCCGGCCGCCTCCTCAGCTGGCTCCGCATGGGCGCGCCAGCTCGCGGGGTCCGGCCCACAGCCCCGGCCCGGCCGCCCGGTCCCACCGTACCTGACCGGCTGCGGCGGCAGAAGCGGCAGCGCTGCTCCTCACGTACCCATTCCGCACGTCCCCGTTCGCCACGCAGCCGTTTGCCCGCACCGGGCGACGGCAGCAGCAGCCTCCGGGCTCCGGCCGCATGGTCCAGACAGCACCAGGCGCAGGACACTCTGTAGGCGGCGGCTCAGGCAGCAGCGGCGGCTCCAAGTCCCGCTCCGCACCCCACCCACCTCCCCGAAACCGGAAATGGCTACACGGTGTCGCCAATTCCCGGGCGTCACACGGGGGCGGGGCCCACTCTCGCAGAGGCCCGGCCGCCCACTCGAAGACCGAGTGGGGGCGGGCAGGAGGGTCGTGAGCCTAAGGACCGCTGACCAATCTGGAGGAGGAGGAGGCGGACCCTATGCTGCTGCCTGGCCAGTCACGGGCGAGAGTAAAGAGTCTCGCCGAAGTCTAGGGCTTTTGGAGGGACTCGTGGACTTGGCACCCGATTGGCGGTCCTAGTCGGGTCGTGGGAAAGGCTTGGATGCTTAATGGTCCTCACTGGGGAGGAGGCCAGGAAAAAGTAGCCAATAAGAGTGTGAAGGAAAAAAGGGGGGCGGAGCCCGTCTCTAGAGCGGGTTCCCTGGTTTTCCTAGACAGGTAGCGCCCCCTCTCCCTTGCCTCTGGGTAAATTCTCGGTTTTAATCCCAGGCCAAAACAAGACTCCTTAATTTACTTAACTAAATCCTCTATGGTTGTTTGTGGAATAGCCTTTCTGATATTGTCTCACCATTATTCAGTATACGTTAACATATTTTTCCCCCACATGCCAACATTTTTTCATATTTTTAAATATTATTTTTCAATTACAGCTTGCAGTCAATATTAGTTTGTATTAGTTTCAGGTGTGCAGCATAGTGGTTAGACAATCATACACTTTACAACACATTAACAGAATTTCTTCAGTAATAATTCGGATGCCTCTGCCCTTCACCCTGTCCCTATCAGTGTTTTCTGTTCAATTTCCTTTAAAGAGTACTTCCTTGAAAGTCAGGAAACCTGGTCTCCTTCCCACTCCGCCAACAACTATACACTAAACCTCGAATATTTAACAACTTTGGGAGCCACATTCTTTAAAATGGAGTTAATACTTCCTGCTTCATAGACTCATCGCAAGAATTATTTTAATAAAGCATCGTGCACCTATCATATACCTGGCCACACTAGGAGCATAATAAATACTGTATTATTTTCTCACTCCTTTAATTCTGTCTTCCCACAGGGGTTATAAAGAAAGGAAGTGGATATACATTATAGCAAGAGACTTTTGGTTACCCATAAAGAATTTAGTGTCATAGTTAAGAGTATGGACTCAAGTCAGGCTGGGTTTGAATCCTGGCTGCACCACTTAATAACAGAGTGACCTCTATATGTCTTCATCTGTTCAGAGTGGATAATAGATATCTTGAGGATTTAATGAGTTAATACATGTAGTATATTTTGTAGACAACCTGGTAATTAGTAAACATTATCAAGTGTTGGTCATTATTAATTGCTGAATGTGCCTATGGGAGCCCCTGCATTCTTCCCCCTCACCAGGAGCTTTAGAAAGGGGTCTAACAAGTTAGCAATGTTGCATGATTTGGGAGCTGGACAATCTAACAGCAGGTGGACAGAGCACATATCCTCTTTGAGCCAACAAACAACATGATCCCAAAGAACCAAAGTTTGCGATAGATGTATGCAGTGAAAAAAAGAAACATATGGTTTGTGCCTCACATTCTAGTGAGAGACAAGATGTGTACATAGTAAACGACAGTAAGAGGCAGTGGTGAATCTAGTCTTTCTACATAAGAAGTTTTCAGGGCAGAAATCTGGTTGGAAATATGGCTAAGGGATTTTAATTAAAATTTAGGTAGTGGGCTGAATGAATTTGGAGAAGACTTGAGGGGAAGATGTGGGATGAGCTTAATCCTGAAGGATGATCAGGATCTAGAAAGCTGGAAATGAGAAGGAAGAGGAGGATGTACCTGGGACAGGGAACCTTCAGAAGCTCGGGCGTAGAGGCTGTAAAGAGCAAAGCCTTAACTTGGAGACTAAGAGTACAGGAGCCTGACTAGTTTAGAGGAATCTTGTTAGCCAATCCCTCCCTCCAAAGGGCAGGATACCAGGTCTTTGTCTGGTTCTGCAACTTACTCACCATGTGTGGTCTTGGACAAGTCATGCAACATCAGCCTTGGTTTCTTCACCAGTCGTAGGAAGTCAATACTTTTGTGAGCATCAGTGATACACTACACAAATGATCTGATGACCTTATGTGCCATTGCTAAATCACAAAAGGGATGCCTCAGAAGGTAGCAGGAAATATCCCATCCTCCATGTAAGCAGAAAAACAACTCCTTCCAGATGTGCAAGCAGCCTGATCATCATTGTATGGAGTTAACATGCAAAGTTCTGTGCAAGGCACCAGGGTTACAACTCTTCTCTTCCTCCAAGATTGCTCAAACCTCCTTAACTGCGAAACCTTTCTTGAACTCCAACCTCCCCACAAAACTAGTCACTTTCTTCTCTGTGAACTTTATACACCCCCATGCAAACATATGTCATATTGCTTTGGGATTTTCTTTTGAAAGGGAGGTTACAGAGTAGTGAGAAAACAGATCTCTGTATTTGGACAGGATTGGAGACCCAACTCCAGCGCTTAAAAGCCTGTGACTTTGGCAAAGCTGCCTAACCTCTCTGTGACTCAGTTCCTTCATCTATAAGATAGTACATACCTAATAGAGTTATGAAAATTAAATGATAAAAATATTTAGTACCAGGGCCTTTCACATAATATTCTGTAGGTGTTGGCTGTTATTAGTTAAATAAATGAATTATTTGGTAAGTGAATGAATATATCTATACCCCAACTAGACAGAGAGCAGGCTCCTTGAGTTCAGGGAATTGTCAAATTCTTTTTGGGGTTTGCTGCACCTAGAAAGTACCCAATAAATGATGAAAAAATAAATGGGTGAATAAAGGAAAATCTAGCCCTGACCCCAAGGAGCCTTCTATCACATGGAGCCTGTTTAATTTAAGATTCTTTTGGTTGACGATAACATAAGCCAATAATAGAAAACTTAATCAAGAAAAGCAAAGTTATTGGAACTCTCCTCCAGATAGGTAATATTGGAACCCAGAAAAAAATCTCAAACCTCACCAGTGAAAATCATAGACCTTTCTCCTAGCATCAACTTACTTCTGAGCCTTAGCTCTCAGCAACCTACAACTTTCATATTTTCTAGGTTAGACTTGTAAAGTCCCAGAAAAAGAGAAATCTGATTGGCCCAGTTTAGGGTAAGATGTCTAATGCTTGACCAATACCACTTAGCTGGAGGAGCAGCCCACCTGCGCTATCAGATAGGGGTCTTGGTTGCATGCAATGCTGGCTGATTCACACAAAAGGGAATTAACTGAAAGGTTATTAGCAGCCTGGACCTGGTTGCTAGCTGAGGGACCAGGCTTAGAAAAGGCAGTAAGGACCTCAGTGAGGGTTTGTGGCAGAAATAGGCTGGTAAGCTCAATACCAAAATAAATGAGCTCCAGCCAGCCCTCCCATCCTTGAGCCGCTTGTCCAAGAGTCAAAGTCCTAGGAGACCCAACAGAGGGGAGATGGGACAAACAGAAGAAGGATATGGTTTCTTCACGTTTCATGTGGGAGGATTCACCCTCCCCAAAAGAAGACATAAAATGAGAAGAGCATTTTCCTAAAAGGAAATTGTGAACCTCATAGAAAAAGGGAACAGACGTTGGAAAGGCAAAATGACCAAAGTTCACATTATCTGTTAAGATAGCAGATTTAGAGGCAATCTGCTTCTATACAAAACCCAGAGTTGGACAACTCAGAGTTATTATCTGATCCTGACTCTGAGAGTATCATTTGGTCTTCCCTTTCCAAGTCCTTCATACCTCATTCATTCTGGGCATCATATTAGGTACTACAAATACAATAATAAGGAAAACAAAACAAAGCATGGTATTTGTTCTCATGGAGCTATGGTCTTGAGTTAGAAGAAAGGGATCTGTTATTTCCCTTTTCATTACTCCTAATCTATCTAATACAATGAATAAAAGAGTCTACCTCTTCTCTCCTTGGGTTTCTGGCCCTACTTTTGCTGGAAAATCTAAGATCACATTTTTGGGCCATTTTCAGTGGCAATATTTGCATCTACAAAACTGAGTCAGCCTAGGGATCAAAGTTTAGAATTGTAATATCATTGCAAGGCCTGGGACCCTTTTAAAGGCATGATTGCATTCAAATAGGAAGCTTTAAGAGCAATGATGGTTTCTGATTGGCTCAGAGTGCCTGTTGAGCATCCACTAGAGTGATTTTAATCTGTGTCTAACAAGGCATTTGCAATTGGAGCTTGGAGATAAAACAGATGAGTGCTCCAGGAATAGGCAGCTAGAACCAGTCTCTTAATGGTAGGTCTCTGCCCTCTTGTTTCCTGTGCCCCAGAAGTACCTCAGAGCCTCCTACTCAATTGCCATGCCCCACACTGCCACCCTGGACTTCCTGCGGGTACTCGCGGGCTGACTGTTGCAATCATTTGAGGCTCTGCTTCAGGAAGTGGACTTTTACTTCTGGCTCCAGGAAGGAGAAGGGGTGGTGCTGCAGATAACAATTATGTTGGTGATGGTATTAGTCAAGGCTCTTTGAGTTGCAAGTTTTGAAACTGAATTCAAATTGGATTAAGCATAAAGATTTATTGGCTTACATACCAAAAGGACTAGGGGTAGATCTAACTGGATCTAGCTGCTCAAACAATGTCATCAAAAATCTATCACCATTCTTTGTCTGGTGTCCCAATAAATTGGGTTCATTCCTCGTTAGGAGATCAGCATGTGATGGTAAATATGGTCCATGTCTGGCAAGCTTGCAGTCAAACAGCTTTAAAACCTCAGCTGAGGGAGTGCCTCTTTTCTAGGGTTCCAGGGAGAGTCCTAGCTGAGCTTCCATTGGCCCATCTCAGGTCACATGCCTCAGGCAAATTTTGAATTGATTGGTCAGCCTGAATCTTGTGCCCATTTCTGAGCCACAGGATTGGAGAGTGGGAATGGCTCTGAGAATGGGAGACCAATGATCTTCCAAGTGGAAGAGATGGGTGCTGTTACCAAAAAAGGGGTACTAGGCAGGAATAAACAACAGATGCCCATTATACTGCTCATATTGAATATTATAATGATAACAAGAAGCAAGAGGTAGGAATGCCTAGGAGATTCTCAACATTTTTGGAAGTTGTTATAAGAAATTCTAGCTTAAGGTTCTCGCTCCTCCTCAAATCCAACCTCCAAAATTTACCCCAAATTTATGTTTACTTAAATTGATTAGAGTGCTTGATAACTTATCATCTTCATCTTCACTAAATCATCATCCCAAAGCAATTAATAAATATCCTCTGTGTATGTAGTTGTATAAGAAAAATAGAAATGTCATCTCTACAGAATGAGAATTTACTCTTTAAGAGAGCATTAATGATGACATAGATCTCACAGCCAACCACACCAGCTCTGAATATGTTATGTATTCCCTTTTAAATTACACAAATTGAATCATACTCTATGTAAAGTATACCTCAATAAGAAGTTTAAAAATGACAAATAAGAAGGTTCATTGGTTCCTAGGCAATGTGGTATATGCATTCTATGGAGTGATGGGATTTGCATATTTAAACAGAAGAGGTTTAAGGTGAGGCTGCCACTTCTTTTACACTTCATTATAAGCCCTTTTGCTATCTTCCCCATCACTCTCTTTATATTTACTGGGCAATGCTGCATATTCTTGGACAAAATAACTTAACTTCCTATAAAATGGCCTTTTACAGCTCTTCCCCCAACCCTCAATATTTCCAAAGTTTTTCTCATAGTTTTTCCTATCCTGTACCACCCCCACAAAGCCAATAATTTTTGGAGCCAAATGTCTAGGAGAGCCATTTAAACCTGTATGTGAAACCAGAAAAGTCGGTGTTTGTGCTGCCTGTCACTACCAGAACCAATAAACAGAGACAAGGATTGAATCTTTATGGGCACTTTATTCAGATGCCGGCAATCTGAGACGACAGCACATTATGTACTCCAAAAACCATTGTAACATCTCATCTCAAGCTGACATTTTTATGGGAAGAAAAGTATAGATAAGGGGTTTGGAAAAAGGTTATTCAAGTAAAAGCTGCAGTTGGGTGGTGATTTTCCTAATATTTCTTTATCTACTGATCAATAATTTTTTTAAAAAATTAATTCATTTTTAGAGAGGGGGAAGGGAGGGAGAAAGAGAGAGAGAAACATTGATTGGTTGCCTCTTGCACGCCCCCAACCACAGACCTGGCCCACAGCCCAGGCATGTGCCCTAAATGGGATTTGCACTGGTCATCTTTTGTTTTACAGGATGATGCCCAACCCACTGAGCCACGGTGGTCGGGGCCTGATCAACAGTTCCTTATCTGCATCATGGAAATTCCTTCCCTGGAACACGAGGGCTCAGATACCACCTTGCAGACCCCCTGGGGCACAAAGGTTGAGGTGCTTGTCAACCTTCTGGAGGCACATAGGTCATGAGTGCCAGTTCCTGGAACAACAGCTTTCCACATGCATTAATCACTTAAGCCTATCAACTGTACACCTTAATGTGAAAAAACTGAATATTGTCAAGATGGGAACACTTCCCAAAGTGATCTATCTATAGGCTCATGTAACTTCTACCCAAATCTCTGCTGCCTGTTTTGAAGGCATTAACAAGGTAATCCTAATATTCATAGGAAATGCAAAGGACCCAGAAGAGTTAAAACAATGTTGATGAAGAAGAACAAAGTTAGAGGACTCACATTTCCTGACTTCAAAACTTATTGCACAGTTGCAGTCATCAAGACAGTAGGCTAGCATAAGGGTAGGCCTATAGATCAATAAGATAGAATTTAGAATCCAGAAATAAACCTTAATATTTATAATCAATTGATTTTCAACAAGAGTACCCAGACAACTCAAGGGGAGGAAAATGGTTTTTCAACAGCCCCATGAATCATAAGTGGTCTAAGCTAATCATGGCACTCCGATTCTCTTTTGCTAGGCACTCACTCTTCCAAACTCTCTTGCAAGTAAATATGTGACACAGTTCTAGCCATAAGATATACGAGGAATCTACTGTGGAGACTGAGAAAGAATTTTTCTTTTCTTTCTTTTTAAGATTTTATTTATTTACTTACTTACTTACTTACTTAGAGAGGGGAAGGGAGAGAGAAAAAGAGGGAGAGAAACATCAGTGTACGGTTGCCTCTCATGCGCCCACTACCAGGGACCTCACCACTCAAGCATGTGCCCTAGATCAGGAACTGAACCAGCGACCCTGATTCACAGGCTGGCAGTCAACCACTTGAAACAGTGTGCAGCCAAGAGGGGGGTCCCAAATAGGGACTTGGAGTGGGGTCCAGAACTCAAGGTGTCCAGGAAATATTAGGATGTCCTCACTCATTCCCCCCCTACAGGTGTGAGTTGGGGGAAGGGACACATGGAGCAGACACATGCAGAGCTGTTTTGCATAGCAACAGCTTTGCAGCTAACCTCTGGCATGGTCATTTAACATATCTATAACCTTTAACTGGTTACATAGATGTGTCAAATAGCTGTGGCCATGCTCTGAGTCAGGGGAATGGAAGTAACTTCCCCACCAAGACGTAACTGGGGGACAGGTCCCCCGAGTTACAGCGCCTGCATGAGAGCTTGGAGGTGATTAGCTCCATGACATGGGGCCACGCCTGCCCAGACCCACTATGGCAACCCAGTAAAGCTGGAAGGATATGGGAGAGCTGGCAAGTTTAGCCAATTGTGGGAGGAGTCGGAAATGGGGCTGCAGAGGAAGACTGGTGTGGGGATTGAAACCCAGACTTGGCAGCCATTAAGGAGAGAGCCATGCGGCTTTGCCAGAATGGGGACCCCCTCAGCTTTAGTAGGGGGAACCACCATGTGGTTTTAGCAGAGGACAACCACTTGGCTTTGGCCGAGTAACAACCACCGCCCCACCCTGCAGCTTTGCCAAGAAGAACCATGAGGTTTTGGCCAGAGTGGGGACCCCTGCAGCTTTGGTAGAAGAGGACCATGTGGCTTTGGGGTGCTCCCCTTGGCCATGTGGCCTGGGAAGCAGGAGAGACTTTGCCTGGAAAATGGGTACAAAGAACTCTTGCCAATAGGCCATGAGAAGGTGCCACATGGCTTTGGATTAATTAGAGATCCTGCCTGGACGGCGACACAGCTGATGGTGCCTGTGGCTGGAATCATGGATGTCTACTTCTTTTCCTGAGATACGGTACTCCGAATTAGGGCAGGGGGAGGAGGAAGAACTGCAGGCGTCTGTGGGTATCTAAAAGGACTTTGATATCTTAATGAAGACATTAGGTCACTATTTTAAGTCTGTATAGCTTTAAATAAACATTTCCTTTCCTTTCCACAAATCTCTGGCATTGAGAGATGTCTTTCCTAAGGCAGCAGACAATCGAACCTAGTGGGGGTCCTTTTGGTAATAGTAAATAGTAACCTCCCATCTGTTCTGCAACACACTGAGTCACACCAGCCAGGGCAGATTTTTCTTTATGAACAAAAATTAAATTTCTGTCCCATCTACTCCCTTTGTTCCTTCTTGATGCAATGATGTGAGGACATGATGTCTGGAGCCATGGTAACCATACTGAGACCATGAAAAAACAAGCACAGAGTGAAAAGTCAGCACGCTGAGAGGCATAGATAAAAGATGGAGAGAGCCTGGGTCTTCCATGACACAGCCGCACTGAACACACCCTGGCTCTGCTGGCCCTAGACTTCTTAAGAAAACAACAACCCAGTCTAATGGTTTAAGCCCTTATCATTTAACTTCATCTCTCACTTGCAGTCAAATACATCTTAACTCAAACAGAGTTACACAACATTCATAGTGAGTATTAAGGAACCTAAGGGCAGCTACTCTCAAAGGTCAGGAACCTGGAACTGGAAAGCTGACACACCCCTAGGCAATTCTCTTATCAGCCTCCATTCGACATTCACACGGCAAAGCCCTCCTGTTCGCATTTCTTGCGTGTAACAGACCAGTTCCAAAGTCAAGAAGAGGAAACAGGCCTGACGCCGGTGTCACGTTACTTGTGTACATACCCGGCCCAATTAGCACCACGGGGGAAAGGTCACATCTCAAACTCGGCTGCTGAGGGCCCACCCAGGGTGTGAGTGTGAAATTCTCAGAGAAAGGGGAGGCACAGGCTAAAAAGATACTCCTAGGTGACCACCATATTGGGTGAGGAAGAAGGGAAGTGACAAAAAATCAGGTTAAGTGTGTTAGGGAGTGAGCAGGTGGGAAGGGGCCACCACCTGGATAGATGGACAGATTCTAACAACAGATGGGAAAGCTCAGAGAGGTAAATGTTATTCCAGGGAGCAGCCAAGAAATTCTTCAGAGAAGAAGTAAAAATTCAATCTCCTAAGGACTTTGCTTGAATGAGTGGAAAAGAAGTGGGTAGAAAAAAAAAATAAAGAAGAAAAGCAGTGACACTAGAGAAAGAGAAAAGTTGTCACCGAGAAAGTAGAGAGTATAGTTAGATGTCACTCTAACCCTCCTGTCACTACGCCAAAAATGAAAATAAAAAAGTGAAAGGCAGGAATTCTGGTTATTTTAGGCTGAAGTCCCAGAGACTGAGTGTTCTTAGAATTTGTGTGTATTTCCTGACAGTTGCTGGCAGCAACTTTACTCTGTAGTTTTTACAAGTGGATAATAAAAACTTTTGTCTTTAGAAAGTTCACTTAAACAGACTGGGGTCAGCCTTAGACCCGAAGAGATAAGGACACTGTGTGGATGCCAGCCCATTGTCCTGAGGGTCGCTAGGTTCCCACACAGGGCCCCCGATAAGGGCAGTGATCTGATGGAGGCCAGGGGTGGGGCAGGGGACAATTCTTGTGGGGGGAGGGGTGGCTGGGAATGTGCAGAGGAGAAGGGTGTGATTTCCATACCCTTTCCTTTCTCCTGTGCATGCTGGGAAGAAGAGCCAGGGGTGGAAAGGATGAGCTGGCACAGGCGCTAGGCCCAGAAACGAAACCACTGGAAGGAAGTCAGGGAGGCAAGATAGCAGGGACTTCGGAGTAACTGTTAGACAATTCTGGGAACACAGAAGCTGGGGTTGATTTGGCTCTAACCCTCCCTCTCTCCCTCCCCCCACTTTCTCTGCATTCCCACATATTAGGGCATCCACACAGCACTCGGCCCCTGCACACGAGCCTTGCAGCGCTCCCCCTGGAGGGATCACGGCCGTGTTGTTCTCTGCAGAACATCCTGTACAGTGCTCTGCTCCTGTAAGGGGCTCAGCAAATACTTCTTTAATACCTGAACGGAAACTTGTAATCAGAAGAAAGGGCCCAAGACATAAACAAATGCATTGATTGTCTAACAGGGGGGTACTCAGGGAGGAAAGAAACTTGTACAACATTTCAGCTCTACCTTTGAAATGTTACTGATGGATTTATGTTGTGCCAGTAAAGGCTAAAAAAGGAAAAAAGGTGCCAGGAAAAAAGGTTTGGAACCACTGGACCAATTAGTAATTTCTGAAACTACATTGTAAGACAGGGAACTTTTTGTTTAAATAAAATTTTACTGGAGGCCTAAACAAAGAAAAGAGATCACAAACAACAACAACACAAAACCAACAGTGCTCTCCTGCCCCATCCTCACTGAAGGGCTGGTTTTCAAAAACTCTCACCTACTACTACTCCAGGATTACTGGTGCAGACCTGAGGCCGAGATGGACGTTAGCTAGAATGACCGCAGTAATCAGTTTATAGTATATGAATGTCAAGTTGTTACAGAACCACAAGGGGGGGCCAAAGGCTGATACACTATTACTGAAAGGAACCCCCAGGTTCATTATGTCTGCTGCCTTATAGGAAAGACATCTCTCAATGCCAGAGATTCGTGAAAAGGAAAGGAAATGTTTATTTAATGCTATACAGACTTAAAGTAGCGACCTAATGTCTTCATCAAAATCCTAAAGTCCCCTAAAATGCCCACAAATACACACACAGTCCTTCCTTGCCCCTTTGCCCAGTCTGGGGTACCGTATCTCAGGAAAAGAAGTAGAAGTCCGTGGCTCAGGCAGCCCCCGGTTCTTCCCAGCAATCCTTCTCCGCTGGTAGGCCTCCCTCGGTTCCCAGCACCATCAGCTGTGTTGCCGGGATCTCTGCTAAAGCTGGATGGTGGTTCCCCATTCTAAAGCTGTGGAGGTCCCCACTCTGGCAAAGCTGCATGGCTTTCCTTCACTGCCACAGCCGCGTGGTCCTCTCTCCACAATGGCTGCGGGAGTCCCCACTCTGGCAAAGCCACGTGGTTCTTCCTGCACAATGGCTGCCGTGTCTGGGTTTAAATCCCCATGCCAGTCTTCCCCTGCAGCCCAATTTCCGACTCCTCCCACAATCGACTACACTTGTCAGCACTCCCATATCCTTCTAGCTTTACTGGGTTGCCATAGTGGGTCTGGGCAGGCGTGGCCCCATGGCGTGGAGCCAGTCATCTCCAAGCTCTCACGCAGGCGCTGTAACTCAGGGGACTTGCCTCCCAGTTACATCTCGGTGGGGAAGCTACTTCCATTCCCCTGACTCAGAGCATGGCCACAGCTATTTGACATATCTATGTAACCAGTTAAAGGTTATAGATATGTTAAGTGACCACGCCAGAGGTTAGCTGCAAAGCTGTTGATACGCAAAATAGCTCTGCATATTCCTGCTCCATGTGTCCCTCCCCACAACCCACACCTGTGTGTGTGGGGGGTGAGGACATCCTAACATGTCCTGGACACCCTGAGTTCTGGGCCCCATTCCAAACCCTATTTGGGGCCCCCCCTCTTGGCTGCACCCTGTAACAAAGTCTTTGTACTGCATATCTTAAACTGATACAGTGTTGCATGCCAATTATATCTCAATCAAACTGACAAATAAGTTAATTATTTAATTTATAAAAATACCCTGAGGTCCATAAGGGCTAAGGGACTTATTCGGTGTCACTCAGCATGGAAGAAAAGGCAATAACAACTGAAAGCGCACAGGAGCTTGAGTAAAGGCCAACAGGAAGGTACAGCCTGCAGGCCAGACTCTGCCTACTCTGCTTCTGAGAGCTCAGAATGTTTTTCTGTTTTTACATTTTTAAATGGTTAAAAGTAATCAAAAGAGGAAGAATGTTTTGTGACGGGTGAAAGTTATGTGAAATTCAAACGTTGGTATCCATAAATAAAGCTTTGTTGGTACGCAGCCACACCTGTTCATTTACTGCTGTAAGTAACTTACACCAGCACTCAGGTGGTGATAGCTGACAATGCCAGCTTCTCACCGCACCCTGTCCTTCCACCTACTATATTAGCTAATACTTTACTACGCACTTTCTCTGTGCCAGGCCCTATGCTAAATTCATTTCAAGCATTATTTGCTCTGTAGAGAAGATGGTAGGATTTTTATCCCCATTGCAGAAACTGAGGCTTAGTGAGACTAACGTCACACTATGATGACTGAACAAGGAAGTGGGTGGAGTCAGGACTCAAACTCGGGTCAGTCCGATTTGATGGTGGACTTCTCACGCAGCTCACTGTATTGCCAGAGACTAAAGATGGATGTAGCCTAGTCCATGTAATGTCTCTAAGAATGATACAGTAAATCATTCAGGGTCCTGTCAAGAAAAGGGAAATCATCCCAAGTACTTGAAACAGAGGGAGCCTAATGAAAAGAACTCCTGATAGAAAACTGTCTTAGTCTGTCGGGGCTGCTATACCAAAATACCGCAGAGTGGGTGGATTAAACAACAGTGATTTATTTCCCACAGTTCTGGAGGCTGGGAGGTCCAAGATCAAGATGCCAGTGCCAGGCAGGTTTCATTCCCAGACCTCTTTTCTTGGCTGAGGTGGCTGCCATTTCAGATGACCTCTTCTTTGTGCAGGAGTGAGAGAGCGAGTGAGCTCTCTGGCATCTCTTCTGATAAGGGCACTGATCCTATTGGATCAGGACCCCGTCTTGATGACCACATTTTTTTTTAAAGGATTTTATTTATTTTTCAAGAGAGGGGAAGGGAGGGAGAAAGAGAGGGAGAGAAACATCAATGTGTGGTTGCCTCTCACATGGCCCCCCCCCACTGGGGACCTGGCCTGCAACCCAGGCATATGCCCTGACTGGGAATCGATCTAGCGGCACTTTGGTTCACAGCCCGTGCTCAATCCACTGAGCTACACCAGCCAGGGCTTGATGACCACATTTAACCTTAATTGCCTCCCTCCACAAATAGGCCCTATCTTCAAATACAGTCACATTGAGGGTTAGGGCTTCTGCTTATGAATTTGGGGAGGACGCAGACATTGAGCCCATAATGAAGGGCACAGAATGGAGATCGTGTTACAGAGCCCAGGAATGGGGGTCCATTGGTTTAAGTAGAACTGTGGTGGGCCTGTGCAGCGGGAGCCAGAAGCACAGAAAAGATGCAGTAGCCATTGAAGAATTTGCCCAAGGCAGAGAGAGCAGGAGAAAATATTCGGGGCTTTCCCTTTCTTCTGCCTTTTGATCTCTTACCTTCCCCTGGCCAAGGCAGCAGGAGCAAGCTGACTCAGGGTTCCTGGAACGCAGTCTATAGGAATCAGTCCCATATTGTTGACACAGAGCAGGAGAAGAAGAATAGTTCTGGGGGCTTGGCCTGGCTTAAGAGGTTTCACAGACCTTCTCCTGCTCTACGCTTGACATACAGAGCTTACTAGGTTGTCATTACTCAAGGGCTGTGCTGAGTGGCCCACCAAGAACGCACAAAGAGGTAAACTATAAATTCAACATGCCTATGGTGAAAACATTTCTAACACAGGTTGGTGTTTTAAAGGTACCGAAAGGTAGGTATAGTAGGATCCAACTATGTGTGTCTCATAGTAATTAACACTAGCTGTTGTAATAAACAACCCCAGAGTCTCCATAGCCTGACCACTCAGCAGATTATTTTTTACTAACATTACAGTCTAACAGGGGTTGGGGCTTCTCCCAAGGGGTACCTCTCCAAATGGTGACTTGGGATCCAGGATCCTCCTGTCACATGGCTGTGCTGTCTCAGAGTCCTTCATCTCCATGTGAACATAGGAAGCCATACAAAGAGTACAAGTTCTGTGCAGAGGACTGGGCAGGTCCGATTAGGAAATTCTTCTGGAAGGGCTGCATCTCACTTTGCCCACCTTCCTTTGGCCAGAGTCCATGCCACAGATTTCCAGCTTAGTTGCAAGGGAGGCTGGGAGATGTAATCTTTCTGTTGGCCCAGGAAGAAGAAATGGGGTTGGTGAGTACAGAGCCACTGTGTTAAAAAATAAGCAAGCGTATGCTTGTGTATGCACACCAATGTTTCTGGAAGGGTATATAAGAAGCAGGACCAGCTGCAGAATTTGGGAGCCCAGTGCAAAATGAAAACACTAGGTCCCTTGTTCAAAAATGATTCAGTATTTCAGGATGGCAATGGCAGAGCATGACACCAAGTGCAGAGTCCTTCTAAGCATGGGGGCCTGGGTCATGGCAGAGGTAGTATACCCACGAAGCTGGCCCCGATAAGAAACTCCTAACATGATTACTACTGTGGAATAATCACTTCCGTGGGGCTTGGGGAAGAGAGAATTTACCAATCATATTCTACTCAGGCATATATATTTTTTTGGCCAAGTACGTGTATTACTGCAATGTTTTTTTAAAATTCTTGCCTGAAGATACATTCACTGATTTTAGGCGGGGCTGGGGGAGAGAGAGACAGACATCGATGTGAAAGAGAAACATTGATTGGTTGCCTCCAGTACATCCCCTGACCAGGGACTGAATCAGCAAGCTAAGTATGTGCCCTGACTGGGAATTAAATCCATGGCCTTTCGGTGCCGGGATGATGCTCCAACCAACCGAGCCACACTGGCCAGGGCTATTACTGCAATAATTTAAAAATATTTCACTCATAATGGATTTCAGCTGAGATATATACACAACTATCTTAAAGAGGCACAATGTCTTCTCTGTTAGCAGAGCTTGACCAAGAGCCTGATTGAAGCCGTTGGTCTATCTCAAGAAAGGATACATCTGGTGGAAAGGGGTTGGCCAGCGGTGGGTGCTTAGAAATGAGATGCAGATAAGCTCACATTTAAGTCTCCATGTATGTGACAATTATTGTTATATAATCTATAACTTTATGTATCATGTAGAGAGCATTATATTATATATAATTACTTTATGAGCTTTTTAAAAGATTTTATTTATTTTTAGAGAGAGGGAAAAGGAGGGAGAGAAACCCTTAATGTGTGGTCGCCTCTCGCAGCTCCCAGCTGGGGACCTGGCCCACAACCCAAGCATGTGCCCTGACCGGGAATTGAACCAGTGACCCTTTGGTTTGCAGGCTTGTGCTCAAGTCACTGAGCCACACCAGTCAGGGCTATTTTAAGAGTTTAAATTTATGGCATTTACATTTCAATCAGTGAGAAAATATGCACCATTTTGATAAATAGGAAAAATGAGATTATTACAGATTGTTGTGCTATCAGCCTCAGCATCAGAGTTAGTATTTTTGGTTTGCGCAAGTCTTGGTCAAATAGGTTAGGTTATGTGGCTTTGAGAAATGATTTCCACACTTCAGGGGCATGTAACAAAGGTTAATTGCTCACTAACATCACTTCCACTCACATTTTATTGTCAAATCACGTGGTCAAGCCCAATGTCAACACGGCAAGAAAACATAATTCTATCCAAGGGAGAGGCAGTGAATACTCAAAACGCAGTCTACCAGAGCAAAATACTACAGAAATCTGGAGTAACAGAAAAATCGTCAGAAATGCTAAAAGCTCACCTGGCAATCTCAAGGACCCTAACTGAATGAACCCCCAAGCTTGCAATAAAACTGGGAAAGGGCCTGAGCTGAGAGGGTCCCCACCGCGTGTGCGAGCTCTTCGCGGACCCGCGTTCAGGGTGCAGGGCCCGCACCGCCGCCTCCTCTGGGTCCCCGGGGGCGCGCGAGGCTTGGGGCAGCCCCAGCCGGCCTGGGACTTCGGGGCCGCCCGGCAGTCGGAGCTCTGGTGGCCTCCGCATCGGCATTTACCCAGGGCTCTTCGGAGCCCGGAGCGGCCTTTGGAAACGCAGGCCCGCCTTTTACTGGACGGGAGACCGAGGCCGGAACGCAGCGGGCTGCGGCAGAGCGGCGGCCCAGCGCCCCGTGAATTAGCGATGCCCTCAGCAGCGGCCACTTCCAGTTACAGCGTCCAATTTACGCCTCCCCCCAAACACAAATGTCTCAGGGTGGCAGTCTGTCTCCAGCCTGGGTTTGCCCAGGGAGTCGCTGCTTGCATGCACTGAGGTTGTTCGCTTATCTGGGTGGCGGGGAAGAGGGGGACAGAGAATACCCGCACCCAAACGAACCCGTGGCATCAGGAGAGGAGGGGCCGACTGAAACTCGTGGGAAGTCACCCGAAGCCGTGGGTGCGTGAGCGGAGGGTGCAGGGCTGTGGAAACCCTGACCCGGGAAAGGGAAGGGGGCTTCAGCAGGGGCAGGACAGTGGGGTGGCGCCGGAGAGCGGGCAGATAAAGGGTTGGTGGAAAACTAAAGGAACCTGTGGCAAAAGTAGCCCACGGAGACAGGGACCAGAAGAGTGGCTGCCTCTGGGGAGGAACTGATGGAAAGGGGGGGAGGGAGCTCAGAGCTGCTGGAAATGTTTTTTTTTTTTTTTAAAGATTTTATTTATTAATTTTTTGAGAGAGAAGAAGGGAAGGAGAAAGAGAGAGAAACATCAGTGTGTGGTTGCCTCTTGTGTACCACCACTGGGGACCTGGCCTGCAGCCCAGGCATGCGCCCTGACTGGGAATCAAACCGGCGACCCATTGGTTTGCAGGCCAGCGCTCAGTCCACTGAACCACACCAGCCAGGACTGGAAATGTTGTATGGTTTGATTTGGGTGGTGGGTACCAGGGGTGCTTACCAGTGATGGTCTTCAAACCCTACGCCTAGGAGCAGTCCATATCTCTGTTAGATACTACACCTTAATTTTTTAAAAGCCAGCAAAAACACTCTTTGGTGTTAGAGGTCAGAGAAGTGGTTTCTTTGGGGGAGGATTATGAACTGGAAGGGGCATAAGGGAGGCTTCTGGGGAGGCAGGACTCTCCGTGTCCTGATCAGGCAAACCCAGGGTGTTGCATGAGTCTGCAGGTAAATAAAACTTAATCAAACCGTGCTCAAAAAATAAATAAGAAAGCTTGTTTTAAGCTTGAATCACTAAGCACCGAGCTTATCGCTTATCATAAATATAAGTCAGACTGGCAGCACCTATCTTAGAAAAAGCATGAAGTTTTCTATGTCGTTATTGCCATGTGATGTTACACATTCATTTTTTTTATTGCCCTGGGATAAGAACGTGTTTCTAGAAGATATACCTGACCTTGGCTCCTGCATTCAGCTGAGTGCAGAGGGCACGTGGTCCAGGGCGTACCCACTCGGATAATGTGCCAGGCCTGGAATTTTCAGTCAGAACCAGTGCAGAACTACAGTCTTCCAAACTGGTCACAAGAATCATGGCAGGAAACTGCCCGCCAGGGGCGCTTGTCAAGCCTGGCTGGCTGGTTATCATGTCTTGGTGTCTCTGAAGATGAGAGGGGCTTAGGGAGCCTGGCCTTGTCATGCACCATCAATGAAGTTCACTGCACCCAGCCAAAAAAAAAAAGGAAGATACAGAGGGCATGGAAATTCTAATACCTGGCAGGGCCGGCCAATGAGGTAGGTGCTAGAAAGGATGAGGAAGAGCAACTGACCCTCCAGCTCAAGGTCAGCGAGCTGTAGGGAAGGGAGGAGACCCATGGAACCTGACTGGAGTCGGATTTGTGCTTTCTTTGCAGTTCATGTTCTGCACTGAAATTGCACACACACGGCTGGGACGCTGCGAACCAAACTGAGAACAGTGGACACCTTGTGGCATGACTCACGCTCTAGTTTACACGTTTGCGTGTTTGCATTATTTTTTACAAGACATATTACTTTCATATTTAGGAAGAAAAAAATAACATTCTGTATTTACGTTTTGAAGAAAAAAAGGAAGGAACAAAGGCAGTCTAATAGCTTAAGCGCCCTAGATGGACAAAGAGGGGGTTATTTAGTGTTTGTTGCCTCGGTTATAGAAAACAGAGCAGAAGACTGTGGCAGGAAGGTAGGAAGACAAGGAGGGAGAGGGGCTGGTGGCTGGTCCCACCAGGGGAGGAAGGACAGAAGGGGCTGTGGGCCTGGGTCGGGGAAGACAGCACCCTGGGGGACGGACAAACCCTCGCTGCCCTGGCCAGTTTGGGGTGAGTTAGAGATGGGGGAATTGCGATCGGTTGTTTTGGCTGCCAGCACAAACTTATGCCCTGTTTCTCAATCTTTACACTGCAAAGTATGCCCACAGCTCCTGTCCTCTCGTGTTAAGCATGTGTGACTGGCTGTAAATGTTGGGAGCAACATTTTTAGCCTAAGACAGGAGGTTCAGATCAGGGTCCAGACCCAGAGGGTCTGAGAAAAAGTGTAGCACGCAAAGCCAACCCTTTCCGCCAGCCGTTCAGTTCAGGGAGTAGACTGAGGGCTGTCCAGCCACAGGTCGTGGGGTCACTGTGTTCCATGCTCGGGCCTCAGAGACAAGAGAACAGGATTCTCCCTGGAGGAGCTCTTAGGCAGGAAACAAGAGCCACAGTGGAGGAGGTGGCTTGGAGCCCGAGGGAGAGCACTTGTGGCCCTGACTGGTGTGGCTCAGTTGGTGAGTGTCATCCCACAAAGTAAAAGGTCGCCGGTTTGATTCCAGGTGAGGGGACAAGCCTGGGTTTTGCATTCTGTCCCTGGTTGTGGCACATGCAAGAGGCAACCAATCCATGTTTATCTCTCACATTGAAATTTCTTTCCCTCTCTTTCTCTCTCCCTTCCCCCTCTCTAAAAAAATCTAAATAAAATAATCTTTAAAAAAAAAGAGCACTTGTGACCACAATGCTCTTTTTCTTGGTGTCCAAGAGACTGTGGGCTCATGACTAAACCACCGCCTCTGTTTCCTCATCTGTAAAATGGGGATATAGCACCTGGCCTTAGGGTTCCGTGAGGACTAAATGAGATAATCCCTCTAGAATCTTCAGCTGAGAGACTAGCGTTGTGTGCAGTTAGTGTAGCTATTGGTCTGCACAGAAATGGTCAGGGGAACCCTGGGAGGGGCCTTGGATTCTCCCACAGCGGGCCAAGGAACACCACAAAGACGCATGAAGTGAGTCTTTATGGAGGAGCAAGAGTTTCTTTGTTGGAAAAATGTGGGTGGTTTATTGGAAGCAAGAGTGGGGCATGAAATACATGTATGGTGTTGGTGAAGAGCAAATTATTTGTCAAGACTTAAGCACAGGTGTGTTCTGGAAGGAAACAGGTGGTGGGAGGAGGTGGTGCCCGTGTGTGGGTGGCAGAAGCTGGCTCTCAGTGGCCCTGGAAATGTCGGCTGGCTTTGTTTTGGAGGTTTCTAAGGAAAGATCAGCAGGATCAGATATGTGTCCTAGAAAGCAGGTTCTGGAAGAGGTGTCCATTTGGAAGAGTGGCTGGGAGCCTCTGACTGTCGTCCCCCGACTGGTCACTAGAGGGAGGCCTGGGCTCAGAAGTGGCACCACACTGCAGGTTGTTGAGGGGCTTGCAGGTCCCTGACAGCTGAGAAGGGGTGCCACGGGCGCAGCCACATCCTGACTCCCATCAGCCCCTCACACAGCCTGAGACAGACTTGCTGGGTGGTAGACAAGGGCACTGGCAAGTCGGGAAGGAGAGGAACGCTCTGTTGTGCCTGACCTCCATGCCTCGAACAACTGACCTCTTCGCTCATCCCCCTCTTGCCATCCCTGCCGCTGGCCCACACCAGGTGTGTGGACACCCAGCCTCTGCGGCCAAGTTTTCTCCTCACGTCCACCAACAACTGCTATGGACCCAAGGGTGGCACATACACTGGCGGGAAGAGGAACCTGAGGGTGAGGACTCCACTGGCCCAGGGAGCAGGCTGGGCCATTGGGAAGCAAATTGTGGGGGCCTGGGTGCTCAGGGCACAGTGTAGAAGGGGGCCAAGGGTTCTAGGTAGGGCTTACTCAGTCCTGTGGATGAATGGCCTCGGAGGGAGGGACATGGACAAAGGACAGACCCTGCACGAAAGGACCTTGTGTTATCTGTCTTTGCACACAACATCCAGGTGAGGGGCCTCGCAATGAGTGGGTTTCTAATAGAAGTTCTTTGAAAAAAATGAGTCCTTCTCCGATTCTTGACTGGTTTCTTGTGCAACAGAGCAGAGCACTTTTCCTTTGTTGAGGGCTCATGTTTGTTTTTTAATTTAAATATTGTATTTATTTATTTTTAGACAGAGGGGAAAGGAAGGAGAAAGAAAGGGAGAGAAACATCATTGTGTGGTTGCCTCTCACACACCCCCTACTGGGGACCTGGCCCAAAACCCAGGCATGTGCCCTGACTGGGAATCGAACCGCTGACCTTTTGGTTCGCAGGCCAACACTCAATCCACTGAGCCACACCATCCAGGGTGGCTCTGGGGTTTTAAGACAGATCCACAGGTTCTTTGATTCCCTCCTGAAAGAGATGGAGCCTAACTCCCCTTTTGGACGGGGCTTGCTTACTTCTAAGAATAAAAGGGGTGGTCCCTGTGGTCCTATCCCATACATGTCACGTGGCCTGTCCTCCCTGTGGGGTTGGCATCTTCCTAATAGTCTTGGTTTCTCCTTACGGGTCCTGGGAACTCTGTTAACCTGGTACTCTGCACACACTAGGCCCTCCCTTCCCTCTTCGGGACAGAATGGGAATCTCGATGCTTCACCCGTGTCATCTTGAGACAGAGGTTTTATTTTCTCTTTAGCTGGTTGGTCTTTTTCCTAGCCCTTGGGGGCATTGTGTTGTTAAATCACCGATGCTGATGGATCACACTGTCTTTACAGGAAAACCTCGTTGGTGTGAAATCATCACTCCTCTTTCACAAAGACCATATCATACAGAACCATTCCATTTTGTGGGTGGGCATGTGGTTGCAAATTACTTAGGGACCAGCGAGTGCCGGCAGGGAGCCAGAAGAGGATGGAAAACCCTGTCATCCATTTTCATAGCTCAGCACTGACACGTACATCCATTTCATACGTCCAGCGATTTCAAAGTCCAATCGAACTTCTTTCTGGTCCTTGGGAACCCATGCTATGCCTCCTTCCTTTGCTCTTTCTCCAAGGTTCCTGCTTCTTGCCCACTGACTCACTAGTTAATATTGTCACATCTCTAGCCTTGGATATTCCAATCTCCATTTCCTGACAGCTGATTAAAAACAAAAAGTTCGGAAAAAAAAAAGTTCACCACAATTTAGTATTCCAGACTAGTAACCTTGAGGTCACGTGGACTAGGTGTCAACGAAGTCCTCATCAATCCTTCATACATCCTAGATGCACCCTGCCCTTTATTTAAGAAGTCTACCCATGTGACATACGAGCACACAGGACAGCATCACTGCACAGAGCG
>CM052538.1:177425413-177468442 GCA_028533065.1 Trachops cirrhosus
GTGTATTACAGACATGAAAATCTATAAGCTTAAAAATTGTACAGTTTTACAAAGAGTTTGAAATGTGTGTTGAAGTTTCTCCAAAAAAAGTTACAGCCATTTCTTGGTTGCCATTTCCCTCTTAAAAGTATAAACAAAATAATTTAGGACCTCTAGTTAACAGATCTTAGATTTAAACAAAAGAAGGCTTAAACCTAAATAAAATGTGACAGGAAAAAAATTACTTTCTAGTTAAATTCTTTGTATTGAATTTAGAAAACCAGGTTGTCATTTTAGATATGTAGTATCTAAGTTTTAACACAAATAAGTTTTAAGGCCTTATCTCCAAAAGGTGGAGAGTGCTTTAGAAATTGTCCTGTTTACCTGGAGTGAATCACTGGGACATTACTAGACACCGTTTCTGTGTTTTAGGTTAACACTTAGGTTACTTTTGAAGTATGCAGGCAGTGTTTAGGAGTTTGGTTCTGAGGGGGCAGAGCATGAAGACTTTGTAACAAGACTGATTATGTACATTGAATGAACAGACATCCTGGTGTCTGTCCTTTACACAGTAGGTCTGATGCGGGTGGGGGCAGGGTAAATCCAAGCACACCAGAATCTCTTTTCCATGGGTGCTGATGTATAGGCTGAATGATAAGCACTCTGCCTTTTGTACAAAGTAGAATAATTGTTTAAATTAACCAGAATTCTGGAACTAGGTAAATAAGGGTAACATATATATTTTTTCCTATTTTTTTTATTAGGTGTATGAGATAATGTAGTGGTGGTGATGAGAGTGATTGGTCTCAGAATCACTTGAAATATATATAACACGGTTCTAAAGCTTAAATTTCCTTTCTAGAAGTGAGGAAGTTAGAAACAGGAAGAGTACTTATATGATCAAAATTTTCCTTGACTATTGCCGTTAAGTGTGTTTTGTATCTAGAATGGCACAGAAAACTCATTCTTAAAATTCTTCAATGGCAGCAGAAAAGCAGAAAGAATGCTATGATCAACATAATGTAGGGATTAAGCTTTGGGTAACTAGGAGAGTGAATATGCATTAAGGTTTTGGATTTCATTAAAATGTCTTATCCCATTTTGGTAAATGAGAAAGTTGGTAGCCTGACACGGAGTTTATGGAAACAAGTTCACGATTGTTTCCTAAATTTTGAATTTTTAGGACAAAGAAACTGGCTTTCACAAAGGAATGGGTTGGATTCAGTTTTCTTCAGAAGAAGAACTTCAGAATGCACTACAACAGGACAGTCATGTTATTGATGGAGTAAAAGTAAGTATTTTTATGTCATATCATGAGCTGTGTACCAATGAAGTAGGTCAGAAGTGTGAAATGACAGGGACTTGGGGAGATTTAAGAATGGTGGAGGCGGTGGTAGAGTGCCCAGTTCTAAAAGGTCTGGGGAGGGAAATAAAGGAAGACCCTGTAATGGTTAGCAAGCATGTATAACACCAAATAGTGGAAACAGCAGTCTGCTTACAAGCCAGGAGTTGAAATCCCGACTTTCCCACGTACTATATGACCTTGGGTCAAACTGACTTATGACTTTTAATTGAAATTCAGGGAGTCTTGAACAAAGAACATCCTCTTATTGGTGCTGACTCCCTAATAAGAATGCAACCTGAAGGTGGCAGTCTTCAGGTTATTTTTTTTTAAGGTTTTATTTATTTTTAGAGAGGGGGAAAGGAGGGAGAAAAACATCAATTGGTTGCCTCTTGTATGTGCCCCAGCTGGGGACCAAACTTGCAACCCAGGCACGTGCTCTGGCCAGGAATTGAACTGGTGACCTTTTGCTTTGCAGGACAACACCCAACCCAACTGAGCACACTGGTCAGGGCAGCGATTTTCAGTTTTAATGTTTTTCCAGATATTGCCTTTCTTTACAGTGCTTATTTGATTTTTTTTCAGCTCCATGTTCAAGCTCAGAGACCAAAAGTTTTGCAAGGGGATCAAACATCTGATGAAGATTTTTGAGACTATTATTGCCTATTAAATAAAGTAACACAACTGAAAATTTTGTCTAAATGTTTTTATTTGAAACAAATAGGTGCACCAAGCAAGCGCTTAATTTTCCCCACTCCAGATTAAAACAGCACAACAGGGGCAAACATCATTTGGCAGGACAGTTCCAATATGTGAACATCCTTCTACTCACTGTGGTTGGGGTAACTTTACTTATAAGCTGTCATTCTTACTCAAAATATTAACCCCAAAGTTCTAACATCAGACAAAAGGAAGTGGTCTTAATTTCATGTGTGGGGCAGCATGTTCTATAAATGCCAAAAGGTGGGAGAAGCACAAACACAACTCACTCTTTAAAAAAACTAAATAGTTCAAAGTAGAATTTTCCATCCGCCCTTTCTCCCGTAGTAAAAAGTAGTGCTGGGGTATGATACCCAGATTTGGTTTTTATCTGGCCCATTTACAAGGTGTTCCCCCATATGACTTGCATCATTAGGGTTATGGGTAATAGTCCATTCACTATGAAGAGGTGTATCTACTCCTTCCTCCTCTTCTTGCCTTCATGCTCATGTTCCTTGGGGCGGCTGCTATCTGAGGGTCTTTTAGAGCCACCATGCTGTTTGGCTTCTTCCAAAAACTTGTCCAAACCAAAAGGATCTTCCTCAAACTGAACTGGTCCTTCTCGACCTCTTTGCCTACTACGGTCTGAACCAGAAAACTCCTTATCGGGAACAAATCTACGGAAAAAGAAAGGATTATGAAATACTTTGTTCTCACTGGTGCAAACATTGAAACTGAGCTGTTTGCTTGATACCTGTTGGTCTTTATTCTGGCTTCTAGGTCATCACCGTACATGTCCTTATCCAAATTCTTACTGGGCCTGTAAATATTCTGGGCCATGTCTTTACCACCTCTCCAGGCTTGATCATAAACGTTGTAAATTTCATCTTCTCCACCTGCAAAACCACTGTCCATTCCCTGTGGAAAAAGAGGACATTAGAAGTATTTGTATTATTTATTAGAAGTTACATCTCACTACATGAAGAAGACTACATCATGTGAATCTGACTACATTTATGGTTCACATTTTCAACAACCTGAACTCAAAAAGATAATCATTAAAAAATGTCCCTAAACTTTGTTCAATCACCTTTGTGTCCTTAGATTAAATAAGGGACTCACTAACCAGTCTGACTACTGTAGCGAAGTAGTCAAAATGGAGATGCTAGCATAAGCAGCTATTTGACAATTTCAATTTGTATAGAGGCAAGAAGATGAAAGAACTAAAACATCTAATGCCACTTAGAGCAGGGTGTCAAACTCATTTTCACCGGGGGCCATATCAGCCTCGCAGTTGCCTTCAAAGGGCTGAAATAATTTTAGGACTATATAAATGTAACTCCTCCTTAACTGTTAAGGGAGTTGAAATTACATTCAGCCCTTTGAAGGCAATCGCTACGCTGACGTGGCCCCTGGTGAAAATGAGTTCGACACCCCTGATTTAGAGTAACATACCCCTTAACTGCCCGAGAACATCACTATTATAGCATGAGATAAGAGCTTGCAATGAAAACAAACTTGCTTCATATATTTAGAAAAGTTTTCATCACAACATTTAAACCTAAACTTGTAAGGGCTGACTGTCAAATATTTACTTATGTGGACCTTCAATTCCTAACACCCTTTGTGTGGACTGGTATGATGACATTGTACAGTGTTTAAGAACACAAGCTTTGGAATTGAGACAGCTGGCGTTTGAAATCTGAGTTCCATCAGTTACTAGCTAAACCTTTATGTGTCACAATCTCCTCATCTTTAAACAGAGGTAATAACAGTGTGACTTCATAGGGTTTTTGTAAGGGTTAAGTAAGATAATACAAGTAAAAAGACCAGCAATATAAAAAGCACTCAGTAACTTAGTAACTAGAAGAGTTTACTCAAATGCTACCTTTAGGTCTTTTTCTTTAAAGGATTTTTAATTATTTATTTTTAGAGAGAGGGCCGGGGAGAGAAGGAGAGACACAATGATGTAAGAAACATCGATTAATTGCCTTCTCCAATGCACCCTGACCAGGGACTGAACCGGCAACCTAGGCGTGATGCTCTGACTGGGAATCAAATCAGCATCGTTTCACTTTGTAGGACGTGATGCCCAACCAACTGAGCTAGACAGGTCCGGGCACTACCTTCAGATTTTAAAACCTCCAAATCACAACTTTTCTCCCTCTACAGCCAGTAGAACTTTATACTTCTGTATTTTTAACATGGTCTGCCTTCTCTTTATTTATATACACATGTCCATCTTCTCCAGTAGACTTAAGTGTTCTTTGAGGGCAAAGGCACATCTGTCTTAGATCTCACCCATGCAGAGTTAATAATCAATGCTGCGTGAATTAAAACACAAAGGTACTTCTTCAGGCCTACTGTGTCCTAGCTAGTTAATGACAACTGGTACTAGAAATCAGATTTCCTGACTAGTACTTTGGTTTTACACACACAGTTTCATTTTTTAAAAATCCCAAGTTTATGTGTTTCAATAGCATTAAAATTATTTTTTTCAAAGATCAATGAAAATTAAGAGATACTCTTGTAGGACACTGGCTCTATTTTAGAAATAAAAGAATAACATACCAGAACCAAGTTTTAAAACCTAATCTCTCATTTTCTACTTGAGTCTCGATTCTTAGCTAACTGTAAGAGGTCAAAATTAGAGCTGTTACATCTTACTTGTCTCTTACATTACAACATGAAACTTCCAATTTTTTTCTGTCATCATGCTAGCATACTTACGGTTGATCTAAATCTATGCTACATTCATGTGCTTTTCCCTGAGGATCGGTATTCATACCAACACTTAAGATGTGCTATTTTTATTGTACCTTGGATTGGTTGAACAGCCTTTGGTCATATTGAACTTCATTGGAAGTCCGAGGATTGGGTACACCAAGTGCAATGGCCTCACTGATATCTCGATTTTCATTTCTCTGCAGCTTTGACCTGTTTTGAAATACAATGTCACTGACTGAAAAGCCTTCACAGACAAGCTGAATTTCAATTTTAAAAATACAACCAATCTCAGAAGCAAAAGAAATGAGTGTCCTGTTAACATCTCGTGAACATATAATGCATATGATAATGCATAATCGGGCTGGCAGCCCTTACAGCATTTCAGATAGCTGATTATTAGAAGAGGTAGGGTTTTATGATTAGGGCCTCCTGTTAGCTGAGAAGCATTGCTAAGAGACTCATTCTCTTTAAGAGACATGGAAGTCTTTAAAATACAAGCAATCACCTTCCAACACATGCTGAGATATGAAGTTGCTATAGTCTGTATTTGCTATTATTAGATGGGGATGGGAGGGGGACTGGATACAAATTAAGTATCACATGAATCATTTTCCATAAGCTAGAATCAGTTTTTTTACCCAACCACATTTAGCAATTTTATCCTATTAGAATTTTTAGGAAAGCACATCAATGACTGGATTACTCAGTATGATTTTTGACATTCAGATTAATTCCCCTGCTGTTTCAGCATGTAATGCAATCTACATCACAACGAAACCACGGTAACTGTCACTTATTTTGCTATAAATTCAGGTCTTGAAATGATTTCTATAGACCATTTGATTTTCATCCAATCACTAGTTTACAGTTTTTCTATGTTATCAATTCTCATAGCCACTTTGCTGGTTTTAAGGGCTAAAATATGCAGAGCTATTCGATTTTTATAGCTTAGGAATTTCAGACTGAAAGTATATTAACTGTGCTTTCACACTTCATTCCTCTTTCTTCTACACTGTGCATTTACCCACAACTCTATACTCAAATTTTCTGCTTTTCCATGAATTCATTTATCCAGGGAGATGAAATATGCCATTAAACAACAAAGAACACCACCAGCAGAAAAATCTTCTTCTTCATGTTTAAGATATGAATTGAAAAAATGGATTGTATCTGCTCATAGGATGAGTCTTGAAAACTGATCATTAGGAAAGAAAATGTTTTATATTTGCATTTAACCCTCATTCAGAATTTCACCTCCATAATATGACATTTCCTCAACTTTTCAGCAATTTCAGTGTTCAGCCTTTGGTGAACTACAAGCTTCACTAATCCCTACTTTATTTGAAGTTTGTTCTATACTAGTCTGTGCTTATTAAGAGTGCTTTGTCTATATGTCAACTACATGTCAGCTGTCTTAATTTTTAAAAAAGTGCTTTGTCAACTTTCCCAAATCATTTTATATAGTAGCTCTGCTGTTTTGAATTTTAAGTGAGATTGCTCATGAGAAGAGACCAATTTTCACTTCTTAGAAAACGTGCTTTGCTCCCACTGTACTTCCTGGAGTGCTCTGCATGCAGAAAGAAGGATCTCAATAAAGGCATCACAGCCTATTTCCTGTCTAGAGGAACAGGTACATAGTAAACCGGTCTCATCACTTGAAATTGGAAGAGAACAGACCAGAACAGTCCTACCCAGTACCTTCTTTCACAAACATCATCTGAATTTCCTTTTCTATATCCTCATCATTCTCAAGTCTAGCTGACTCTACAAGGTGATGGAAGAAAAGATTACTTCAACAGATAGTCAATTCTTCTGTTAAGACAAGTTAAGTGCAAGAAAGTAAGTGCTAGTTTATTAAGTTATCAAACTAAAGAGAAGCAACATCGGTATCAGTGGACTAAACCTCTCTAAAAGATTCACAAAGGCCAATCTTCGTAATTCGTGTTTACCTCAGATAGTACCTACCTCTTATCAGGAGCTGCCCTGGAAAGATTCCGGTCATGCTGTCTCTCTTTCCGCCGGTCGTGCCTAATTTCATCCCTCTCACGCGCCTCCCCATCCTCTGTGTGGACAGAGTTGAAAATAACTTCATCACAACACTGCCCATTAATAACATGTTGAGCAAGAGAATATAATCTTTAACCTCAGACAAAAATTCCATGAACTTCATTGTGGTAAAAGTCGGCCCTTTTATCTTACTTGAAATTAATTTAAATCCAACAGTATTGGTTTAATTTTTGAATGTGAATTCCAGAATCATGCATGCAGCTTAAGTATTTAGGGGTAAAGTGTACTGATGTTTTTGACTTACTCTGAAATTCATCAAATAGTAAGATGGATTTGAAGATAAAGAGATGGTATATATGTGATAAAGCAAATTTAGCTACATTAATTATTAAAAAGAATTGTTAACTGTAGAATGTAGGTGATAGAGATATGGGTGTTCATTTTACGAATCTTTCCACTTTTCGATGTGTTTTACAATTTTGTAATCAAATGCCAGGAAAAAGAATTATGTGTAAGTTTACCCTTATATATCCAAAGACGGCTAGCTTTGCTTGTGGCCCAAAGGGGCTGGCTGCATCATGATCTCTATCTACTGTGATTCTGTCTATCTTTGTTTTCTCTATTCTCTCTAGCCTGAAGGTATAGTGTGGATAAGAGCATGAGTGTTGGAGACAGCCCGTCCAGATTCAAACCGTTTCTGCAACAGACTGGCAACGTGACCTTGTGCATGTTACTCAACCACTCTACGCCTTAGTCTCCTTCTCTGTAAAAACAGTGCTGATGCAATGTAAATAGTACCACTGCGTTTGGTTGTTGTAGGATTATACGAGGTAATCCACGTAAAGTGCTCAAGTGATGCCTGCCATGATAACCCCTCAATAAATGTTAGTTTTTATTAATATATAGCAATAGCCTTTTCAAAAATTTAATTCATTTCTCAAGAAGAATTCTGCTGTTTTCTTATTAGAGAACTTAGATACAGGGAAGTTTTACTTCTAATTCCCTTCCATGGTTACATGTGCAACAGGCAGGTATTTATATCTTGCCTCATTAAGTCATTTATACATGGTTCAGTGAAGTGGATCACTACTGAAAATCCTGGTTACTTCTGTAGGGTTAAACTCCAGACTCCTATAACTAATTGCCTGCTCGATACCTACATTTTAAGTTTACCATGTCAACGTCTAAACACATAATCTCTCCCTCCTAAACCTCTACATTGTGCAGTCTTCCCAATATTAGTAAATGGCAACTCAATCGTTCCCAAATGCTCAAGCCAAAAGTTCTGGAGTCATCCATGACTCCTCCTTTTCTCTCATACTTCTACCCAATCTATAATAAGCAAATTTTGTCAGCTCTACCTCCAAAAATACATCCACTACCTGACCATGTTTTCACTACTCTCATCATCTCTTATCTGGATTAATGCACTAGCCTTCCAAAGGTTTCCCTGCCCATCCCACAGCCTTCTAACACCTGTCAGATCATGTCGCTCTGCTCACAACCCTTCCATTGCTTCCCGTCTTACTTGAAGTAAAAGTTCATACTTTTACTTAGCTACACGTTCTTACAGGGGCTAAAATCATCTGGACGCTGCTCTTCCTATTTGACCTAACAACTCAGACGCCTCATCTCCTACTACTCCCCTTTCTCACTCCAATCCAGCCATTCTGGCCTCCCTGCTTTTCCCTGAACACACCAGGCATATTCCCAGGTCAGGGCCTTTGCACTTCTATTTCTTCTATCTGGGATGCTCTTCTTCTGGATAGGCACGTGGCTCACTCCCTTATTTCCTTTAAGTTTTCTGGGCTAATGCTACCATCTCAGAGGTGAGGCCTAGTGTGGCTACCCTCTCCTTCTGGCACTTTTATATCCCTTCCTGTTTTTTCTTCTTTTCTAAGATCTACTTATTTATTTAATATTTATTTATTTTGAAAGAGAGAAGAAAGGAGGGAGAGCATAATCGATGTGCACGAGATACATCTACCAGTTGTTTCTCTCATGCCCCCAACTGGGGACCAAGCCACAACCCAGGCACGCACCCTGACCAGGAATCAAACCAGCAATCTTTAGGTTCACAGGCTGGCCCTCAATCCATTGAGTCACACCAGCCAGGGCTGTTTTATTTTTTTCCATAGTGACTATTACCTTCTAATACACTACACACTTAACTTTTCTAGGTCTGCTTACATTCCCTAGAATGTTCATTACTACACCCAGGCCCCACCCGTCTAGCAGAAAACCTTGTATCTAGAAAACAATCTTGCTCATAGTAGGTGTTCTATATGAACTGAATGAATGAATAAAACTGTACTAGTCAAGGACTAATAATGAAACAAAAACTACCCTCACAATTTTCTTGAATTAAAATTACTCTCCTCACTCTAAATGAATTAACATACCAGTGCAGACCACTAAACAAAGCCAGAGAAAAAATATAGGCAGATTTAATGATTAGAGATATAGTAACCTACAAGATAAAAAAACTGGGTTATTTTACCATATGGTGGAGCTAAACTGTTCACATGGAGACTTCGTTCCTAAGTTTCAAGAAAAATTCAACAAGAGAAAACCAAGGCTATCATCTGAGTAATAGGCAGTTTTTTAAGTATATGGCTCAGAACTTTAAAAACTTCCACTGTAGTCCCATACTGAACATCTACATTTAAATATATAACTTTATTTTTTGCTGCTTCAGCTTAATATGGGAGAAGTTACTCTGTCATTTCTACACAATTTCTAAAGTATTACATTTTCTTTTTATATATATGCTTTTATATACAGTAAAAATCAATAGAGATTTTGTAAAATGAGATACATATTTTTTACAAAATAGATTCAATTTGGTAATGAGAATGTCATACCTTTTTCCACATGGGTTTTGATCCCAGCTCTTCTCTCCCTGGCTTTCTGGGCCATTTCTCTGAGTTTCTCTTCATGTTTCTCTTTTTCTTTTTGAGCCATCTTTCTCTCTACTTGAGCACGCATTTCCACAGCTTCGCGAGCCTGTTAGTGAAGCCAGAAGTTAATCAGACACTATCAAGGAATAAATTACAGCTATTATCTAACTCCCTGACTGAAGTCTGGCTTGAGAAAGCAGTTATACAGAATTCAGATTTGTTATTGCTTACAACAAAGATTCTTGCCCACGAAAAGATAGCTTGACTAGAGAGCACTACAAACTTGGGTTTTACACTCTGGGAAATGTCTTAGTAGTTAAAACTACAGACCCTCCCACCACACCCCCAAATCCTGAAAGTCAGTGCTTCATTAATGCTGTCTTAGAAGCAATCCAAAAAAAATAAAATTAAAGATGATTCCAATGAAGTAATTTTCAATTATCAATAACATAACAGGAACTGGTTATACTTTCAAAATCAATCAAGTCACCTCAAGATACGTAAAGCCTTAACCTACAAGAGGATTTTTTTGAGGGTGCTCAATGTAATACTTTTCTATATTCTAAACATATGCATGATTTATATAATTTTCAAAGTCACGAATTAATCCTTAAAATTAATTGACAGCCAATACTATGGATGCCACTGTCAGTACCAGTCAACTCATCAAAAAGTTTATTTGTCCTTCCCCGCCACTGACCTTCTGGGGGACATCTACACCTAAAACAGAGGAAAATTGTGAAACCTAGTTAACAGCAGCTGGCAATCTGCAAAACGATATCAGTCTTTACTAGGCAATCTATTATTCTGAAATGTGGTGAGGAAGCTGGGTTGCCAGCAGTGGGGGATGTATCCGAGTCTATAAAGGCTGAGACCAGGTACAGAGCTGCAGCTAGCACCTGCCATCTCTGGCACTCATACCACAGCTGAGTTTCTCTAGGTACTCAGCACCGTAGCTAAAATAACAGAGTCTTAAGGTACCCAAGAACATATTTACAAATTCTCAGGAGCATTAAACAAATAAACTATAACAGACCGACCTTTCGATCAGCAATGTAGAGGGCTTCAGCCAGTTTGGCAAAATTTTCATTGATGTGAACAGTCTGCAGTCCCCTTCCATCAGCAGCCAGACGTTTGTCTAACGGAATTGTGTAGCCCTGGTATGTGGAGCAGACAGAAAAGGTCAGTCACAGGGGGACAACAGTGATGTCTTCAAAATTATACTTAACTATGTCCATTCTGACAACCTTACACTTTTCTTCACGATTATGCAGCAGCAGCAGCTAATGCTGAGTGCTTTGTGTGGAGGACTGTTGAGCACTTCACACATGATCTCATTTAACCTTCATAGTAACTCTCGATAACACTGGTGACATTACTGTTTCCATTTCACAGGTAAAGATACTAAAATAGAGAGGTTCGGTACTGTCCCTAAGGACATACAGTTAAATAAGTGGATGAGCTAGGATTTAAACTCAGTATGATTTCAGAGCTCACGTTCTGGGAAAATAGCTTCTCATGTAAATAATTGTAAATTGTAATAAAAGCAAACCACTACCAAATAACTAAATATTTGTTCCTCAATTAAATGTAACAGTCACACAAATTTATAGGTAATATAATATGCAGTACTGTTTAAATGTTTTGTCAGATTCTTGGAACCTTGTAAGTTTTAGTAAATTAAAAAAAGATAAAGTTTGCTAGGCAACTGAGATTCTGTGTTCTGAAATTTTGCATCCTATTTCAACAATTCAAGGAATATGCTTGAACATCCATGTAACTTTTAGACTTAGCTGTGTTTTCCCAGATTTCTAACTAGACTCCCAAATGATGACCTCTAGTCCAAGGTGTTTATTTCTGATACAAGGAAGTGTTACAAAATCAGCTCAAAATACCACATAATTCCTATATATTAATCACCCCAATTAAACCACATGACAATTTTTTTGTTTTAGGATGAGTATATAATTTCCTCTAGGGAATAATTTATGAGTACGTGTAATCCATGGGTTAAAGTGGTCTTCACCCATCCAAAACAGAGTCATGAAATAAGGAAATAATGATTAGGAAGATTATTTCACATCACTTTATGGACTTCTGGAAGCTTTGGCAGCTAGTGCAATAGATATGTAAGATTTAAATAACTTATGCTTGCAATGAGATAAACAGAAGCAAATCGTTTAAAAATTGAAGCACTAAATATATCTGAGTATTCACTGTATTTGTCATATAACCATTTAAATTGATTTAAGTTTTTCAAAAATAATTTTAGATATAAATTTGAGTTTCCTAAAAAGTACTATCTTTCATTGATGTGTTTTTTTATTCTACCTATTCCTTCTCTATGTGCTTCTGATGACTAAGAATCTATGGTATTCATGTCCCTGGCATACTAACATTTCTATTATATTTTTTCTATTTTTAAAAAAGGAAGAAAAATCACCTACCTTGGGTGTTCCTTTATGAAAACATTCAGCTAAGTGAGACACTGAGGTTTCACCTGAAGTTACCTAGGCTGAAGCTCTCTCCTAGGTGTTTTCCAGTAGGTTCTAATACTAAGAGACTGATTTTATAACTACTTAATTACCTTTGCATTTTTCCAGTTTGAAATACAAGGAGGAATCTTCCACTCTTGTTGTTCCTTCACAGTCATCTGAGTTGAGAAAAGAGCAGACGAGGAGACACTTTTAGATTGATAGTCCAGCTAAAAACCCAGGTGTACTCTTTTTCTTCAAAGGCAGATATACGGATGAATTTAGTCAAAGGCTAATTTAGTCAAAGGCTCATTCCATTTATTTGGTACCACTATTTACTATTTCCTTTTTACATGGAGTCTAGTAATAACTTTAATAAAAAAATGGAAAATAATCTAAGTTATATTTGACAGTTATAAATGCAGGCTAGTATTTTTCCATATTTAAAGTGATGTGACTTCTTTCAGATGAGTACTTGTTCTGTTGGGTAATAAAGCATACTAAGAAAAGCCACTCAGATTATCAATTAGAGGCCTAACGATCCCAGGTACTCACATCCTATAACTATAATAACATTCTTCACGTCAGCAGGCCTTGTTCATTCCATTAAAAGCAGGTGTTAGGTTAATAATAAAACTAATAGCTAACATTTTACACAGATTTTCATAAGCACTCTGGAACATTACAGTCTTGAGTGGGTTCCTATTTGATCTTGAAAAACAAGTTAAAAAAGTAAACAACACATAAATGTAGTGAAATGTGCTTGTATAGCCATACAGACTTCATTCTATGGAAAGTTATTTATAGAATTAACAGTCACGAATACAAAATAAGATTTTACAAATGGCAAAGATTACCTTTCGGCTAGGAGAGTGCATGACAGGTGCAGGGGGAGAAGGTGGTCCCCGGGGAATTTTCTTATTAATCCTGATGTACAAACGAAAGCACAAACAAGAGTGTTATACTTTTTTCCCTTTCAGCTTTTTACTTGGTTAAGTCTCAAGGCTCCCCTCCTCATTTTTTTATTATGTAAAGCTTCAAACACATACAACAACAAAGTGTTAATGAATGTCCATCTTATAATACACCAATCACTCAGCTTCAACAATTATTAAAACATGGTCAACCTTGTCATCATCACTACCTAGCTTATCTCCACAATTTTGTTATAATTTCATAGAATATACTTTTTCCCATTTAGAAAACAGCTTTATTATAATACAACTGACATGCAACTAATTATACATCCATATTTAAAGTGTACAACTTGGTTCAGTTTCAACATAAGTATTTACCTGTGAAACCATCATCAGTCAAAATGAACACACCCAACATCTCCAAAAGTTTCTGTGTGCCCTTTTTTTAAAAAAAGATTTTAATTTATTTTTAGAGAGGGGAAGGGAGGGAGAAACATCGATCAATCAGTTGACTCCTGGTACAGGCCCCAACTGGGGACTGAACTGCAACACAGGCATGTGCCCTGACCAGGAATTGAACCAGTGACCTTCTGCTTTGCGGAACGACGCCCAGCCAAATGAGCCACACTGGTCAGAGGTCTGCATGCCCTCTTGTTCTCATCTCCTCCGACGTCCCCTTCATCCCCACAGGCAACCACTGAGCTATTTCCTGTCATTACAGATTAATTTGCATTTTCTAGCATTTTGTAAGAATTGAATTATCCAGTATGTAATTCTTTTTGTCTGGCCTTTAACTCAGCATAATTATTTTGAAATGCATTCATGTTATTGTGTGTATTAAAATTTATTCCTTTTTATTGCTCAATAGTATTCTATGTATAGAAGTCCTACAATTTGTTTATCCATTTGCCTGTTAATGTACATTTTTCTCCTTTGACATCTTTTTAAGAATAGTGGTTCGTTACCATGAAGCCACCTACTTACTTGAACCTTGGAGGCTCCATTGGATCTTTCTGCATTTCTACCATCCGAATAACCCTTTGTTTTGCTCCAGAGTTAAAAGCCACTCCTTGCTGAGACGGTGTGTATCTGAAAAATACAGATGAAACTAAAGGTATAGCTAGATCAAGCTTTCCATAAGTATTTTTCTGCTATTACAATCCTAAGCTAAACTGCATTGTCAATTCTTTCACAAAGTATTATCAGAAAATTTAGAGCAGATAGCAATGCAGGTAAGAGAACTAATAGCAATTATGGGTTATAAGCGAAATGTAAACTAAAGTCATATTAGTGCCAGTAATCCATCTCTGTCCACTTTCCACCGTGGATGGCCCCATGTTCAATTTCACAAATAAGAGGTCTAGAAAATAGTACCTATTTTTTAAGTCTGCATTTGAGGAAAATATGATCCATAATATTCTCAGCAGGCAACTTACAGTTTGGAAATTTTGACTAATTATAAGTTGTAAGCAGAGAAAGAATAATGGCAGCAGCCCTACCAACTCTTAATTTTCCCATAACATCTACTTGTGAATCATCTTTCCACATAAATATTTGATTGAGTGAAACCCCTCAAAATCTGAAAAAATTATAAGGATGTTTACTATTATATAAATGACATTAATACAATATTATCAACACTATATATTATATAATAGTACTGTATTACATAACGTTACCAATATATTAATCTTTATGTCTTATAAATATTATGTAAATATATATCTACTATATAAGTGGAAAACCGTAAATAGTAATTGTGGCTTGGATCATATACTCTAAGTAATTGTTATTTTTCTAAAAACAAAATATTTTGAAAATAGCATAACTAGTATCTTAAAAGTGGTACCTTAAATTTTTTTCTCTTTCAACTGTCTGCACAGAGTCAACAGGCTTCAAGTCATTATTTAAAAACTGCTTTTACAATTGTGACTGAATAGGACAGGGAAAGGATGCCAGGATCCCCAAGCCCAACCAAGTCTGACACGAAACTAAGACTTCCAGACACTATTCATACCTGATATACTGAGCAGGGGCCAGTTTATCAGCTGCTCGAACTGGCATGGCCGCAGCAACCTTCTGTGATACAGATTTTTCTAAGGCCACCCTTGTCTTTTCTGTTATCTGAAATACGGAAAACCACATTGAGTGGTTTGGAATTTAATAAAGATGTAAAATGTCACCTAAAATAATTCTATATGGCAATTCCCAGTTACCTCTTTAATAGCTTCTTCATCAGGCCTTTGCAGGTCTGGGTCATCTGCATTCATGACTTCCTTGGGAACCAGGTCAGTGTACTTACTATAAATGACCTGAAACGTTCAAACACAAGCAGACTTAAGAAAAAGCAGAGAATGAAAAAACAACAACAAAAAAAACAACCCCATTAAGTCATTTCAGAAGTCAACATGTGCTCTCAGCAAATGTATAAATTTAGGACAAATATTTTGTCTTCTAGATTTTAAAACCAAAGAAACATTGCTGCCTTGGCTATATAAGTTAATAATTTTCCTTTGACCTCATGCATTTAGATTATTTAAGATCCAAATAAATTGTGCCAACAAAATCTTATGCATCAGTGATCCCTATACTTGAGGCTCACTAGGACTTGAAATTAATGATGATATAAACTGCCTATAGCACCATTATTTTGAATTACAAGCTCATCAGAATTTAAGTCAGGTTACCAAGTACTTCCAAATTCACTGGGCCTGGAAAATTTCATCGAGTCACCCTACTTATAATGTTTGTTTCTTTCCGGCATTAAATCAATTCATAGTAAGAAAATGAGCATGTGCCATTGTTAAAAACCTTATAACATGAGATTTTGGACATGAAAGAAAACTCCTCAAAATACATTCTATATACACAGCTTGTTTTATACTCATTATCCAAATTCAGGACTGCTATGTGATTTCTTCTAGACTCACTATGGTTTCCATCAGGCTGACACTGATGCAGTAGGCCCCTGACAAAAAATAAAATCTTACTTTTGCGTCCATCTATACTTCTCAAATACTTTCATAAAAACTTACACGACAGATTTTATAGAAAAAAATAAGAGGTACTGGAAATTCAACAAATAGCCTTCTACATTTTGCTGCTTGAATCAGGGATTCTTTGATACACATAGGAAGGATAACTTATGAATATATAAGACCAAATTTCTGGGTACTTGAGATCTTTAAAACTTTTCTGCAAAAAACCCCATTTACTACTATAAACCAAAGTCTTATATCAACAATTGCATTCTATCACAACATTCCTTAAAACTGCTAAAGGAAATGCATGCTATTCTTAATTTCTTACTCTAAACCAGAGCAAAAAACACTTTATGACCTATATTCAACCTGTTCCGGTTTTGCCTACAGCTTCAACCTCCCTCTGTACCTCTCACTCTCTCATTCATTACACTTCAGTCACATGGGCTCCTCTGTTTTTTCAATACAACATGCTGTTCCCCAATTCTGGGCCTTTATAAAAGTGCTGTTCCCAGTTCTTCAAGTGAGTTCTCAATCTCTGAGTCTCAGTTCAAAGGTCACACACACACACACACACACACACACACACACACACACACACGCACTGGTTTCGGCGCCCCCTGGCTGCCCTCACTAATGCAGCTAATCATTCAGTGTCACAGCACTCTGTCCAGTCTTCAAAGCTCTGCTCTCAGTATAAAATTACTTATCTATTTTACTGTTTATTTGTGTCCCCTATTAAAGTAAGAACAATGACAAAAGCTGATGTTTACTGAGCACTTATTTTGTGCCTCTGTTCTTTCGTTAACTAACTTGACTTTCATATCAATACTATGAGATAGGCACAATGATTATACCTACATTACAGACAAGGAATCTCTTATTCACAAAGTATCTCCAATGCCTGTAACAATGTCTGGTCCACAGGAGGCATTCAGTCAGTATTTTTTTGTACAAAAAAATGAATTTATGAATTTTAGAGCTGCTCTATCCCATAGTGAAGGTGAGTATGTTTTAGGCCCTAGATGTTCTATAAGCTGTTAATTTCCCAGAAAAAACTCATATTGAGAGACTAAAATCTCTAGCTTGATTTTCTCAGGAATTAGAGAAGAGATCAGGTAAGAAGCAGAGATGATTTACCATAAAACATGTACTATATGTGAGCTGCTGGTGCCACCAACCCCTGAGTGCGCATTTTAGAAGTGACCCTAAAGCTCACTCCAGTTGAGAAGAGTGAGGCTCGGTGCATGAAGATCAAGCAGTTAGTAACTGACCTCAAAAGTCTCCTTTTTCACCAGGATGAAACAAATCTACATGACAAAATTTAAAATTATATAGCAATTTTCTAGAAAATAATACCAGACTATGCAGGGTTAATTACTTTTACAGAGCAATCATTACAGGAAAAGATCCTAAGTAAATGGCTCCCCGGTAGTCATACATGCTCAACATAAAGTTTCAATACTAATTTAGCATACAAGAGCCATTTACTGCTTCTTATTTGGGTATTCCAAAGTTAATAACCCTTTAAATGAGCGTCAGTAAGATTCTAGCAGCTCACAAAGCTAAGCGAAGGACATCTGAATGAGCAAGATTTTTCCATGGTAATTAACATAAACCCCCAATTTTTACTGTCAGAGAACCGAATGTGCTGAAGAAATTCAGTATATCCCAGGAGGCAAAGGGGCTGGGGACGGTTATCTGAAAAATACAAAAAATTCCTGAAGGTATCAGGAGCACAAATGAGCTTTGTGAAAAGATAAACCAATAACTCATCTGCGGAACAAATTTTTTTTTAATTACTGAAAGCTGGCAAAGAACTGGACTGACTAAATGACAAGACTATAAACATATTCTGTAAATAAGAATTCTTGTTTACAGAATATGTTTATGGTTATTAACAGACGTGCATATGTCATATACATATGTGCATTATAACATGTTATATGTTTATGGCTATTAACATAAGGGCTATATGGCATAGCCCTTATGCACTTCAGAGGTAGAAAGAAAACACTACCTTTAGGTTAAGCCAGTTTGTGAAATCACATGAATAAGGTAATAAATAGCATACAAAATCATCCTGGGGTTAAAGTTGTTAGATTTGGGGAGGCAGGAGAGGTTGAAGGCATCTTTTACGTCGTATCATGGAACATTTCCTACAGAACGATTTTGGAAGGAAAGATGTAAACATCAAGGCTTTTTATTTTAAGACTTATCACTCAAGTTACAATTGAAAAATATCTTGGTAGTTCTACCAAGATTTACTTCAAGAAATGTTTTCCGTCCCAATTTTGTATTACCATTAAGCCTTGCACACAGTATTTACTTTACATGGACAGTAGATCAGTGGCCTTAGACTTGCCCTAGAATATTATACCTTGGAATCCTGCCTTGTTCTTCACTTCTTATACCTAGTGTTAGCATTTTCCATTCTTGTTCTATTAATATTTCATTGAGAACTCTCTGGTTTCTGAAGAATACTGATTCCTCTGATATAAATCAGAAATATTTGTACTATACTGCAAATTCAATAATTCAACCAACTATTTTCATCCTATATAAAGAACTAGGCATATCAGCTTCCTGAATAAGATTTTTAAAAACTCGTTTTGTATATTTAGTAGCCAATTCCTTCTTCTAAATTAGGAAAACCAGTGATTTTAAAATAGAATATTACTGCCACTTCCAATTCCCCTCTCAAGGCCTTTGTAAATATGAGAGACATGTCTGGCTAAGTCAGTGGGGATGGCATTTAAAAGGGAGTGCCAGTTATGTTAAATGTTATACAATGCCCAAGACAGTCCCAAACAATCAAGAAGAATCCCAACCGCCAAATGCCAATGCATAATGGGTACTCAGTTAATGTCGAATTATTACAGGCATTGAAAACTCCCTATGTTAATTTATCCAATTAAAAAAATTAAAGTACATATTGATTAAACCTGTACAAAGAATTTAAATGTATACTCCAGGGCATAAAGTCCAGCAAGGAAATACATTTACCCGAAACAATGTTAGAACAGTCCAGAGAGTCCCTCTGTTCAGTATCTTTCTTCTTACATTCACTGAATGCTCTATTCGTTTTTTTAAAGAATCTTCATTGTGCTCTTTTGTAGTCGTTGGTTTTAAGACATTGTTTTTAAAGCAGTTTTGGGTTCACAGCAAAATTAAAAGGTAGAGCTTTCATACCCTGTCCCGTCCCTACACATGCACAGATTCCCTCATGAGGGTTAGGATTATTAGGAACCTGAGAGTGATCCCTCTATAAACTACTAGTTTGGGGTTCATTTCTGGTGCCTGCATTATGGCAAACATGTAAGGCTTTCACTGTATAAAGGAACAACTCTTTAGAGACTGAAATCTAAAAGAGTTCAGTTTTAACATTTCTACTCTACTTTTAATACAAAATAACCACCAACACACATGGTTGTTAGAGAAAGAAAAAAACTTCCAGATATTCTCTGGAAATCAGATAAAATTTGTGGTTGTCAATCTTTAGATATAATGCAAAATGGACTAAAAGTGTTATCTCACTCAAAATTACACAACCTGCCAATGCCAAATTATTGTCCTAAAATGCTTTTTCCTAACATGAGAGAGAAGAGGCAACACATATCAATACATAGTGATTACTCCAAAGATGGAGAGATGCGCCAAAACAGAGGCAGCTGGAGTGAAGGCCACCATCACACAGGGTGAATTTCCAGTGTCCGTCCTGCATATGCAGGGATCTGCTTTTCCTGTTGCAGGAGTGGACTATGCTTCCTTACTGGCTGCAGGAGTGGTTTTCTATTATTCAATGAAAACTGCTATCATTCCTCCAACAAACACTGGAGAATGCCTGTGTGTCAAGGTGTCAGGCACTGAATTAGGTGCCTAAGAGGAAAATATAATCTCTGACCTCTAAGAGCTTACAGCCTATGACAGACCACTAGTTAATGAAGAGTTACAACAAAAGGTGATGACTGCTATGATAGAGTAAATATAGGGAATAGGGAGGAAGATTCCTACTCTAGCCAAGGAAGATCAGGGTGGGCATCCTGCAATAGTGAAGAGCAAGCTGCAATTTGAAAGCAATAGTTGTGTAGTTAAGACAAAGAATAGGGGGAGGGCTTTTCTCAGCATAGGGCTTCAGGGGGTGGGGGTGTGTGTGGAGTTCGCAGGGTAAGAGAGAATGTCCCATACTAGAACTGCAAGCAGTTCCTCGTGGTATATACAGAATACCTGGAAGTTATTTCTTCTTTAACAACCACCTACAATGGTGGTTATTTTGTATTGAAAATAAACAGAATGGCTAAAACTGGACTTTTTATTTTTGGATTTCAGTTTTCTAATCATGAGAGTTGAGGCTAGGGTACAGGGTACAAAGGTAAACAAGGGGTCAAGTGTGCCATAAGGAGCGTGGCTGGTTCTCATTCTAAAGGCTGTAGAAAGATTTCAAGTGCGCAAGATTTCAAGGACAGAAAGATAAACAGAGAAACATGGATGTATTTGTTCCTTCAGGTAGGCAAAGACAAATGCCAAGAAGATGGGTTCAGATTCTGCTGCAGTAACGCAAACAAAAAATGATAGGGGCTGAATTAAGTGGCAGAGAAAGGAATACACTTGATAAGTGTTAAGAAAATAAGATACATCATGGTGACTAAATAGATGGAAGGTCTGAGGGAAACATACAAAAATGGAATGTTAAGCAAAGGCTTTTTATTAAAAAGATATTATTTATTTTTGGAGAGAGGGAAAGAGAGGGAGAGGGAAACAAATATCAATGTGCGAGACATACATTGATCGGTTGCCTCTCACATGCCCCCAACCGGGAACCCTGGCCCACAACCCAGGCATGTGCCCTGACTGGGAATCGAACCTGAGACCTTTCGGTTTGCAGGTAAGTGCTCAATCCACCGAGCCACACGAGCCAGGGCATAAGCAAAGGCTTTTTAGAGAATATACTGGCATATGTGTCACACTTGAAATCTGAGTATTCTTGGACACAGTAAGTCCAATTTATTTTATACAAAAATATTCATGTGCAAAAAGATGTTTGTATATGTGTCTTGAATAAAATACTGTTTACAAAACTAAAAAAATGGAAACCACCAATGCTTAAAAAAAATTAGGGGACAAGTGCACCATCGAATTCTATATAAATTTTTTAAAAAATGAAGTGGACCTATGGATACTAACACAGATCTTCAAAACCTATTAAGTAAAAGAAAGCAAGTCTATGGGAGTTATGGGTATTAAAATCTTATTCATGCAAAAAAAGGTATATACGTTTGTGTGTGTGTGTAAAGTGGGAATACGTATGTGTGTGTGTATATATATATATATGTGTGTGTGTGTGTATATATATATATATATATACCTAAATCCGTAACAAAGGTCTGGAAGGCTATCTATCATTGTAGTAATAGTGGCTATCTCTGGGAAGTGAGAGTAGGCAGGACTGTATATACTTTTGTGGTACTGGTATCTTTTACCGTAAGAATATATTATTATTGTATTTTTTAATCAATAAAATAAAAGGAAAAAACCAACTCCCTGGCTTTTAGTATAGTCAATTAGGATGGTACCAGTGAACTAAAGAGTAAGAAATGTAGATTAAGTGAAAAATTATGCCTTTAGTTCCGGATTTGAGATAGTACTTGGGGAAATCTGGACAGATTTGCCCTTACAAGGGCCTAGAGCCCTGGAGAGAAAACTGTGCAGACACAGATTTGACAGTCATCAGCGCACGAGTGACATTTTAGCCAAGGGAATGAATTACCTTAGTCAAAGAGAATGCACTGAGAAAGAAAAGTCTTAAAGACCTTCACCAGAGATCTATCTCAGCAGACTGGTTAAGGTGAAGCCATATCACAGGGAAGAAGCAACGAGAGCAGAAAACAACTCCTGCAAGAAGCTTGAAGGAAAGGGAAGAGAACTAGGCGGAAACCTGGCAGTAGGTAGAGGGAGCCTTAAGGTAGTCAGAGACAAACTTTTCTTTCAAAAGATGAGAAAAGCAAGCATAGTCAAATGCTAGCAGGAAGGAGCCAGCAGAAGAGAAGTGAAAGGTATAACCTTAAGAAGAATAAAGAAAAGGTGGTGTTATAAAGGGAAGGGAAAGGGATGAGATCCAAAAAAAAAAAAAACCACTAAAATACATATGGCAAGATTAGGTTTAGGTAGGAAAGGAGATTTTCTTATAGAGATGAAAGGAAAAGTCAAGACTAAAAGACAAGAGCAGGATAAAGAAGGCTGACAATTTTCTTAGGGGATGGACATGGAAATAGATGGGGAGTCACCTTGTCGAGCTGAGAGGGGACAGACAGGAGTAGGGTTAAAAGCTGGAGAAACACCAAGGGAGCCCAGCTGAAACCGGAGATATAAGCTGCCGGACTGCATAACTGTTTTCCAAGAACCTCATCAGCCAGGACAGGAACAAAGGGTGGGTTATCGTCCGTGCTATTTTAGAGGGTAAAATGAAACCAGGAAAGAGACAGAGCCAGGCCCTGAAGGCTCTTAAGTATCTTCCCCAACATCTCCAACTCTAAAGAAATCTTTTACCTCTATTTGGAGCATTTATTTATGAGAAAAACAAAACAAAACAAAACAAAACTAGGTATTCTTAAAAACAGTTTCTTGCTTAAGTGTAGCCATTCTGTGATGAAATTATTTTAAGTACGTTTTATTTTTGGTCTTTGAATTACTTTGGCCATCTTGAATCTGGATACCAAGCACCAGTTTTATACTTAATCAAGGAAAAAAGTCTGTGTAATTATTATAGACAAATGAACTATAAAATAATTAAGCATCTATGTACGTATTTTGTAAGTATATGAGAGAAGACACTTTAGGCAAAATTACATATGGATTTATATTTTTAAAAATTTGCTAGCTTTTAAAAAAGGTTAGTACTATAAAATAATTGTTTTAAAATGTAAAATAAGGAAAAACCTAAGCATATATAAGCTACCATCAATCTGGAAAATTTCAAAGGAAAAAGTCACTGCTGTTACGAAATCATAATGTCACGTTCATATTGTTATGAAGTCCTATCTTCAGTTAGCCTAAGTAAATTTCACTGCTACCTTTAACATAAACTAAATGGACAGAAATTTATTATTTCAACACAGTTAAAAAAATTCTTCACAAAATAATTATCAATGGGGAAAAATAATTGAGGATTACCTTGTCTTTTGACTGTCCTTGTCGAGCAATTGCATCGTATTTAATTTTTCCTTCAGCATCCACCTGAATGGCCAGTGCATTTGACATTTTTTTCTTCCGTCCCATATCCAGTGGATACTGGGCCACATGGATCTCTGGAAAAGCACCTCCATCTCCAAAATCCTATGTATTGAAAAGAAATAAAAAATATAATAGTAATTTGAGATTCAAGTTATACTCATTCATTCACCAAATAATGACAAAGCTTTTATTATGCAAGAAGCTAGAGAGATAGCAATAAATAAGACAGTTTTCTAATCTTGGGGAGTGTATATTCTACTGGGCAAAGATTTAAGAAGCATAATCTCTGGCTTGTGATAAATGCCTTGAACATAACCAAGACTGGAAGAAGGGCTGCCTCTGATACTGTGGTTGGGACTGTCTTTGTGAAGAGGTAAGGTGAACTAAAGCCTGAATGATGAGAAGTCAGTCATGGGAAGGCCTGAGGGAAGCATCTTCTAGGCAGATCAATCAGCAAGTGTGAAGGCCTTGCTGCAATAAGCTTAGCACACACGTTCTAGGAAACGAGAGTCCAGTGGGGCCGTAGCTTATTGAGGACAGAGGGCCAGACACATAAGTAATAAGACAGACAAACACCAAATTATGGAAGGGCTTCTTGACCATGGCAAGGAATCTGGCTTTTATATATGTGGCAGAGAAAAATTAAGCAAAATGTTTAAGAGAAGGAAAAGATTTTTAGTTTTAGCATAATAATCTTAGTGAGGAACAGGTCAAGCTACAGTTATGGCAGAAATATAAGGACTTTTTTTTTCTTGGAATCAGTTTTAATAACATGATATTAGTATTGAGTATTCCATGAGAAGCAAACAAATAGAATAGGAAAAATCAGAAATAAGCATATCACATTTCCAATGGTGATTTTATATACAATTATTTAGGAGAACTAAGACTTCTAAAGTAGACCACCAAAGTAAAGTTTGTCAATGAAGTTTAATATACAAAAAAGCTATGTTAACATCAAATAAACATGAAAGTTAATATAATTTGGTTAAAATATTTGCTTAGTACCTTACTATAATTTACAAAATATAATTTATACTTATATTATTCCATTTAATTCTTATAATTCTTCAAAACCTCCTATTTTCATATGGGAAAAATTCGAGTTTAGAAAAGCTAAGGGATTTTCCCAAGGTCTCATGGCTAGCATATGCAGCACTTGAACCCAGCTCTTTTGACTCCAAAAAAGCCTCTGTATTTCCTATTGAATTGAAACACTTTTCTTTTAGCTCAAAAAAAAAAAAAAAAAAGTAAATCACTACTAAGAAATGATAGGAAAACATTAAAATGAATCATTTAGAGAGAGTTTGATGAAAATAATTTATGAAAAGAACCACTTTTATAAGACCTCACCCTTCAAGAAATATTTCAGTAAATCACGGATATATGATTCCCTAGCAAAAATATGCATAATTGCTTAAAAAAAAAAGTCTGGCATTTTTAAAAGCAAACAATAAAGCTGATGAAGACATTTTCTTACAAATTAGGCAGAAATAGTTAAAGCAGTTCCAAGGAAGGTGCTACCTGTACCCAGACCATCAATCTCTCGCATGCTCGGATTTGCTAGGGTCCTTCAACTATAATAATAAGCACTTCAGAACTGCAGAATGGCATCATATGGCCATTAAGCTAGCCAGAAAATCATAGCTTTTACTTTGAAACCTAGAACAAAATGCTTTCTTCTGCAGAACACCCACTTCCCTCGAGAAGCATTCATGATATTTCCAGATTAGCTGGCCATTTTGGTATGATTTTCAAATAAACTGTTCTGTTCCACCAGGATATATGGAACCTCTGATAGTCAAGTTAAAATTTTAAAAAGCTAATAGTTCTTGAATATCATAATGCTGAAATGGAAGCAAGGATGAGATTTCTGTTGTATGTAAAATAATGCTCGCCACCTGCAATCTTTGAGGCCAACTGAATATCTATAATACCTCAAAAAGAGACACTCAAGTCCTTTATTAGATATGCCAATCACTACCTTTTTACCCCATACTAGCCTCCTTGGTGATCTTTTATTTTGCTCTGCTTCTCACAAATCACACTATCAGCAAAAACAAAAGCAACAACAAAAATCATTTAAGATGGGCCTTCACACTCTAATATTACAAAGGACCAGACAACAGCTGAGTAAAAAAAAACAAAACATGGGACATTTCAGAAGACATGATCTAGTTGGGTGTTCCTCTTCTAGACTTATACGGAGTTCTGGTAGGCAGGGGGCATGACAACCATGGGACAGGCTGAGAATACAGATGGCTTCTCGCAGGGTGCTAAGCAACAAGTTTCAATCCAATGAATACTTAGTTTATTCACTATGATTACACTTGGAGACACATGAAAACAAGCTATGGGCATGAACCCTTCACATGTGTAAAAATCATAACCATATGACAGAATACAACAAAGTGATAAAATGAAAATAACTGGGTGCAAAAATAAATGGTATAGACAACTGAAGATTTTTAACAGGGCAGTTATTCCTTGGGACATGGAAGAGGAAAATCTGCAGGAGTCAGAATGAATTTTGGGAGAAGAAAAAGGCTTGATGATATAGAAGAGGTCTTGGGGAGGCAAAATGAATTAAATATCAAATGTTTGCTTTTTTCCCCCAGATAAAAAAAGGGGACAAGTATGGGAAAGTGTGCCTTGGAATTAGGAAAAGGAATATGCATTGAACTGATGTACAGGATCCTGAGTAGTTAGGAGGATGGGTGCTGCCAAAGAAGTTTATTACTTGCAAACAAGCTAAATATATAAAAAGATCATTCTAGATTCTTTCCTACTCCCTCATGTCTCCAAATCAACCATCAAATTCTATCTCTTACGCCTCTTAAAAATTTATCTAATATGTATATTAGGCATATATTAACATTCTCAAAACGAAGACAAGAAAACAGATGAATAAATGTTAGGATTGGCCTGGGGTCACACAAATAGAAACGCTGTATGATGCAAAACCAGTTTTGCTTTTTAAACTCCTTGTCAGTGCTCTTTCCACTATACCCAATGGGAAAGAAACTGGAAAAAGGAACGCTACTGGAGTTTTCCTGGGAGGAAGGTTATCTCTTTAGGGTTACATGGTATTGCGCATGTAGGGAGGAGGAGGGAGGGAAAAGTACCCAAACATGAAATCATTCTTTCATTTTTTTCCCCTCTTACTTTCCCATTATTTCCCATATGCTATAATCCCTAGATTTATGAAAGGTATACTAGTTTCTTTTGTACATGTTTAATAGTTTGGCATAAGAAGAGATATAAACCAGTACAATTCTCCAGCGATCACAAAGCAGTGGTGATAATAAGTAAGAAGAAAAAGATTAATCTTCTGAGAAGTAAATATATGTTTTGAGAGGTCACAACCAGAATTTCTTCATACTGACACTCATATGTGGAGATTGTAGGGTTTAAATTTATTTCACAAAGGTACTATAAAACATGTCAGCACAATTTAATAAATCCAAACTGAAGGTCCACACTTACCTCTAACAACCGAGGTATCCAGCCCTTCCGGTACCCGTATGGGGGAGGTTCCCTGCGTGAGGACACCAGTGCGGTCTGTCGTGATCTCTGGGATCTTGCCTTTTCTTCAGCCTCAAGCTGGTCCTGAGACAGCTGAGTAGGTGCAGGTAAAAAGCTATAAGCAAAGATAATAAAAGTCAGATTTTAAAAACTCTTACAATTAATTTGAATACTGCAATTTGGCCACCAGAGACTGTTTTCCTGTAAGACTTTTTCCTTTGAGCGAAAGCGCAGTTTTTGATGACCCAAGGCAGAATTCATTAGTCATTCTGTTACACCTGGAAAGAAATAAGTACTCAGAGACATACAGTAAAAACACTTGACTAGAATGCAGGCAAATGGTACCCAGAAACAAAAATTAACAGATATTTCACATACTAGACAAATTATTGAGTTTTTATGCTTCTAGTTTTATTTTCAGCTAACAAGCAAGTAAACATTCCCAATTATCCAGAGGCCAACAGTCTAGCAGCATATGATTTTCTTAGTGTCTCTGCTCATACTCCTTATTTTTAACTATTTTACACTTGTGCATCTTACTTTTAACTATTTTAGTGTCAACATAAAACAACGAAGATTAGAACTGAATCTAACAAAGAGGCTGATAAGAGAAAGAAACACAAACTGCCTATTTAAGTGAGATTTCACAAGGGTATTTAGTTTAGAATGCAATTTAAAACTTAAGAGATCAGCCCTGGACGGTGTGGCTCAGTGGGATGGGCATCATTCCCACAAAATGAAAGACCGCCCGTTCGATTCTGGTTGGGACACATGACTAGGCTGTGGGTTTGTCCTTGTTGGGACGTGTGCAAGAGGCAACCAACTGATGTTTCTCTCTCACATTGATGTTTCTCCCCCTCTTATGCCCTCTCTCTAAAAATAAATAAATAAATAAATTATTTTTTAAAAAACTAAGTAAATAAAACTTAAGAGGTCAGATTTAAAGTCTAAAGATGTAATTTGTCATTCTTTTACCCAAAACAGCCTTTCTACTAAACCAGTGATTTTTCAACCTTTTTCATCTTATGGCACACATAAACTAATTATTAAAATTCTGTGGCGCATCAAAAAAGATATTTTTGTTGATCTGACAAAAAAAAGTATACTTTTGACCCACTCACACTGGACGGCTACTGTTGTGTTGGCTGTTGTCAGTTTTTAATTTGACAATTGCAGGGGTGTCCAACCTGTGGCCCATGGGCCACACGCAGCCCAGGATGACTGTGAATGCAGCCCAACACGTAATTGTAAATTTACTTAAAACGTTACAAAGTTTTTTTGTGATTATGTGTTAAAATTATCTAATGTGTGCCCCAAGAAAACACTTCTTCCAGTGTGGCACACAGACATCAAAAGGTTGGACACCCCTGAAGGGAAAAAGAGGTCAGGTCTCTGACTGAATAGTCAGGTATTACATGTTTGGGATCTAATCCAGTGGGGAGGGAGGATGTCAAGTAATGGGATGGCTAAGAGCTCAGAGTTCAAAGCTTACCTATGCCACTTACTGACCTGGATAAGCTACTCACCTCTCTGAACCTGTTTTGGCAAATCAAAAAACTACCTACATCATAGGGTTGTTATAAACTTTAAGTGATAAAATCCATTCAACCTCTGTTCCATAAACATTTGGTTATTTGGAGCTGTTTTGATTCCCCATTTGAGTTAGTTACCCACATCCCTACTTCCACAAGACCCTCTGTGTGCCACTACTATAACACTATCTCGCTGTACTGCAATCCTCTCTTCATTTACCTTTTCCCGCTCTCCCACTAGACTGTAAGCAATGTGAGGACAGGAATCAAGCCTTCTGCTTCTTTCATCCCTAATTCTTCTGGCACTGTCTGGTTCACAGCAGGGGCTACTGAAATGGTTGCAGCAGAAACAGATTCACTCTTACCCTTCACACTCACCATCTTATGTCACTATGGCCTTCTTGCCTTTCCTAAAGCCATCTTAGGGTCTTTACTTTTGCTATTACTCCTTCTGCCATAAAAGTTTATTTACGTACTAAGAACATTATAGTGCTGTTATAGAAACTCTTCCCCAGATCTTTATTGAGTGCTTGCTTCTTGGCATTCACGTCTCTGCTCCATTACACCTCCCTAGAGCTGTTTTATGACCCCTTTGTCCAAAATTCCATCTCACATCTTTATTTTATTCTTAATACTTACTACCTAATTGCATTATTAATTTATTTACTCATATATAGTTTGTCTCTCCTAGAATGAAGTTCTGTGAGGCAAGGAGTAGTCTTGATTCAATACTGTAAAACCTTCACTTATGACAGTGTCTGGCACATGGTAGACTTTCAATAAATAACAGAATGAATGAATAAATGGAGTCCAAAAAATAAATAACCATAGCTATTTTCAGTAAACCATATATACCCAATACATAGGATGGATAAAAGACAACTACCAAGAAGCCAAATTTTTACTGTTTCATTTTTTTTACCTTCTATAGGAAGAACTAGTCATTAAAATGATCAAAAAGCAGGCAGCCTGCCAAAGTAGAGTTTGGAAATCGAGTTAACAGGTAAACTGGCCTGGATTAAGGTCAGAACATACTCTAGCCTTTCAGAGGGTCTCTTGTTGTTCCCTATAAAGGATGACATTCTCACAAACAAGCACACTCCTGGTGGGGAAAGAGAAATGGGGAGGAGAAGAGACATATAGAGGGACGCTGGGGGCATAACATCTCAACGGAGATATTTGACAGTGTCTGGAGACATTTTGTCAGGATTTGGGGGCTGGGGTGGAAAGGGAGTAGGAGTGTCACTGGCATCTAGTGGGTAGAGGCCAAAGATGCTGCTAAACATCTCACTATGTGCACAGGACAGCTCCATTAAGGAATGAATTATCCAGTCCAAATGTCAATAGTGACACTGTTGAGACCTCTTAATGTACTTCTTCCCCTTCACTAAAAAAACATATTACACACAAGTGATATTACTGAATATATAACTTTAATTACGAGGGGGTACCCCCCAAAACTGGAATTATCTTCTGGAGGGCAGACCCCTTGTAGTGCAGTCTTTCCCCACTGGGTGAGTGTTCTAGGAACCCATCTCTATCAGTGTACCAGCTGGTGTTGTTGTGAGAGGCTGTGTCCGGGTTCAGTGAATATTTTAGAAGACTCTTTCAATGCATTTGCCCATTCCATGAAGGGTGATTTACGAGTGCACCTGCCCACACTGTGCTGAGTGTTCAGCAGTTTTTGACCCAAAACGGCACGACCCTCCATGCCCCATCCTCCATATTTACTCTATCTCCCGGAAAGACTAGAATGAAATATGCTCTCAAAGGCCAATGTGGGAGAGGTAAAACAAAAAACAGCAAAAGCACAAAATCAAAATCAACAAGTTGAAAAACTGTTGTGAGCAGTGGGAAAACCATCTTAATAGATGTACTGCATCAAATGGAAAATACTTTGAAGGTGACTGAAATTTAAACATGTAAAAATTTTATAAGTAAATTCCGTTTTTTGGGGGGGTCCCCCCTCATACATTTGAATTTAGAAAATTAACCAGTATGATTTAAATCTTTAATTAGTAACAATCACTGGTGACAAGACTGTAACACATCGCTATGTTAAGTCCCTAGTATCAATCCCTGGTAGATTTTGGAAATAACACTTCACCTGGAAACTTGAGACCATCTCTAAAAATCCAATCAGCTAGAACTCACTCTGCAAAATCAGAAGCTATGCAGTCCCCAAGTCAAGCTATATAAAGACTGCAAACTGCCATTGCAATTTTGAGCACAAAATACCCATATCATTTCTGGTACTTTTCCTGTGTATCCTCAAATTTCACCTTTTCCACAAAACCTTTCCTCATAACTCCACTAGTCTTTGTCATAGTACTTCCACCTAGAGGGAACTCAATCAAATGTTTGATGCCCACAACATTTACTAAAGTAAACTCTCCATTCAGCTCATTCCATCTAATTCTTTTTGCACTTAAGGTTAACACTACACAAACATTCTGGGTTCTTTGTTTCATATCTATATCTGTATGCCTGGCTCACCATCTTTCGTACAGCCGAAGACTTACGGATTTCCTTCTTGTATACATAGAAGCCCTAGGATAGAGCAAGTCACCAAAAATCAATTCCCAAAAGAATTTTCTGATCCAAACATTTTTAGGATTCATAACTGTCATCAGCCAGGAAATACGTTTGTGACAATGAAGTGTGTTTTGGGAGCTCAGGCGGATGTCCTAAAACGATTCCTTTCTTCACAACACCTCTTTGATACTCAACTCTCCCTATTGGGTTCGCACGGAAAGTTTTTCTACTTAGATGGGGCGGTAAGGTCGTAGACTAGTAGGAGTTACGTTAAGTCCTCGGAATCTCCCACTTTTAGCATCTTTTTTCATAAAGGCAAGGACCACTTTACACGCGGTTACCAAGGCAACCGGGAACAACAAAAATCTGAAGCGGTCCTGTCTACGGAAGAAATTCTAAGGTCCAAAGTTGAAGTGCGGAGCAGCGGCGCGAATTAGTAGACAGCGGCCACTACCGTGGCTAATTTAAAATCTCAGTTCAGTGCCATTCCTAACCTACCTCTGGCCCCAACCCTGGAATCCTTGTTTCGGAACAGAGACCAGAGAGAGATTTAAGCTGACAAACAGCCGTTAAGCCCAGGCGATCGCCTCCCGCCCGCCTCACTCCGCCCCAATAAGCCAGTTCCCTCCACATCCCCATCGCATCCACCGAACCGCCGACCCGAGGGAGCGCTCTCCACACCCTCACTAGAAGCCTAAGCGAAAAGCAAGTATGACTTCTCCGTAGCTGAAGCCACAGAACTATTCACCACGCCGCTGCTTTCGGCCCTAGTGAGGGGGCGAACTCAACCCGAGAAGCCACTTAGAAAAGACCCCAGCTTCGGGGAGGCCTAGTCGCCCCGACGGCCGGCGGGAGGGCCTAGCGGTGGTCTCAGCCCACGTTGCTCTGTGCCACGGGCCCGGTCGTCACCCAGAGAGTGTGGACAGAGAAACGAAAAAAGTGGGTACTTGCAGACCCTTCCGTATCGAGGACCCGAATTAACAACCCACCTGGTGAGCGCCATCTTCTTCCGCTTGCTTTCAGCGCGAGCGACAGGACTGAGAGGCGGGTCTTTCCTGGACTAGTTAGGAAAAGGAAGGAACGCGCAATACGCAGGCGCCCTAGCCGTACGGCCTGCTGGGATTTGTAGTTCTTTGAATAATACCACAATTCGCTTCCATCTAACCAGGCTAAGCTGGGGTAAGCGATTCCGTTACGACAAGCAAGTGCACCACTCGTCCGCTATAAAATGACGGGGCGTTAACGAAGCGGAGCGGCCTTTTATGTTGCTTTATTCTATTCACTACTCAGTCTCATTTCACTTTTAGGGGGTCCCAAATAAGAGACTTCTTGAGACAGCTACATTGAATAAAAGGATAAAGAGTTTTAAAACAATAGAAAGTCATGAGATTGGTGAAGGGAGAGTTCTGGGACACTGAAAACGTTCACACGCAAAATTTTTCTTTAAATGCTATCCCTTACCAGCAGACCCCAACCCCCATTCTCCTGGGGAGGTATTGTGTGATCCTTAATAAGTTACCTTTAGAACTATGAACCTGAGAATGAAGACACCAGCTAAAAAGGGCTTCTGGTGGCTTATGACTCAAGTTAAAAACAAAACAAAACACCTGTGCTCAAATTAAACAAACAGCCCTGCAGCAGTTTCTACACAAGAGCCTCTTAGAAACCTGTACTTCAGGGAGAAGCCCGCACTGAGCTGCCGGCCTGCACTCTTTCTGCTGACTGAGTCAGCCCTTATAAAAGAGGTTCTGGAATCCTGTTTCAACTAAGAGACCCAAGACCTACCCCAATCCAATGAGAGCTGTACAGCTCCGACCCACTAGCGTGGCTCTATTCTGACCAATCAGGACAGTGCCTTTTGGACCAATCAAATTATGAAGATTTGGAGTCTTCATATACAAGAGGACAGACCAATTAGAGATGCTGTGGGGAGTTCTCTCCATATCAGCCAGCTCCCCTCTGTCTCTGAGAAGTGCAAAGCAGGCCTTCAAGGAACAGAGAAGAGCTGTTTAGTGGGTGCCCCGTAGCTGTGCTGTATCACAATTGAACTGCTTTGCACTGAATAGTTTCCTTCTTCACCGCACCCTCAAATTAGGGATGCCTCCTGGTGTTGAATTGACACCAACAACCATTGGCTGACTGTAAGTGTTTTATATAGATTGTGTTTTACATAGATTATGGATTAGACATAATCTCTGATGAGATGATAAAATAAATGGCATCTGCTTCAAAATATTGGAAAGAGGAAAGTGAGTGCAGTATAGATGAAATGAGAATAGCCCTGAGTTTTGATCACTGTTGAAGCTGAATAACGGACATAGATCTTCGTGGTAGTGTTCTACCTTTGTATATGTTTGAAATTTTCCGTGATAAAAAGTAAATGCAAACTTTCAACTGCAATATAGCATGCATATAGGAATGTGCATATACTCTTAAGTGTATCACTCTTTGAATTTTCCCAAACCAAACACACCAGTTTGAGCAGCAGCAGAAGCACCCCCCTCCACACACACTCAGTATGACTCCATTGCTGGTGTGACAAGATATTCCAGTTCATCTAGGACTTTTCCTGCTCCAGACCTGGAATCAGTCATTTCTCCAAGGAGTCTTCCTTTAGGCAAGAAAGTGATATTTAGAGAAAAAAATTTGGATGCTGCAAGCACTCGTGGGACTGGGTTGATTATTGTTTGGAAGGCTTTTCAGTGGTCAGAGCTAAAAAAATTCACACACATTTTTTGAGAAAATGCATCATACTTTCATACCAATATTTCTAAAACTGCAGATATAGGTTTAAACAGATTCTACTTAACTTTGATTTTATGTGTATTTCTTCTGCAAATCTTGGTACTTAATGGCATAATTGTGTATGTGAAACCATGGATTAGGGGAGACTACTGTACCATAACAGGGGACTGATGTCCCATCATATGCACAGCCCCAGGGATTATGCAGGGGATGTGTAGGGTTGAGGGGGCAGGGGAGAAATTGGGGGAGATCTTAGAATCCTGCCTGCCACAGGGTATAAGCCAAATGAAAAAAAAAACCATTATTATTTCTTTTTGCAAACGCGGGATGGTTGATCACATTGTGTAGGGTAACAAGCATGATTTGGGAGTCTGCAGATGTAAATTCAAGCTATAGCTTCACCAATAAGCTGTATTATCATGGTCAAGACACAACTTCTTTGGGCCTCAATTTTATCAAACTTAAAATGCTTATCATGGTAACTGCCTTATGTGTGTGTATATATAATAGAGTGATTATAACACTTAATTAAGGTAATGTAGGTGAATGTGTTTAACTCAACTCTAATGAACTATGTAAATATATTAGCTACTACAGTTAATATTTTGGTTGACAGTGATCTGTTTTAACCTCTGCTCCAGGAATGTATCATTTCTAAAAAGAGAATAAAAGGAGCAAATTAGAGAAGGTCCCAGAAGCCAAGATCAAGGAGCTTAGTTTTAATTCAGCAGGTAATTTGGAGATGAAGGAGGACTTAGCCTGGGTCCAAGAAACTGGCAGGAAAGATGATTCTTAAGGCAGAATGGGTTTCTATGGTGATGAGAGACAAAGAAGGCCACTGAAGACAAGGTTAAAATAATTAACATGGGAAATCAGCAAGATACAGACTAAGACCTGGGATGTAGGGTTGAAAGAAAGAGGTAAGGAAGAGCTTTTAAAATCCACTCTCATTTTTCACAGAGGCATGTCCATGAGAAGCATTTCTACCAGTCAATGGTCCCTTGCTCTCCTTGGAGTATATAAAGAATAGGAACTGACTTTAATAGTAATCTTAGCAAAACATAATTAAGAAGGCAAATCTACTGCAAAAGTAAGACGATATTATACTCCAAGGCTAAGTACTTTATTCACATTTGTGGGGGAAGGGGCCTTGTGTTCAGCTGTGCTGGATCTTCCTTGCAGCATTCATTCCTCGTTATTGCAGGTAATTAGCAGTTGCTAGCTCATAAATAGCCCCTTGCAGGCCAGAATTGATGCTGCTCCAGGTTTCAAGGAACAATCTACTCACTCCACTCTTGGTATTCCAGATAGAGGATAGAATTTGTCCTCAGGGAACCTAGGGTCTCAGCTGATTCCTAACTAGCTGTGACTCCATAGTGACAAGTATCATTATTAGTAGTAGGGGATTTTGGAGTCAGCTTTCCTGGGTTCTTTTCCCAGCTTCCTAATTTACTAGGTGTGCATCTTGGGCAAGTCACTTAACTTCTCTCTCAGTTTTCTCGCTGCCTCTCCAACCCCTCAAAATGAGGAAAGTGTATAATCTAGCCTCATAAAGTTGTTGGGACAATTAGATGAATTAATTGTGTAAAGTGCTTAGAACAATATCCAACATAGAGTAAGTGTAAAAAAGTAATGATTATTACCTGGCCTTGATTTAATTGGCCTTAACAACATTTATTAAGCTTCTTGAACTTCAGATTTTGTAGTAAAGTGAGACAATTGAACTCAATTTTATCTCCAGGGTAACTACAAACTCACATTCTTTTCTCCTATATGATTGATGTATGTTTTTATTGCAATGCTAGTATTTTATGCTTTGATGCCATTATGCTTTAGTTATTGCTGCTTTATTTAAATTCATTCTCTAGTGAGAAGTGGCCCTGCCCCACCTCACTGTTTCTCCTTATTAGAAGTCTTTCATTTGCTTTCAAAATCTTTAAAAAAAACTTTAAACGTGTTGGTTTCTATTGAAGTGTAGTTTCAAAGGTTAGGCTTACAAATTACTTAGTAACTGCAAAAGGAAAAGTGTTCCTTTATAGTGGAGAGATCTGGCTGTCATCACTTTGGTATTTCTAACAGAGGGGCAGTCCGACTCCTGGTGCTTCCATTATGTGATGAGGCCAGACCTAACTTCCAGTTCACACGAAACTCGGGAGCTAAAGGAACAGGATAAATAGCACAGGGAAACAATCAGAAAAATTCAGAATGTGAAACATTCTATAGGATGAGTGGCCTAGACTGTTTGAAATGTCAGTGTTATAAAGAAAAAAAGTAGTAGAATAAATGAAACAAGACTGATGAGACATACCAAATGCAATAAATAAAAAGCTGATTAGAAAAAAAACTTATTGGATTTTGGTTCAGCTGGTGAGAACTATAAAAGATATTCTTGGGACATGTGGACAGATTTGAATATGGAGTTACAGGAGACTACATTATGAAATTTTGGCTAATTTTATTTGAAGGATTAATGACATTGTGGTTATGTAGGATTAAGTAAGAATAATGTCCTTATTCTTAGATGCATGCCAAAGGGTCTGGGGATGAAATGTAGGTAACATGCTTTCAAATAGTTTAACTCAACAACAACAAAGAGGTGTGTGTGTGTGTGTGTGTGTGTGTGTGTGTGTGTATTCACAGTGAGGTGGGGAGAGAGGGGGTTGGAGGGAGACATTCAGAAAGCAAATACAACAAAATGTTAATAACTGTTGAACCTAGATAGGAGGAGGGCACTGTGCAGGTGTTTGATGAACTATTGTTTCAACTTTTTAATATATACATATGAACATTTTTATAAGAAAAATTTAGGTCAGAAAAGCAAAGTTAGAGGACTCACATTTCCCAATAATCAAGACAGTGTAGTCCTGGCGTAAGTATAGACATATAGGTCAATGGAATAAGGGGAGAGTCCAGAAATAAACCTACGTGTCTGTGGTCAACAGATTTAAAAATTTTTTTTAAATATTTTTATTTATTTATTTCTAGAGAGAGAAGGAGAAAGAGAGGGAGAGAAACATCAGTGTGTGGTTGCCTCTCACATAGCCCCCACTGGGGACCAGGCCCACACCCAGGCATGTGCCCTGACTGGGAATTGAACCCGAAACCTTTTAGTTCACAGGCTGGCGCTTAATCCACTGCGCCACACCAGCCAGGGTCAACTGATTTTTGATAAGGGTGCTGCTATGGAATAACTGTGTCCCCCAAATGTGTTGAAATCCAACCTCAATTGTGATTGTGTTAAGAGGAGGGGCCTTTAGAGGGTGATTGAGTCATGAGGGTGGAGCCCTCAGGAATGGGATTAATGGCCTTTTGAAGACTATCTGATGACCCAAGGCTCCTAGGCAAACAAAGACACTGCTATTAGGCAAGACTTTGAAGAGTTTAGAGATTACTTCCCAGGATCTGAGGACAAAGGCCAGGTCTCTGTTTGGGCAAGGTCAAATTCTTTACTACAGAACCTTTGAAAACATTAAGCTAAGTGAACGGAGCAGGTCACAAAAGGCCAGATATTGTATAATTCCATTTACATAAAATTTTCAGAATAGACAAATCCTTAGAGACAAAAAATAGAATAAACAGCTACCTGAGATGGGGTGGGGTGGGGGTGGAGGATGGGAAAGGTGAGTGACTGCTAGGGCATACAGGGTTTCTTTTCGGATGTTGAAAATTGTATAGTGCTGATGGTGGCACAGCTCTGAGAAGATACTAAAACACCAGTGATCTGTACGCTTCAGAAAGGTGAACTTTATGGAATGTGAAATACTTTGTAAAGCTATAAAAGCAAAGTCAAGTGAAATGCAAATTTATTAAATGAGTAAATAGGTGAATACAAAAATGATCTAGTATCCCTTCATTTATTTTTTCCCCAAATGAGCTTTAGAATTATTTTGTTCAGTTCTTTTTAAGAAGTCTGTAGAAATATTGATTATCATTGACTTGATCATAAATTATCTTAGAGAGAGAGCTGATATCTTTACAATTTTATGTGCAGGAACATTGTTTAGGTTTTGAGTTATTAAAAATCTTTCAATAACATTTTGAAGTTTTCTTTAAATAGATTGTACACATCTCTCAGGATATTGATTCTTAGGTATTTCATTTCTTTGTTATCATGAATGCAATCTCTGTTTTTATATGATAACTAAATACAACGGTAGTTTTTATTAAGCAAGCCAAAAATGTTCTGAAACATCAATTTATGAGTAGATTCATTTTTTTTGACTGTAATGACTTAGAGTCAGGGTCATGTTATATTTGGTAAGATGTGCTCTTATATCATCTTCCTGGGACTGAGCACTTCTTTGGGTCGATGCTAGGAAAGGCAGCTTTGGGGTCAGCTCCTTTCCTCCTCCAGCTCTGAGGCTTCCTGCTTGAAAGCACTCTGAGACCTGCTGACCCCATTTTTTCCAGATTTAATTATTCTTTCTGAAAGTTGGCTCTAACCTTAAGGGGATTTGAAACAGAAGGCTCCAGTGGGGGTGAAGCTTTAGATCCAAGATAACTATCCCTTTCTCTGTTGAACAGCCTGGCAGGAGAACAATTTGCCCCTTGCCCTGAGCACTGTCGTTTGTTTTGATCATTTTCATTCCTGTCAAGTGTGCCCCGGCTCACAGGCAGCCATCTGATACCTGGAGTGACTCCTTACAGGACTCCCTTGTCTTTTCTCTAGTAACAAGATACTCCACCAGAGTATGCCTGACTGGGGAGAAAGGAGCTACAGTGGGTGTGTGGGTGGCTATGATTTAATAACCCTGAGGGGGGAAATGCTGGGACAATAAGAATAGTTATTGTTAGCTGATGAGCTCCTCTGTGCCCATTTGCTCATTTGACCCATTCAATAGCCCTAGGAACAGTTAGCCCTTATTATCCCCATTTTACAGATTGAGATATGGAGGCTTAGAGATATATAATATCCCAAGATAACAAATAAATAATGACTAATCTGGAACTTAAACCCAAAGAATATGATTTTAACCACTATTCCTTACTTACTGCCAAGTGTGAGATTCTATCTTTCTGAGAAATCTGAAGTCAGACCTGGGACCTGCCTCCATGGCTTCTCAGTCCTATAACCTTCAGCAAGTCGTCCTGCTCCATAAGGCTGGGATGATGACCTGCGATGAGATAATACACATAAAGTGCTTCAGTGCTTGGTACACAGTGAATACTAATATACATCAGCTGTTATTCTTCAAAAATGTATCCAGCGCTTTTTCTGTACTAGACCCTGTGCTAATTTGGGGGACTCAGAGTTAAATACTGTGCATCCCAAATCCTAAAGACCTGGGGCTTGGTACATGTGGGGTCTGTGGCCTGAGTCTGGCCCTCAGAAGTGTTCTGTTTGTCCCGTGCATGCTTGAAAACTTTTGAATTAGCTGCAGATATTTGTTTATTATTTATTTGTTTAAATACACATTAAGTAAACGTGTAGTTTAATGACCAGTTTGTCAGTCTCCCAATAGATTGCGGTTCCTTGAGAGCAGAGACTGTGTTCACTTTGCCTTGAAGTAAGTACCAAATTATTTGCTAAATGAGCAATGGACAAAATTTCTCCTCAAATGGTATGCATTTACCCATAATTATTAAGCATTAACCTCCAAGTATTCTATAATCTGATTTAAAATCCTCAAACGTAAACAAGAAACTGATACCAAGGCTTTGATTTAGTTTGTGCTCAATCATTTTTAAAATTTGTAACTTTGAGGCATTTTATTATAAAAGGCTGGTACTCATATACATAAACTAATAAGAACTTAGAATCCATCACACATTTACTTCATTTGTTAGCTTGACCTTCTAGTAAATCTTTAGCTTCATTGATTTTGGCTGCTATTGAAGGAGATGCTCCCTTGTACGGGTGATTTAAAAGCATAATTCACCGATAAGCATCTCTGGTTCTTCCTTTATTGGCAATAGGGCTGAGAGCTAGTATTAATGCTGCTTCCTGTCTTGTCATTTTGTAATAGTCACATCTGTAATAGTCACCACTGAAGGCCCTCTTCAAGTGTAGTTCCAGGCTTCACATGCAGGCAGCAAAGAATTAGCAAAAATGTTTAGTAAATCTCACAGATTTTGGTAGACTTTGAAACACTTGTTTGGCTTGAGGCTCCATATGCTTCACAGCTTGCAAAACTTAATGGCCTGCAAATCCTACAGCAGCGATGGTCAGTCCAGCTGCTCCCACTGAATTGGCCGGGGCTCCGGCTTGGCTCCCCTGCTTCCACTGAGAGTGCATTTCATCCCAGCTCAGAGGCTGCAGACACCAACTCCACGCCTCTACTGGAAAGCAGTGTGGCCCCTACTAGCAAGGACAAAAACATCCAGACCTGGTTGCAGACATTTAAACATTGGGAGATGTAAAGATTTTAGTTTTAATAAAAATCTAGGTTTTCAGCTTCTTTTGAAAAACAGTAGAGTTGGGAACACTGGGCCTCCTTTCTCACAGAATGTGATTTGCCATGTGGTAATGTGGGCCACAGTCCCCACCAATCCCTATTACATTCCATATCGAGGGAGTCATTGCCTATTCATTGTTGCAGTTGCACTGCTTTTCTTATGACAGAAGTAAAATGCTTCATGTACCTATGATGCTGTCATAGGAAAACAAAAGATAGGTCAAGGGAACCTCATGACTTAAGAAAAATGGATGATATTTTTGTTTTTGTTTAAAAGCCAGGATTATTCTCATGTCCGATCTGCTTCATTTATTTTTATTACCTTCTTGGCCTCTGTAGGCATTTGAGTTTTCAGCCTCTGGTATAAAAAGATAACCTCAGAATGTGATAAGTTCTATGCTGGATGCAAGCCCAAGATGTTTTGGAAGTACCAGGAAGAGGCACTTGGGCAGGCCCTTAGAGGATACTTCCTGACCCAAGATCATGTGCAATTGGTATGTGAGGCCCAGAAGGACAGTGGCAGAGGTTTGGGTGGCGGGTGGAGTGGGAGAGCGGTGTAAACAGATGGAACAGCATGGGAAAGGGCTCAGGGGTAGCAGTAGTAACTTCTGTCTCTTCTCCGACTTATTGACCTGCCTTTGACTTTACTACACAGATTTCTTCCTCGGGCGGTGGTGTCTCTTCCTCTCTCATTCCTGGGAAAGAAAAGATGACTGAACCCCTTTAATGACCGAACCCTCCTTACTCCATATACCCGCTGCACTCACATTCCTAGGTTCTCCTTGACTCACCAGGCACATGGGTATCCTTGGAGACCACCCCTCAAAGTCCCATCAATACAGCCTCCTAAAAGAAAAGTCTTTACACCCATTACCCTGTTACAAAGCAACAATCATATAGGGCTCTTCTTCAGAGGACGGGCGGAGAATATTTTAGTGTTATAATGATAGAAGTCAGAGTCTGTGTGGAGGGTGGAATTTACACCCCTGTATAAAACAAACCACCCTAAATCCCTGTTCCTGACAAAGGCAAACTGAATTCCTCCCAGGGCAATTAGAGAATCCTCCAGAGATGAGAGTGTTTCTCTAGGAGGAATCCAGAAACGTGGGGAGAAGGAATCCCCTGCTCTCAACATGAGAATGGAAGCCTGTCTGAATGGGCAGGGCCAGACCCTGCCCATAGGAAAAGTAACTATCTTCATAGTGGGTAGATGCTGTGACCTTTTTTTCTTTTTTTGAGGGCATCCATTCACCCAAGGCACTGGCAAGCTTAGTCAACTGACAGTGAAGAACTGAGGTCAAGTGAAAGTGAAAAACTTGAGCCTATCCTTGCTCACAGGCAGGAGGAGCCCATTCCTCCTACCAGGGGTCTGAGAGATTTAGCAGAGCCTGTGTGAAGGCTGAGGATGGACGAGATTTCCTTTGTGGAGTTCAAGGTCAAGTCAACCTACAGAGAAGAACTCTACTCCAAACCATAATAAAATACCATTCAACACTCACTAGGATGGCAATAATAATAATAATAATATATTCATGAGAATGTAGAGAAATTGGGATCCATGTACATTGCTGGTGGGAATGTAAAATGGTGTAGCCACTTTGGAAAACATTTTGACAGTTCCTCAAAATGTTAAGCATAGAATTACCATACGACCCCGAAGTTCCACTTCTAGGTGTATACCCAAGAGAAATGAAAACATGTTCACAAAAACTTGTATACAATGTTCGTAGCAGCATTATCCATAATAGGCAAAAAGTGGGAACAACCCTGCCGGGTAAGTGGAAGCAGTCTGGCTTCCCCACCCAGGTGTCTGGGTAGCTAAGGGAAGCAGTTTCCCACAGCCTTGGAGGGGCCTGATAACCAGTGTTCTCATAGCCTTGAGACTGGGTCCGATAAACTGTTCGCATAACATGAAGTGGGTTCACATGCGCAGAATTATGTTATGTAAAAGAGACACGCAAGAGGACAGGTGCCACGATGGGTGCCACGCTGGGGAGCAGGGGCCACAACATGAGACATGCAGATAGACACACAGCTTGCAGTGTGCGTGGCTTGCCCACCCATGAATAAAGGCAGCCAGACATCCCAATGGCTCCGTGAATATTTTTCCGTCTGCACGAATACCATAAAGCTGCCTGGCTTTGAAGGGTGGCAACACAAGCCCAAATATTCATCAACTGATGTTGTCATTTTAAAATTTATTGATTTTTTTGAGAGAGAAAGAGAAAGGAAGAGGCAGGGGAGAGAGAGAGTGAGCGAGAGAGAGAGAGAGAGAGAGAGAGAGAGAGATCGGTTTGTTGTTCTACTTATTTATGCATTCATTGGTTGATTCTTGCATGTGCTCTGACTGTTGCTTGAACCCACAACCTTGGTGTATGGAGACAACACTAACCTACTGAAATACACAGCCAGGACCCCATCAACTGGTGATTGGGTAAACAAAGTGGGGTGCACCCATACAATAGAATATTACTTGGCAATATGAAGAAATGAAGTATCAATACATGATATAACATATATAAAACTTGAAAATGCTAAGTGAAAGAAGCCAGTCACAAAAGACCAGATATTATGATTCCATTTCTGTGAAATGGACACAATAGGCATACCCTTAGAGGTATATGGATACAGAACGCAGCTTAGTGATTGTGTAGGACTGGGGCCAGGTGGGAAGATAGGGAGCAGAGACTGGGAAAGACAAGTGACTGCTAATGGGTATGGTATGGCTTTCTTCTTGGAGTGTTGAAAAGGTCTTAAAATTAGTCGTGATTACTAGATTGTACAACTCTGAATATAATAAAAACCACTAAATTGTACATTTTAGAAGGGTAAATTTTAGCGTGTGAATTATATTCCAATAAAGCTCTGATGAAAAATAAATCTCTGCTCCAAGTTTCTACAGCCTCTTTCTGAGATGACTGGAAACCACATGCACTTTTGCCTCTCTCTCCCCTATTTTTTTCTTTTGGTTCTTTAACTCCTCAGCCTTCCTTTGCTTATTAACTCTTTATCTGCTAGTTTTTCTTAAGGTTCTCTCTGAG
>CM052538.1:177468942-177504144 GCA_028533065.1 Trachops cirrhosus
TTGGTGTGTTCCTCCTTGGGTCCAACTTCTTTGGGACTCTCTGAGCTTCCTGGACTTGCTGGAAGTCTATTTCCTTTGCCAGACTGGGGAAGTTCTCCTTTATTATTTGTTTAAATATCTTTTCCACTTGTTGTTTTTCCTCTTCTCCTTCTGGTACCCCTCTAGCTTGGATTTTGGAACGTTTAAAGATGTCCTGGAGGTTCCTAAGCCTCTCCTCATTTTTTTGAATTCTTGTTTCTTCATTCTTTTCTGATTGTATTTTTTTTCTTCCTTCTGATCAACTCCATTGATGTGAGACCCAGCTTTCTTTCCATCACTATATGTTCCTTGTGCATTTTTCTTCATTTCACTTATTGTAGCCTTCATTTTTTTCATCCAATTTGTGACCAAAATCAACCAATTCTGTGAGCATCCTGATCACCAGTGCTTTGCATTGTGCATCTGATAGGTTGGCTATCTCTCGGTTGCTTAAAAGCATTGGTTTTCGGGCTTTCATTTCTTCTTCTGTTTGAGCCATCTTTTTTTTGGTGTGGTCTCATCTGTTATGTATGAGGGGTGGAGCTTTAGGTGTTCACCAGAGTGGGACAACCCAGTCTCTGGGTTGTGATGCTGCATGTGGGGGCAGGGTCTCAGAGGGAACAATGGTGCTTGCTCAGCTCACCATCAGACTTCAGTCCCTTCCGCCGCTTTCCCCAAGCAAACTGGGCCTTTCTGGTGCTAATTTCCGTGTGGGTGGGCTTGTGCACCCCTTGGGTCTTTCCAGTGACCTCTCCTGTGAGGCTGGGAGTCTCTCCCTGTGCGTCACCCCCCACAGGTGTTTTCAATCAGTGCCCCGAGGCTCTATTCCCAGTGCTGGGACCCAAGGCCAGCCTAATCAGCCAGTCGCCTTGCATGTACTGCCTTGCTTCACAATTGCCGCCTCGCTGGGTCTGCTGGTTTCCACCCCACGCCTGGGGTCTGCCCGCTGCGGACTTGTGTGCCCAGGATGCCTTACACGCCGGGTCCCAACGCTCTTTGTTCCTCAACCCCTCTCTGCCTGGCTGCCCGACTCTGCCCCTCCTACTGGTCTGGATGAACGTGTCTATTTTAACTCCTTGGTTGTCTGACTTCCATACAGTTCAATTTTCTGTCAGTTCTGGTTGTTATTCTGTTTCTAAGTTGTTGTTGTCCCTATCTTGATTGTGTGAGGAGTCACAGTGTGTCTACTTATGCCTCCATCTTGGCCAGAAGCCCCCCAAAGAAGCAGTTTTATAGCATCCTAGTGTTCAAGAAACAGAATACCTTCCTGAAAGCCTGATGTGGGAATGTGGGAGGGTATGACTGTCCAGACAGTTCCTGAGGAAGCTCCCTCCAGTCCTGTCAGTTTTCTGGAGAATGCGGCAGCTGAGTGACGGGGGTACTGGTCTGGCAAAGGGGACCCAGGCAGGTCTCTAACTGTGTGTACCACACCACCTAAAGTGATCCAGTGTCCCACCAGGGGCACTTGTACCATAGTTTAGAAAGTCCCCATGTAGACAATGGCATTGTGGATGTAGTGTTTTAGGTGGTCCTTTGTGGAATGTCTTTGGAGGGGTAGATTCTGGAGGAAGGGGGACTGGATGGAAGTCTATGGAAAAGTCTAGAGATGAATGTATGGGGAGCTTGGCAATGTTTGTGGTGATAGGGATGGGGAGGAAGGGAAAGGTGGGAAGGGTGTATAGAAGGAGGTGTCGATAGGCTGAGTTAGCTAGTGATGAGCGAACTGAGAAGAATTAAAAGGATGACCTGAATTTGGATCTGGGGGCCCTGGAAGAATAGCAGTGCCCAGGCAGACACAGAGATTCAGGGCCAGGAAGCTGGCTAGGTCCTTCTGGGAAAACCAAGAGAGCAATTCTCTATCACTAATCTTTGTGGGAATGTCTTCTCCTTTGCTTTTGTCTAGAATATCTATTGTTAAAGATAAGAATTTGCTCCCCCTCAGATTTTAGCAAAAGAAGCATGATAGGTGGATGGCAAAGTCCATGTGCCTCCTCTTCCTACAGAAATGCCAACTCACCCACCTGCCCCATCAGCAGAGTGACCAGGGTTTCTGCCAGCAGCTCTCAGGGGAAGCTATAAGACCCTTTCCTCTTTCAAGATCAAATTAGCCCTTGACATGAGGCACAGTTCCAATTGCCCTTCTTTTCTGATGAGAAGGTGCTCAATGCCTCCTCTGCCCTCCTTTCCTGGCTACAGAAGGGTGATGTGAGAGTTAATTTCTCAAGAAAACTAAGAAAGACACAAAGATCCCCAGTCTCCATCTCACGCGAGCCAAGACCTTCTTTGGGTGTAGAGGGTCAGTGCAGACAAAGGCGCTCTGATCACTCTTGATGGTTTCTCGCTCTAATTATAGAAAGTATTTAGCTATTGTTCCCTAATTGCTTGCTGCAATTGGGTTTGAGCATTGTCTTTTTTTTTTTTTTTTAAAGCCTGGTTTCTGATGAGTTGCTCTTTTTTTTTCTTCCTTGGTCCATTGCCATTCCAGCCCCTGGCTGTTCCATTGGAGAAATGAAGGAGGTAGCATGTATTTCTGGAAAAGCCACTTTCCCTCACCTAGTTGTTTTCATGGCTTCCCCTTTCCTCCTCTTAGATGCCTAATAGAGAGGAAGAGAATTAACATTTACTGAGCAACGATTTGTTATGTGCCAGGCATGGTGCTAGCTCTCACATAGGTTGTCTTTCTCAATCCTTGCAGCAACCCTGAGAGATAGATACTATTACGTCCAATTTATAGGCGAGGAATCTAAAGCACAGGAAGTTCTCACAGCCAGAAGTAGCCGACCTGGGATTTAAACCCAGTGAATTAGAGCCGAGATCCAAACCCAGGTTTTTCTGATTCATGTTGCCTCTCTCAAGAGAGCCTGACTGCTTTTATAGACTTTGGTATTGATTCTCTGACCACTATGGGAGATTTGGGGAATCCTGCTCCCTCACCCTGAAAGTGCCTATTTCTAGGTTCTTTGCTGAAGGTCTGGGATTCATGTGTTGGTTCATGACAGGTGGAGAGATTTTCAGTATAATGGTAGCAATAACAAGGAGGAAAGCCACCTCCCCACCAGGGTCCTACAGGAAACAGCTGGCATGTTCAAGGGTTTCAATGCAGAGTGGAATGAATGGACTGTGTGGAAGAGCTCTGGGCAGTTAAAAGAATGAACAAGTGGTAGGGAAGCAGCTGGGCACTAACATAGCAGGAAGCCATCACCACCCCGAGGTCTAAAGGGGTACCATGTGGAAATGGTGTTCCTGAGTCCACCAAGAGCTGGGACTAGGGCAGAGGTAGCCTGATGGGAGCTGTGGCTGGAGAGGAACCCATCCCCTGTTGCAACACAGACAGGAAGGGCAGGTCACACAGGAGTGTGTGTGTGTGAAAAAACATAGATACTTCTTTCCTTCGGTCTCCCGTCTACTGCTCATGGTCAAACCTAACTAGAAGACAGACGGCAGGGAAGCCCTAGGGAAGCAAGCAGTGCTGGCCAGCGTCCTGGGGCAGAGGGCAGGGCACAGAAGAGTATAGAAAGCACTTGAGGAGGGTACAGAGGATACTCAGCATGGGGATTACTCACGTGTGCCCTCTGTGTCAATCCTAGGAGGTAGGACACTGCTTACATAAGCATGAATCATGGAACGTGAGAGTTGGAAGAGCCCTTTGAGTTCTGCCAGTAAACTCCCTTTACTTTGCACAAGAGGATCCTGAGTCACGGGGAGGGCAACTGACTGGTAGGTCCAAGGTCTAAGGCTGGCAGCCAATTAGTAGCATAGGCAGGACTCGAACCCACTCACCTAATTCCCAGTTCATCCTGCCTCCTAATCTGAATGCTGAGGTTAATTAATGGTTGGTAATAAAAGATCAGTGCTGAGCCAGCTTCCCTGTTTCCTCTTAAAACTGCTCAAACACCTCAGGGCACAGTTTACTTTGGTTCCAGATACTTGCCTCAAATGATTCCCTCTCTAAATATATCTAAGATCAGAGTGGGCTGCCCAATGCAGAATGTGGGCTCTGGGGTCAGAATCATCAGATACAATCCCAGCTTTGCCCTTACAGAGTGATCTTGGACAAGTTACTTAACTCTCTGTGCCTTTGTTTGCTCAATTATAAAATGGAGATAATAAAGATATCTATGAGGATTATATGAGAAAATATACTTAAAGCACTAAAACAATAACTACTTGATAAATGATCGCATATGTATTTATTTGCATAGAAATGTATATGGAATATATATCTATATATCTATATATCTCCAATAAATTGATTTAGAATTCTGGCTATGAATTCACATGGTTTTTATTCCTTACTGAGAGAGATCAACTGTTTTTCACAAGAATTTTTCCTCTCCCTTATGGCAGTTAAGAAAACTTAAGGGTATGTCAGTTATAGCCCAATGAATCTGAAAAAAAAGAAAAAAGGAAAAAAAGCTGAAGGGCCTGGGTAATGTGTCTTTTGGGAGATTCTTTAGCTAGGCAGAGGCAGATAAGAATTCATGTTATTTTTTTTAGCCCCAGGTTGCAAATTAAGTCCAGATAACTCACTTTGACTTATTTTCTCCCAGGTATTAAAAAAAATTTCCTTTAGCCTTTCATCAAGCCAGGTTAGCCCGACCACCTCATGGAGCAGGCCAAGCAAGTTTCCATGTCATGGTTATTGAAACCTAGAAGTGTTCAGAGCCAGCAGACCCCAACTTCTGCTTTTCTACCCCAGCACACAAAGGTATATACACCAATCCCCTGACAAATGGTAAATGGCCCTCTAGGGTAGCAGGACCCTGACCTTCTGGCCCTAAGTCTGGGGTTGACTGCCTCTGTCCTGCTGGGACATTCTCTGCCCTGAGAGGGCACTAATACAAGCTTCCTGGTCTCCAGCTCATGCTTCCTTTTGCTACTGATATGGATGCAACCCCTTTCGGGTGTTGCCCACCTTTGAGATGCTGTTAGCACCAAATGCGGCTTTCCTGCTTCCCTTACCAGAGGCCTGAAGCTTCTCCCTCCTGCATAGAACACAGTTTCTTTATCACTTTGTCTGCAGTGGTCTTTTCTCCTTGCCTTAAGGAAGAACCGTGTGTTTTGGTTCTTTGGCTTTTCCTCTGGTTGGCTGCTATGTGATGCTTCTCCCAGATGGTCCACTTCTATGACAAGATATACAGCATCCTACATGAAACCCTCTCTTGGACAGTATTCCAAGTACTCAATTTACCAACCCCAATCCTTGCTGCCCCAGAAACACAACTGGGACTCTGGCAGATTCTGAAAGAAGATAGTTGCTTCCCCTTTATGTCTTTGGCTGCTCAGTGCATTTTCTATTAGCTTCTCTGGTCATATCCCATCTCAATTTAAAACATGTTTTTCAAACACGCTAAGCACTTTTTCATTCCAGGGTCTTTGCACTTGTTATTCCTTCTGCTTGGAACATACTTCCTCGTCTTCCCCATGGCTGACTTCCTCATCCTTCAGGTTACAGCATCCTCAGAGAGGCCTTGTCTGACTACTCTGTCCAATTGTTCTTTACCACACTCCCCTGCTCTTTTCCTTCACAGGGTTTATCATATCATGCAACTATCCAGTTATTTCTTTGCCTGTCTATTGTCTGTCTCCTCCTACCCCACCCAAAGGACACTCTACAAGGGCTGGGACCTTGCCTATTTTGTTCACCAGTATATCCTCTGTGGTTTTACATTGTCCATTTTTAATTTAAATATCTTTATGTCTTTTATGTATTCCATCATATCTTTATGCTTTTTTATATGACTTTTCCTGTGCCTGAGCTGTTCCTTAATACCCTTCTCCTGGGGAGCCCCTATTCAACCTTTAATTCCCAGCCTACAGGTCAGTTCTTAATTTATGGAGCACTTCAAATTCTCCTGGGCAAAATTAATTCTCCTTTCTTTGTGTTCCTATACTGCTTTGTTCATACCTCTATCCTAACAGTTCTCCCACCACTTGGGAATTATTAATTTTCTAATGTTAACATCTGTATATTGCAAACCGAAGGTGGTGGAGGCTGTATTATGCAACTCTACACTGCTGCTATCTTTGTATTGCAAATGTCTCCTCCCAGTTTGTGCCTTGTCTTTTTCTTCATGCCTTTTAATGAAGAGAAGTTTTTGAATTTAATGCAGTCCAAATTTGTCAAAGTTTATACTACCTAGAGATTATAGCATGTTTTCCTTGATTTTCTTTCAAAAGTTCTGATTTTGCTTTTCTCCTTTAAAGTCTTTAATCTGCTTGGAATTAGGTTTTGTGTGTGGGTGAGTTAGGAATCTAACAGATAACTAGTTGCTCCAGCTTATGCAAGGTCTGTCCAGAAAAAGTCCAGCCATTGTTAATGTAACGAGAACAGTTTGCATGACATCGATGTAACCTGGCAGCCAAGGAGAGTGGACTGCAATGTGCATCTGTGAACAATGACAACTTCACTGTACTAGTGCCACATTCAAAATGACTGAATGAGTAGACCAATGAATCTGCACCAAATTTTGCATTGAGCTTGAACATTCCTCTGTGGAAACTAACTGGAGAATTCAGAAGGCTTTGGGGGACAATGCAGTGAGTGCAGTACAAATAAAAGTGTTGCACAAATGCTTCCAAGATTGGCAGCTTCTTCACGACAACATGCCCACTCATGCATCATGTCTCATGCAGAGTTTTTTGGCAAAACATCAAATCACCCAGGTGACTCAGCACCCCCTACAGCCCAGATTTGGCTCCCTGAGACTTCTGGTTTTTCCCAAAACTAAAATCACCTTTGAAAGGGAAGAGATTACAGACTGTTGATGAGATTCAGGAAAATACAATGGGGCAGCCGATGGAGATTCCAACAAAGGATTTTGGAGAATGTTTTGAACAGTGGAAGAGACACTGGGAGGACTGTGTGAAGTTCCAAGGTGCCTCCTTTGAAGGGGACTGAGGTGCCATTGTCCTATACACAATGTTTCTTGTATCTTCAGTAAAGGTTTCTATTTTTCATAGTATATGGCGGGATACTTTCTGGACAGACCTCATTCACTGAACAGGTTATTTTCCGCCATTGCTCTGTAATGCCAGCTCTGTCATGTCAAGATTCCAAACATGGGAGGATCTGTTCCTGGGCTCTTTGGGCTGTTTCATTTCCCCCTTCGGTCTATCCTTATACTAATACCAAATGTCTTAATTTTTGTAGTTTTATAATAAATGGCTATATATGGAAGGGTATGTCTTTGAAACATGTTACTCTTCCTCCAGAGTATTTTGGCTATGCTTTGCCCTTTGTTTTGACATGTAAATTTTAGATTACCTTGTGAAGGTCAAGAAAAAGTTCTGTTGGAAATTTAATTGCATTGAATCGATAGATGAGTCCCACCCCCAATTCTGTTCCCCCAGAAAGTAGCTCAAGAGATGTTTGTAGAATGAATGAACATCTGATGAATGTCTCTAAAGTACATCTCATGAACAAACATTCGATAGCAGTCAGTGAATGAATAAATGGGGCCAACGATAATTAAGATGAATCAGCACATTCTTACTATTTAGCAGCTGTAAGTAAATTGCAAATAATTTTTTTCCTCACCTACCTGTTCTAACACATTATTTAAAATACATGACCTGTTACAGAGGATATATGAAAACTTAAGTTAACCAATGAAATAACCTTCTTGATTAAACAACATATAATGAACAATGCCTCTCCCCGAATCAGGGAACAGGATGTACACCTTTAAACAAAGGCTGGGTCCTGGCTGGGGGCTCAGTTGGTTGGAGCATGGTCCTGTACACCAGAAGGTTGCAGGTTCGATTACCAGTCAGGGCAAATAAGTAGGTTGTGGGTTTGCTACCTGGTCAGAGCATGTATGGGAGGTAAGTGATCAATATTTCTCTGTCACGTAGATGTTTCTCTGTCTCTCTCTCTAAAAATCAATAAAAACATATCCTCAGGTGAGGATTAAAAAAAAGGCCTGGGGTTGTCAGGCCTGCCATAAATGCTAACAGCCTTTTGCACATATTACAGGAACTGGCTTCTGGAAAGTAGGCTGACTCCAGCACCTGGTGTTCTCACTCTGGCAGACCTGCTGACTCTCAACCATAAAAAGGGGACCTCTGCTTGATTAGTTTGGAGATAATCATCGGAATGGACTGTGTCCACTTACACTAGAGAACTTTCAACCTTCCTCCCACAATCTCTTTGTTCTGCTTTCCCTCTTCCTCCTGATAAAAACCCTAGCCCATGCTGAGATGTTAAGATGGGCTTGGTGGCACTTGAATAGACCGCTTTCCTTCTTCTCAGCACCTGTCTCATGAGATTGACTTTTGCTGAGGAAGGCAGTTGCACCTGCGTTTGGTTACGCAGCTCCATCCTCTACTGAACACTTTCCTAATTGGAAAGCCTTTTGAAAAACAAATCTTCAGGAAGATTCCGTGTCTGCAGCCCCGGCAAAGAAGCAAGGCCATCTGATAGGTAAGGTATCTGTGACCCCTCTGCCTCCCCCTGTTCTGTGGTCAGGCGGGACCTCATGGTTCTTTGTCCCGGGTCCCTACGGCTTAGGGAACCAAAAGAACTACAAGTCCCAGCAGGCCCCGCGGTGCCCCGGCCTAACCAAACGGAATCAAGGGGTGGAGGAGAGCGACACTGCCTGAAAACTCCCGTTACCAGCGGCTGCGGGAGGCCGGGCCCAGAAGCTGGGTTTCCCTCAGGGTGAGTAGGGCGGCCACTCTGAGGCGGGAGCAGAGCTGGGGCCACCAGGGTCTCATGGCGCATGGAACGCGGGACAGCCAGCGTGGACGCGCCAGGCGCCACCCCTGCTGGGGCTACTGTAGCCACCTTGGGACCCGGGAGGAGACCCCAGTCAGTGACCTTGTCACCCCGGGCATTGGCTCAGGTGACTGGAAGTGCCCTGCCTTCTCTGCAGCGACTCTGCTGCCTGGCTTCCCAGTGGGCTGAAACGTGGACTGGCTGTTTCGGTGGCCCAGTCTTGCGTGTAGGCTGAGCTGAGCTGCAGGAGGGCAGCAGGTGGCTCACCCAGACGTCCTCACCCCCAGATAGTCTGTGAGCTCCAGGACGCAGGCAGCTGGGGCAGGAGCTTGTCCTGAGCAAGAGCAGCGGCAACGCAGAAACCTCGATCCTCCTAGCAGCTGGATGTGCGGCATTTGCCAGAGCGCTCCTTACTTCCACCACCTTACCGAGCCCTGTGCTTTCGTTTTTTGCTCGCACAATGAATGAGTGCCTACGACTGCCAGTGTCTGGAGTGCAGCCTTTGAAAGACACCTAATACAGCTCTCTCCCCAGCTTGAGTGGCATTTACTTTCTACCGACAAGGAAGTCATTCAATTCAACGAGTATTTATTGATTACTTTCACGATGCTTGGCACTTCGTGGGTGCTCCAGAAATATTTGCCCAGTTGAAAGTGAACTAGAGTTTATCTGTGCCTTCACACGTTTTCTCTAAGCATTTTCTCATTGCAGTGGTTCTCACATGTCGCGTGCATCGCGATCACCCAGAGGGCTGTTACAACACAGTGCTGGACCCTGTCCCCAAAGTTTCTGATTCAGTGTCTGTGCCTGGAGCAAGAATTTGCATCCCTAAGAAGGTGGGGTGTTGCTGGTTGGGGGACTTATTTTTGAGTTCTACTGTTGTATAGTAAAAAATTCTATGACCTTAAAGCTCCAACTCTTTACACTTGGTTATGGGCCTTTTTTTCTGTCCTTGTTTGCTGGTTTGATTTTGTAATTATAGTAAAACATGTGAGTGTTACTTTGTACACTGTTAATTCCTCCCACATTATCTTACAGACAAATTTTAGTGTAGTTTATACTTCCTGGAATACATCATATTTTATCGTATTGTGTCATAACTGGCTCGGCTATTTCTCAGCAGCCCTTAGGGATGCAAGGTTTGATCTCTGCTGGGCAAGGTTTGACCTCTACTCAGTTTGCCTTTCATTTTTTTCTGATACACACATTTTCTTGTCAGACAAGGGACCTATAAGAGAAGAATAGTGCTTGATTCAGGCACCCATTCCTTCCCTCTCCCATCCCCCTCAACTTACTGATTTACCTCCTGGGTTTAGATTTTCACACCAGAGGGTCTCCAGTGACCCACCTCAGGGCCCAGCAAGCCACTTGTTTACCTTTATCCTGTGCTGTCTTGGTTGGAAAGACACACCTGTATTCAAGTTCAGGCTCTAACACTTACTAGCTTTTCTGCTGGGTTTCTTACCTTTTCCAAAACTCAACTTCCTTATCTGTAGAACGGGGCTCTAATAGTGTACACGTCAGAATGTATTGTGCAAGCTGCGTGAGGTGTTTAAGCACTTGGCAGTCTACCTCTCCTGTTGGAAGCTCACACACTTATCCTCCTGCTGGCCCCTGGCACTTGGTTTGCCACTGTTCTCCCTGAGCCCCTCCTTCCCAGAATGGAGACTTTTTATTCCTTGCTTTGGCGAGATTTATTTTCCTTGTCTACTCTAGGACCTTGGCATCAGTCAGGGATTCCTTTATTTACTCAATATTGATTCAACCACCTTCTGGGCATCAAACACTAGGAAGGGGAGTGCGGCCACATGGGGACTGCATCACTCTCGGGCAGGGCAGATTGTAAACCTGCTCAGGCCAACTAGAAGGTCCCTGGGCATTGACTCAGCATCTCTCCAGACTTGAGACACGATGGTACCATCACCTTGTTTGCTTTTTATCCACGACAGTAACCAGGTTTCCCTGAAAACCTGATTACTTGAAAGGTATGACTGGGTCTTTTCCAGTCTTGGGAGCAGCCCAGAAAAAAATAGTGCTTATTTGTCTAATACTCTGTCTAGGAAATGGGAGGAGGCTGTAGTCCTTTTACAGGATTAAAGCAATTAGAGCCTTAGTGCCTTTCCTCTGGCTATTCTCACCTGTGCACCAGGCAGGGCCACTCACTGGTCCATGAATTGGAAGTATTTGGTTCCCCATTTAGTTCTGTCCAGGGAATGGATATTTTATTTGACCATCAACTTCCATTTGTAGAACTTTGCAGACTTTTGCTGTTGCCTCATTTCATCCCCCGCTGGGGTGTTCCCTAATGGTCCAATGAGATGGATTCCATTCTTATCATAGATTTGACATAACACAGCTCACCTTAATGTTTCACAGCATCAGTTGTTTCTAGTGAGGTGATGTGGTTGCTCTGGTGACAGGGTATTGAATATTTCCAGGGCTCCCAGCAGCACCTTCCACATGCCCGGCATTGTTTGGGTGCAGTAAGTAGAGGGTTAGAAATCATATTCCCTGCCAACGGTGACTGATGCAGTTAACCTGTGAACAGTGTTAAGAATGCTGGTGAGCGGAGGTGTGCCAATGCCTGTAAGGAGGTCATGTGCCATAAAGAAAGGGGCCCAAGCTCTCACTCCACCATTGACTAGCTGTCTCCTGGGGCAAATCACACACCCTCTGTGCTCCTGGGATTGCTCACTTATACCTGAGCTGATGATAACATTTATTTCATCCCACTCGCTTGTGTGGAATACCTAATAAGATAAGCAGTACAAAGGGCTTTGGAGAGGTTAGTTATTGCTAATATTATCTTATGATTAAGTTTAGGGTCTTGGTGGCATCAGAACACCCCCCACGCACACCAAGCACGTGCTTATTATGACAGGAAACTCAGGTGAAAGTCAAAAAGGCAAGTAAACAGAAGAGGGCAGGTGATTCATTAGCAAAGGGTTTAATAATAAAAGGTGTTTTTCATGGACAGACATATTTCACGGCTGACAGGGTCTTTTAAAATACCCTGAAGGAAGCAACTCATTTGCATGTTAAAGACTCACTGACACCTTATGGAAAACTCGAGCTCCAGTCTATTTAGACACAGTTTGGCTCCTATATCATCTGTTTTATGTTTTTCAATTTCCACCTCTTTTATTATTGAGGACATTTGCATGAAAACCGGGTCTTGGGAGTTGTGTCTGCTTCACCGTTTCCCCACCTGGAGGTTGTCTCAAGGCTAGGGGTGTCCTCTTCGCCTACAGGGACAGACGTGGAGGATGGTGAACTAGGAGATGGGATTCAGAGGAGGCAAGGGCTGGGATCTGGTGCTGGGAGTGACCAGAGGAGGATGGCTGTCCAATTGTCAGCCTTGATCTGTGATTCTCAGCTGGGGACCTACATTGTTACTGCCTCTGCACAGGCTCATGGGGTATAGTTTATTCATTCATAGATATATTCATTTGGTAAATGCTTTTGGAGCACCCAGTATGAGCCAAGCCAAAGTTTGGCAAACTATAGCTTGAGCACCAAATCTGTTCACACCCATTACTTATCATCTAGACTGCTTTTTGCTTTGAGCTATAATGCAGAGTTGAATTGTTGTGACATTATAGCCTGCAAAGCCAAAAATATTTACTATGCTTATGGCCCTTTACAGATATAGTTTGTTGACTCCTGTCCTAGGCAGGGGGAACAGAAAGTGCAAAGGCTCTGAGGCCAGGAGGTACCTGGCATGTTTGAAGAAATGCAAGGAGGTCAGTGCCATTGGAGTGTAGTGAGCAAGGGGGGAGGGGGAAGGGGGAAGGGGCTGAGACCCTGGAGGGAATTGGGCAGTCAGGTCAGGTCGGACCTTGTAAGTCATGCCAAGGCCTCGGCTCTCCATCTGAGGGAGGTGAGAGCCACTGGAGAGTTGAGCGCAGAGGAATGCACAGTTGGACTTAAGTTTCCATGCTTAGAATGGACTGGGAAAAAACAGACTCACTTATTCATTCAGTCATGTATTTTTATTAGCAGACTTACTTATTAGCAAATTGTACCCTTTGTATCTAGTGGAAGAGGCAGATATAGGATCAGATAATTAGAGATAAAAGCAGTGCATGATAAGACCAGAGAAGAAGGAACAATAAATTCTGATTGACTCTCTAAAGGCTTCATAGAGGGATGATGGGGGATTGAGTGTGGAGGGATATTTTGGGAGATGATGTTGGAAAGGCAGGTTGGGCATAGGATGTGGTGGGGGCCTTGAAGGCTGTGCTAGAGAATTTGGACTTTTTGGTAGGTGGAGGGGAGGTAGGAGTGAGGCGAATGTTACTTGTGGGTTAGGATGGTGATAACTGAAGTGCCAACGTGAAGAAGGTTAGGTGGGATGTGGGAAAGAGTTCGTAATGGGGAATGGTTGAGTGGTTCAGGCAGGATGTGATGGCCTTCTCCTCCTCCTTTATTAATTGTATAATGTTGTGCCAAACCCTGGACCCTGAGGTGAGAGGAGTTCTTGTACGTAAGTTCTTCAGATTTTCAGAGAAGAAATTAAGTTTAAAAAATAACGGTAAGAAAGTTGCATTGCCGAGAGTGTTAGGCATTACGTTAAAGCAGCATCTCACAATGCTGATTCTCACAATGACCCTGTGTGGTGGGTACTGTCAAGAGCTCCATTTGGTGTTGGTTTGGCAAAAACGTCCATTATGCTTTTTCTGTAAAGTAACAGACATGTTCTTCATTTTCACTAATAACTTAATTGATTTGTATATTTTGAGTATGTCGGCTATCTCCCTCTATTGGCTTCCAGTTGGGAGAGGCCAGGGGTGATGCTAAACATCTTCCAATGCATAAGACAGCCCCACAACAAAGAATTATTTGGCCAAAATGTCAGTAGTACCAAGAAACTTCAGAAACCACTTTTGACATGTTTGATCAGTCACAGCACTTTGTCCATATGCTGCACAAATCTCTTTTTGCATTTCAGTTGTGTTTTTACCTTTCTTGAAATAATAAAGCTTAATACACTGAAAATGTGTATGTTCTTCCATCTTCAACATTAAAATGGCTGCACAAAAATTCACCAATTTTGATTTTTTTAAAAAATGAATGCTGATATGACAGCTGTCAACAATACAATCTAACAAAATTGTTTAGAATGAAGTTCAAGATAAGTAAGCATTGTTGTCTTGAACTACTAGGGCATTGTACGGAAAAAACATAATGGACTTTTTGGCCATCCCAATAGATGATTACGTGGAGGCCCCAAGGGGCCGTGACCTGCTCAAGGTCACACAGTTGGTGAGCAGTAGAGCCAGGACTCTTTCTGGCTTATACTGCATTCCTTTTTTTTTAAGGGATCAATTCCCTTTTTTAAAAAAAATTCTTACCTCAGGATATGTTTATTGATTTTAGAGAGAGAGGAGAGGAGGGAGGGAGGAAGAGAGAGAGACAGAGAGAGAGAGAGAGAGAGAGAGAGAGAGAAACATTGATTGCTTGCCTCCCATACATGCCATGACTGGGGATTGAACCTGTGACCTAGGTATGTGCCCTGACTGGGGATCGAACCAGTAACCTTTTGGCATATGGGATGATACTCTAACCAACTGAGCCACTTGGCCAGGTCTCATACTACATTTTCTTTTTTTTTTAAATTTTATTTAATTGTTGTTCAAGTACAGTTTTCTGTGTTTTACTCCCATCCCAGCCCACACACCCAGCCTTCCCCACCTCCCTCCCATTTCCATCCCTGCTAGTATTTGTCCGTGTGTCCTTTATATTTGTTCCTGTAAACCCTTTCCCTTTTCCCCTGAAATTCCCTCCCCTTTCCCCTGTGGTCACTGTCAGCCTGTTCTGTATTTCAATGTCTTTGGTTATATTTTGCTTGTTTGTTTGTTTTGTTGTTTAGGTTCCTGTTAAAGGTGAGATCATATGGTATTTGTCTTTCACTGCCTGGCTTATTTTGCTTAGCATAATGCTTTCCAGTTCCATCCATGCTGTTGCAAAGGGTAGGAGCTCCTGCTTTCTTTCTGCTGCATAGAATTCCATTGTGTAAATGTGCCATAGTTTTTTGATCCATTTATTTACTGATGGGCACTTAGGTTGCTTCCATACTACATTCTTAACATGGGGCTTCTCTGCAGGCCCCACAAGGAAGGTGCCTGGATCACCTCTTATGGACCTTTTCGTACTGATGATCTTGAACAAGGAAGGTGTGAAAGGAGTTCAGGGCATTCCATGCTTCCAGGTCTGATTGGGAATCTGTGCCTTGGAAGATACATGGTGGAGGGTGACCTGAGCATGCCACCCTATTGGATAGAAAACACTATAGACTGAGGGTGTAGAGATCACGGTGGAAGGGTAGGATTAGGTGGGGGCCTGCTGGGCTGTCAAAAGTGGGGCAGGCAGAAGTCTGCTGGGAGCTGACAGGCAGGGGAGCAGTACGACCCTTTGCCACAGCCTGGCGTTGGATGAGGAAATAACAACAACAGCGGTGATAATAGCAGTTGCCACTCTTCCTACCGTGCAGGTGGCACCTTGCCAAACATTGTGCACGATTTCTTCATTCCTCAATACCCGTCAAACAGGCACAGCTGTTATCATCCCCAAACAAAGTCACAGGATTCAGAGAGCACAGGTTGCCCCTGCTTACTGAGTTTGTAGGTGGCTTGTCTGGACCCAAACCCAGGCCTGTCGGACTCTGGAGTGCACATTTTCAACCACCAAGTAACCCTGTCTGAAAGGAACCCTTGGCTTATTGAAATGTTAGCAGAATGATGTAGAGAGAGGGAAGTTTTCATAAGTAAAGAGAATATGAAGAAAATAAAGAGTATGCTGTTATAAAAAGTGCTGAGTCCAGAAAGAGTCAAGAAAAGAGAGGGAAAGAAACAGAACAGGTAGGAAAAATAGGAAGCATAGAAGAAGATGGTAAAGCCAAATCTAAATCCATAAATTATTATATTAAATGCAAACAGAAAAGAATCAACTGTGTGCTGTTTTAGAGAAACAGTATAAAATGTAAGTTGGAAGTAAAAGAATGGAAAAAGATATACTTGTGAATACTTAAAAAAAGTCTGTGTCTGCATTATGAGGCATGAGTCAAAGCAGAAAATGAAGACGAGGCTGTTTGTAGCAATAGTTTCCATACAAAGGGGAAACAGAGGCACAGAGCAGCAAGGGGATGGCCACAGACTGAGTCCAGAGCAGAAGACACATGTGACAACCCGAATGTTTCTGAACGTCTGTGTAAGGTTTGCACCTGCAGGTAGCTTAGTGGTGCACTTCTCCTGGGGACACTTCTCCTTTGGGAGCTGCAGCTATGGTCAAGGATGTTAGTCTGATGTGGAATTCCCAGGAATTGAGGGGGAAGCAGCCCACCGAGTGCATGGGCCCCAAAGAGTGACTGTGTGGCCACGCGGTGGACTGAGGCAGATCCAAGTAGGGTGGGAAAAGGTCTCAGGCAGGCAGGAGCCCACTTGGTCCCACTGACTGTGAGTGTGGGTTCGGTTACACAGATCCAGTCGCTAGGTGGACACTGAAAACCTAACAATAAAGCACCCTGCAGTGCTGTGAGGGCTGTCATGGTGTTTGCACTCTAAGAGCCCACAGCCTGGACAAGGGCAAGTCTATTCTAAGCAAAAATCAGCCAAACATGGAGGGTTTACCTGGCTGCTCCTGACCAGCTGCCATTTTGGCTGTGGCCTGACCACTTCTGACCTGGGCATAGGGGGCTAAGGACGCCTGCATGTGCTTGGTGGTATAATGGGTCACAAGCAACGATTGTTGACCCACTCTTCTGCTTTTCCTACCTAAAACGGCATCCCTCATCACACATTCATCCCCTTTCCTCTTACCCTCTTTGATTTTCTTCTCAGCACTTAATACCAGCTGGCATTCTAATAAATTATGTCTGTTTGCCTGTGATCTGTCATCCCTTCTGAGTCTAAGTGCCTCACAGGTAAGAACTTCGTCTGTTTTGTTCCCTTTGTCCCAGTACCCAGAGCAGTGCTGCTAAAGGAAGAATGAGGTTGAAAGTTGGCTTGTGCTGGGTACTGTGTTAAGTATTTTATACACATGATCTCATTTTATCCCAGGGACTTTTGAGTTGGGCATGCTTCCGTTTTACAAATGAGGAAACTGAGGTGCAATGGGAGTAAGGAAATGACCCAAGGTCATGCAACCTATTAAGCAGCAGAGCCTGGATTTGAACGTTGGTCTACCTACGAAACTCAACTGTTCCTCTTTCCCTACTTTCCTTCTGCAGGGTTTGGGGACATGGCCAGAAGGACTCTCAAGCTCGCTTCATGGACCAGCATGGCGCTTGCTGCCTCTGGCTTCTACCTCTACAGTAACAAGTACTTGGACCCTAATGACTTTGGCGCTGTCAGGGTGGGCAGAGCGGTTGCTACGGTAGGTTTTTATTTTTCATTTGGGGCTGGAGAGGAACTACAGATTACATACAGGTGTTTATGCATGTAGCAGATGGACATGCCAGTCACACGTGTGTGGAGATACATATGTACCCTTACATGTGCAAAGCTCCTGCTACACAGTTGCACAGGCATGGCTGTCTACCCTCACATACTGATCAATATTCCTGTATGCACAACCTCTGCTGTCCTATCATTAGAGGGTGGGATTGCACAGGATCTCTGCTTTATTTTTTATTTTTTTAAAATTATGTATTTATTTATTTTTAGAGAGAGGAGGAAGAAAGAGAGGGAGAGAAACTTCAATCAGTTCCCCTTTGCACATCCCTAACTGGGGACCTGGCCAGCAACCCAGGCATGTGCTCTGAATAGGAATTGAACTGGTGACCCTTCAGTTTGTGGGTCAACGTCCAACCCACTGATCTATACCAGTCAGAACTGGATCTCTGCTTTAAAGGCTTTACATTTTAAGTTTCATATCTTATTTTAGTCACAGATTCAGAGGGTGGCGCTCCTCAGCAAATACCTGGAAAGAAGACTTTGCTGCTTTGACTAAATTCTATCAGAAAACTTGGCGTCTCCCTCTCATCAGCTAGTGTGAATGGTTCCTGCTGTGGGGTCATACCTAGAGCATCTAGGCCTTGGAGGACTTTGGGGATCCCCTCCCATCACCAAACTGACAGAGAATCTGAGTTGACTGTGTGACCATTGATGGTTTTCTCCAGTGGCTCAGGCACGTCATTCTGATATGACCATGTCCTCGTTGTGGAAAGCAGCTTTCCTAGATGGGCCTATTTAATTGTCCCCTTTGCTTGTGGGTAGATCACCATGTGCCTCATGCCTCTTTCCTCCTCTCTGTGCTGCAGGATGAGCTCATCCTTTCTTCCCTCTGGTGAAGTACCTTCTGATGCACAGTCTGTCCCAGTTGTCCAACCACTTCCTCACCACTTGGTGTTGTCAAGCCTTCTCCCTGGCCTGGCTCAGAGGGGAGGCCACTGTGGTGCCTGCCCTCTAGGGGGCGCTGAGGCAGAGAATCAAGCTGGACAATAGTTGAGCAGGCCGTGGACATGAAATGATTTCCATGTTTGCTGAGTGCCTTTTTGGGTCCTATATGCTTTGAGGAGTGAAAACAACCTGTTCCACCTGAACACAGCTTTGAAGGAGCTTCTGGTTGAGAAGTGCTCATGTGAATGGGTTGGAAAACAATCTAAATCTATGTACAGGCTTGAGTCGGGTGACTCAGATGACCACTGCTGTGGGTGGGACCTCAGATAAAGGAGTGAGCCCTTGGGCTGGGAGTCAGGATGAGTGCAGGGGGCCCCAGGGAGGGGGGAGCAGGATTTGATGGAACCTTGAGGATTTGCATAGTTGGGAAAAGTGGTGGAAGGTTTTTACCAGTGCTTTATAAGTTAGCCACTTGGCTGTGCATTCTTTGAAGGACATGCTTGTGGCCTTGACCATCCTTCTGCACTGCTTAGTGACCCGGTCTTGCTCGTTGTTGGTGTTCAACAAGTACATGTCAAATGAATTAAAGCTTCGGAGGTGTAAAGGAACAAACTCCTCTCAATGTCAGCTTTGTAAGACCCTTAATTTCTAGGGTCCTCAGTTGCTCAGTTCTAAAAGGGAAGGTTTGGGCTAGGCAATCCCCACAGTTCCTCCCTGCCTGAGATGTCTGGCAGTGTGTAATCTGATTCACCAGGAGTTTTGGCCAGGGGACCGAGAATAAAAACTTGTGCTATTAGAGCAAACATAAATGTAAAGTGATGTTTATTTGTGATACAGAGAGGTGGGATAAGTTTATCCAACAGCACTCATACAACCAGTATTTATTGAGCATTTACTGATATGATGATGAACAAACAGGAAGGACAAGGCCCTGTGCCTATAGAGGTGAAATTCTAGCAGAGGGGAGAGTCCATATACAAGGAAACAAATGAGCAAGGTAATTTTGGGTGCTGGTTTGTTATGATAGACAACTGAGAGTTCCTGGTGGGTGGGACAACTTTAGATTGGAACTCTGCTGAGGTGGTATTTGTGCCGAGCTCCGAATGACAGGAAGCAGTCAGCCAGGCTAAGAGCTGGGGGCAGACCATCTTAGGGGTGGGACTGCCCATTCCCCCAGATGTACCCACCTATGTCAGGGGCCTGCAGCTTTAGTCCTTTGGCAGAGGAATGATATTTGGTGTCTGGGCACTAAGTTTCCCCCTTCCTTGGTTCTCAGACAGCTGTCATCAGTTACGACTATCTCACCTCCTTGAGGAGTGTCCCCTATGGCTCGGAGGAGTACTCGCAGCTTCAGTCTGAGGTAAGAGACCCATGGGACCCATCTGAGCCAGGCCAGAACTGAATGAGTCCTGAAGTGGCTGCAGAGCTGGCATACTTCCCGTGTGCAGCTGGAGGTGGGCTGGGGACAGTGTGGGGATTGAGGATGAGGGTGGGGGAGGAAGGAGGGAGGACCACCTCATTGGAGGTGCTTTAGCGCCCATGGGCTTGGCTGGAAGGCTGACATCAAGCTGGATCATGTGGTACCAAGGCTATGAACTACAAGGTGCTGTTGGGGAGACTCCTGTGCATTTCTGGGGAGCGCCAGTGTCTGGGATGACTCAGGAGGGACAAAGGCTCTGTTCCTGAGATAACTCAGCTGGCTTCCAAACTGCTGTGTCAGGCAGAACCCAACTGGAAGAGGTTAATTGCTTTTCTGTCCTCTGGAGGCTACACTGGGGCCTCTTGCAGGCCTCGTCGGAGTGGAGCTGTTGACCCCACACACTCTGTCCTCACTTGGAATAGGGTGGCTGATTTTGATGCTGTGACGAGATTTCCCAGAGAGTTAGGGCATCAAGCAGGAGGGCATTTTTGTTGATGCAAGTCGAGTTTGGGGTCAAATGTAGATACTTTTGGTTCCTCCAGAGAGAGGTTTGTGATAGATTCATGTGTCTTTGCTCAGCCTGGAATGCCCTTCGCCCCTTGGAAAATGCCAAGTCATCCTTCCACACTCAGCCCAAACACCCCCCCTCTCAGTCATCCTTGGTGGGTGGAATAATTAATTTTTAAAATTTTATTTATACTTTTCATTGTGGACATTTTAATCATCATAGGAGTAGAGAGAATAGCATAACAAACCCCTATAGAACTGTTAGCCAGCTTCAGAAATTATCAATATTTTGCCAATCTTGTCTCATCTACTCCCCCCTTTATTTATTCCTTTGTTTATACTTATTCATTCATTCATTATTAGTATTTGCTTAAATATTTAAAAGCAAATTTCAAGCTTTGTATTATTTCATGTGTAAATACTTTGGTATGTGTTTGTAATAGATAAGGACCTTTAAAAAAAACTTAACTACAATACCAGGATGATACCTAACAAAACTAATAAAAAATTAATAATATTCCTTGGTATCTTCTAATAGTCCACATTTAAATCTCCCTTGTTTTACAAAAATGTATTTTTGAAGTTGGTTCGTTCAAACATGGATCCAAACAAGGTATGTGCGGGGTCCCGCAGAAGCAAGGCCTGCGTGAGTGTGGTTGGTAGGGTAGTGATATGGGTGTGATAATTTATAGTTTTAATTTGAACATTTCGCCTAAAATGCCATATAGTGTGCTTGAGTGTGATATTGTTATGTTACAGAATTATATGCTTATGGTTTCGTAATAGTGGCATTGTTTGTGCCAGACCCTGTGTATTGCATTTGGTTGATGTTTCCTAAATCTTTCCATGCCCCCCTCCCCCGCTTTTTTAATTTTTTTGAGCTATGGCTTATTGAAGAAACCAGATCCTTTATCCTATAGAATTTTCCACATTCAGGATTTGGCTGGTTGCATCTTCAAAGTGTCATTTAATGGGAAATAGATTTACATGGTACACAATTCAAAATATTGTGTACTATTCCTTTTCCTCAGGTACCCACTTTTCCTGCCAGGCAGTCATAATTTCCTGTGTATTATTTCCGAGATAGATTCCTATTTGAATTTAATCACTCTTATCTTCTTTCTTCCTGCCACAAATGGTAGTTGGTTACGTGTGTTTCTGTTTAGATTATAGATTCTGTTCGATCAGGGATTAGGTCTTTCTTTTTTACATCTTCTACCTCTAGTGATGATGCCTAGGGCTGAGTTGATTTAATATCTGTTTCAATGGCAGGCTGCACCCTGCTAGCTCCTTGCATCGGGTGAGGCCCCAGAAAGAGAGTAAGGTTTGGAATCAGAAGACCTGAGTTTGTGCCTCAGCTTTGGGGAGGTCATTTAACCTTTTGCAGCCTCCATTTTCCTTGTTTGTAGGTTGGAAATGGTAATACCACTTACTACAGATTATTTTGTGAAATGTACATGTAAAGCAGGTATCAAAAGTAAGTCAGATGTCTACTAAAGGCTATGCTCCATGAGCACAGGGAGTTGGTCTGTGTTGTGTATGTCCATGTCTGAAGCATGGACAGTACCCAGGTTTGTTGAATGAACAAATGAAATGTGAGTTTGTGTTGGAAGATCTCACAGTCTATGAGATTTAATGCCTCCCTGCTTTTCTGTGCCCTCCTGTGCCCATCTAACTAGTGCTATGGGCCCTGGAACCCGCCAGAGCGACATTCTGCAGAGAGGTCCAGGCTGGAGCACAGAGGCAGAGCAGGCAGGGGGACAGGTGCCCTGGAGACAGTCACCCTTCGTGTGTAAGTCATCCGAAAGGCATGGTGCCGCAGCCCCTGGAGGAGTTGACAGCTTTGGGGGACGAGTAAGGAAAGTGCAGCCTGGCGTTTGACAAGAGGGCAGCATGTGGTAGTTGGCATCAGATAACAGGGGTGTAGGCTTGTCCTGGACTTGTGCCTTGGAAGGAGGAGCTAGCTGGCACTAAAGAGAATAAGTAAATACTGCAGGAGTGTGTTCTTCCTTCAGAACACTTATCTGTTATCATCCAGGTGACTGATAAAGGAATGAGTGAAGGGTAAAACATAATTACCTCACCTGTCAAGCAAGCGTCCCCAGGTCCCAGAGTATGCCAGAGCCAGGAGACGAGCTTGGCAGGTAGTGACTTTGAGAAGCACATTCAAGGTTGGTGCCCAGCTGGCTTGCATCTCAGTGACTCAGCTCCGCATCAGAAGAGGGTGGGAGCCAATGTGAAGGAGTGTTTTCTAGGGGTGCAGTGGCACTTTGCTAGGTAGCTGGGGATGTGGGGCGGGGCCCAGGTGCTTTGCAGAATGAGATCCCTGGTGCTCAGGAAGCTTAAAAACAGACAACATGTATGAACTGGTGTGTCCACAGGGCAGAAAGAAGTCATGGCTGAGGCAGACATTCACTCAGTGAGCTGGAGGATGTAGGACTGAGTTCATTTTGACCGAGGGGTTGGGGAATAGTGGACATATGTTAATTCTATAGCTCAGGAACCATTCTCATTGAGAAGCAGCATCCAAACTTTCTTTTGGGGAACCGCTCATATCTCACTCCACCCTCAGCTCGAAGGGTGGGCATGTGAGTTATTCAGGCCCATTCCTCTGGCCCTAGAGATTGATTCAGGGAGGTCACCTTTGCCAGGCTGGTCAGTGGGCATCAGCTCCAGAACTTTCAGGGTGTCCACCACAGGACACTGTTTTTTCTGCTGGTTTGGCTGAGAGTATAGGATGTTGGTTTAGGGCTGCTGGCAGCCATCCTGCCACCATGAGGGGAAAGCCCATCTGTGAATGGAGCCCGTATTGTGGAGCAAGGTGTCCTTTGAGTCCCTAGATCTAGCCAAGGCTGACACTAGACCAGACTTTTCAGTTGTGTGTGTCAGGAAATTCTCTTTTTGCTTAAGATGGTTTGAGATAAATTTTCTGTTACTTGCAACCAAATGCGTCCCAATACACTGGGGAATCTTGGAACACTAAGCTGGATCTTGAAGTACAATCAGGGTTTTGAAAGGTCACAGAAGGACTGGTAACTCAAAGGAAGAAATGAAATGCAGACATTCTAAGGCCTGAACAGGGTGAGGAGAGGTTTGGATGGTGCTGGGAAGAATTCAAGCCGTTTGGACCTGGGTAGACTTGGAGCCATTTGGATGGTGCTGGGAACAGTTGGAGCCATTTTGGTCCCCGGTCCACCACGAAGCGCCTCCACTTTCTGATCTGTGAAGTGGTGGCAGTGGTCCTGGCCCCGGCAGAGCTTGTAAGAACAGAGATGAGAAGCTTGACTGAATTAAACACTGGCTTATTTAATTCAGCCAGAGAGGCAACTCAGAAGCACAGGGTTTGCCTTGCTGGCTCCTTATAATTTTAATGAACATGGTTATGATTTCTATTTTCCTTATTTCTACATCTATTAATTGGAATTCTTCTAGAAGGAAGAGGTATACCTTCTCCTTCAGTTCCTTATGGAATTATTTTTATCACTATGAACTCATGGATATTTATTTTATCTATGAGTTGCAACCCCAAACAGTTATTATTCATGTTGCTTCAATGTTTCAAACTTTGGCCACTGGGAGCTCCTTCAGGTTTTTTTCTGTGGGTTTTTTTTTTTTTGAGATGCCTCATCATTTTTTGAACACTATCTTAACTTTTTAGTACCACAAGATGCCCCAGGCTCTTCTTATATTTTCCTTGCCCCAGCTTTGTAATCAATCACTTCTCCTTTTATTGGAGAATGATAGTTATAAACCAAGATGTGGATGCATATTGCTTTGTTTTTAGGCTCTCCCAAGAGACAGGGCCAGGAAATATATATGTATACTTATTCTTGCATACACACATCTATCTATCCATCCATCCATCCACCCTCCCACTGTCTTACCCATCCATCCATTAAAAACCGTGAGTTCGTACTGATATCTTCAATTTCAGTCTAACATCACAGAGTTCATTTAGCCTGCTTCCTTTCTTATATGTAACTTACTTCTCTGACAGTGAAACACCTGTCTCTTATTATCTACAATATATTAACTTATTTGTTCAACCCTATTGTATCCCAATGTAGTTAAGACTCCCAAGGTACCCAGAAGCAGGGACGGTGACCTAGGTGGGTGATTGAATTCAGTAAGGGGTTTTTGAGTGGGGTTTGGAAAGGCAGGTAAGATTGAAACCTTCAGCACAGGGGACAAGATGATTTTGGTTGGTGGGTAAAATTTTGGAGACCACCTGTAAGAAACAGATCAGTGTCTGGAGACGAGAGTAAGGGTGAGTGAAGGGACATACTGGCACATACAATTAGAGCTAGGTCACGGAGGGACCAAATGCCGAGTTTTATACCATAAGGAACCATGGAAAGTTCTAGCAGGTATGTCCATCCCACTGCCCATGGGGCTGCATGTGGCTCAGGATAGCTAAGAATGTGGCCCAACACAAAGTCGTACATTTACTTAACACCTTATTTTTTTGCTCATCAGTTTTCGTTAGTGTTTGTGTATTTAATGTGTGGCCCAAGACAACTCTTCTTCCACTGTGGCCCAGGATGGCAAAAGGTTGTACACCCCTGTTGGCAAAGTTTTATTAAGCACTAAATGAATGAGAATGCTTAAAGTTATCAGTCACTGAATGTTTTTTGTTTTTACTCTGTGTCAGACAGTGAGTAGAAGAGTAAGCCTGAGAGAGAGAGAGAGAGAGAGAGAGAGAGAGAGAGAGAGAGAGAGAGAGAGAATTACACCTGCCTTTTCCTTTCTTAATCACAGTCCTAATATAGGAGGGGACCTTGATTGCTCCTTGACTGGGAAGCTTTTTAGCAGAATTCAATTTCTTGTTACTGACTAACTAGGTCACGGGGTGATGTGGTATCACATGCTTTAGGTCAGCAGTATATGGGTGCCATATTAGTTTCTATAATACTTAATAATTGGGCTTGAGGAGGTAGGGATTAATGTTCTTTACCCCCTTGCCTGAGAAGCAGAACCAAGGAGTTGCAGGACTCTGCCAGGTAGAGATCAAACTGTCAGCCTTACTCCCGATAAACACTGGGCTGGAGCATGTGGGTCTATGAACAAGTGGGCTTGTTGAACTTCACCCCTAGATTAGCTAGGTCTTCCTACCAGGCACAGACGTGGCAGGACAAGCCTCTCAGGTACGCCTGCCTCCTAGGTCAGGGAGGAGCTGATACCAGTGCTCTGCAGGTATGTATTGCAGATCCCAAAGGGGAAGGAGAGAGGAAAAGGGAAGCAGACCATGCTGTGTTTCCTCTCCCAACTCACCAGCTGCAGTTCCCCCTGCCACACACAGTGAGGGACAGGGCAGGGAGGGACAGGGCAGGGAGAGGCCTTGCACCCTTCTTGGGGCTCCCTCCACGTGCTTGCGTGAAACTTAGGGAGAGGAGCTACACCTGCAATATCTACCTTAAGAAGAGCAGGTAGTTTTAAATTTCATGCAAGAACTTTCTGTGCCTACTAAATTTAGCTGACCTTTACACCTGACCTTGTTTAAGGACGCAGGTGCTCTGGGCTTAAGTAGGGGATTGCAATTTCAGCATTACTGAAGTTTGCATTTAGAGGGAGGGTCATATGCGGTCAACTTTAGAACCATGGCATATAGTAGGGTGTTTTGGGGGGAAAGGGACTCAATTTCTGACCAGTGGATATTGGTCAGAGGAGCAGAGTAAGGGGCTAGGGTGGGGTGATGACTCTATTTATATAATAATTATTCCATTGAACTTGAGAAATACATCTTCGGCATCAGCTAGCTCGGTCTCTAATGTACAGATGCGGAATTGGGGGTCTAGAGGTGTGATATGATTTTTCTAGGCCCACAGAGGTTTGTGGCAGGTCATAGACTTGGTCTTGGATGTCCAGGTCTTGCCGAATCTCATGTTGTTTGCATTTTATGCTTGGTTGTCTCCATTACTCACTTCCAACCTGAAGTGCTGAGGCTGCGGTGCTGCCTGGGGTGGGTTTGGGAAACAAGGGGAGGAGGAAGAAGGACAATAGAGCCTCCTTCCTGGAATTTCTTTACTCATTCACTCAATCAGCCTAACAGTTAATTCAATAAATATTTGGAATTTGCACTCCTCAGTGTGGGGGGCGGGGGTGGATTTAGTCCTTCTAAAGGAATTGGTAGTGACCAGAGGGGAGAAGGGAGGGAATTTCAGGGGAAGGGGAGAAGGGTTTGAAGGAACTAGTATAAAGGACACATGGACAATAACAGGGGGGGGGGCGTGGAGATGGGAGGGAGGTGGGGAGGGCTGGGGGGTGGGCTGGGATATGGGTAAAGGGCAGAAAACTGTACTTGAACAATTAAGATTAAAAAAAATAAAGGAATTGGTAGATGCTAGCTCTGTGCTTTGGGAAAGTGGTTGCACTCTTAAGCTACAGAACAACCGCCAGTTTGGAGGATAACCATACTACCAGCTTGGTGAAGGTATGGTAATTCGATAGGCAGTTTAAAGGTCTTTTTGCTCTGCATGGGGAACTGTAGTGGTGGCCAGCTCTTTAGGGATATTCTCTAAAACCTGGGGACTGTCCTGGCCAAGCCTGGACATGGTCTCCACCATTCTTTCATCTATTTTAACCCACATTAACTGAGCCTGCTGTGTGCCAGGTCCTGTGTGAGGCTCAGGCTCAGACGATATAAAGGAAAATAAGATGTGTCCTCTGTCCTCCAGTGGATCACAGTCTAGTGGGGGAAGCAGGTGCGAAATCACCAGTTGCAGAAGGATCGATTTGTCTTCATTTCAGCGCTGGCCCCGGACAGCACTAACTCCCAGCCATGAGGAATGGGGGCAGGAGCCCTGCATGAGAGAGGCTTGTAACTCAGCCTGGGGGTGGGAGCGCCTGCCCAGGAAGGCCTCCTCCAGAGTAGTGGTGTCTCATTGTGCACAGCTCTTTTGCATGCACGGTGTCTGTCAGCCTGGGGTGGAAGCTTTTCAGTGAGCCTCCGTGCACTCTGTCCCTCTTTTGCTGGCCATCATGGAACATTTGCCTGAGAGTGTTCTGCATAGAGGAGGAGGGAAATTGAATCCTTGCCCTCTTGGTGACTGGCTTTTTCAGAGTTTGTGATAATTTCTGTAGGAGCATGAGCTGCATTTAATTTGCTCTGGTTGGGTTATCTAAGGACCAGGCTCCTGGAACAGGGAGTCTGCGATCGAACCCAGCACCTCCTTTTTAGTTTTCTGTGTGCCCAAACCTCTCTGAGCACTGCATCGCAAACCTGTGCAACCTTCTGCATTGGCCCTGACCCCAGAGCCCTCTTATTTGGGGATAGTTCTGTAGGAGTGGGCTCTTGAGCCTTGGTATGATCTGGGGAGAGATTGGGGGTCCACTCCTATTAGTGGGGACCCTGGAGGAAAAGTTGACATGGCTGCAGCTTCCCTTGGAGATGGGGCTCACTGTGCAGTTCTAAGGCAGACCACACAAAGTCCTTGATTGCTCTAGACTCACCAGTGACCTATGGACCATGGCCAATAACAATGTCCCATCTTGCCATGTCTGCATACCTCTTGTCTTTTTAAAAACATGTGAAATATATAAGACTAAGAAAAGGTATAAAAATTAATTTAGTGATTACCATTGTACTCACTGGTCTACTTCAAATTGTAGACACCCCGGTACTTCTTCCCTGACTTCAACCTTCCTCCTACTAAACACACGTGAGCACAAACTTGCCTTCCTTTCCACGCACTTCCTTATAACCAACCATTCATGTATTTGCATGATATTTTCCATTCTGTTGACTCTTTTTCCGTTACTTGGTTTTGTTCTAGGGAAAAATATCTGTGAAATTACAGATTGGATAGGGTAACTCTCTCTTTTTTGGGGACTTAATACTTATGCAAATAAGCATTCTGGGTGCCATCCAAAATTGCCTCTTGTACCACATTTTTGCACACCATCGCTGGTGCCGGTCACACTTTGAGAAGCTCAGGCTGCACTGTCTATAGTAGATGCTGGGCCAAACCCTGGCTTGCAGCAACCATTGCCTCAGCCTTTCCCCTGCTGGGTCTAGCTACTCTCTTTCCAGCTGTTCTCTGCCCCCAGCTCACCCTGTTTATCTCCTGGGGCTGCTTCAGGTTTGAAGCTCCTTGATGGGATGATGTTTGCTGCTGCTCAGAGGCAGTGATCTCTTTCCAAAGGCCACAGCTGAAATGAAACAAAATAAGCCCCTGCGTTTCCAGTGTTGGGGGGGCGCTGTTGCTGTGTGAGGGGTGTGTCTCTCTCCTGATCAACAGGAGCATCACATCAGCCAATTCCTTGTTTGCGTGCTTCTGCAGTTCCTTTGCCTACACGAGCTGCCTGGACACACAGGGTTGGCTTCCTCCTGCCGCAGAGCTGCTCTCCACCGGCCCTGCCACCTGGTTCTTGTGTGGTAGGTGGAGGAGGGCAGAGCACCCTGTTCCCCGGGGATACTACTGTGTTGAGGTACTCCATTAACCTGCACCCAGTGGGGCAAGAGCTGGAGAAACCCCCAGCTGCTGCCTGTTCTTACCCATCTCACACCCCATCCTAGGCTAACCACAGCTGGGCTGCTCACTGCTGATTACTTTTCCCTCTGAAAAGCTCCCAAGTGGTTTCTGCCTCTGCTGAGGGTAGTGAAGGGAAGTGGGACGAAGCTACGTGATGCCAGGTTCAGGGTAGGCATAAGCTGGTACTTCCTTACTGCTAAGGCAGCTTATAGTACTGGAGTGGATTGCCAAGGACAGTTGTGAAGTCTGTATCTGGAAGGTCAGCTTTCCAGAAATGGGAGTGATTCGGTCTGCCTGTCTGTCATGGAGGGGAATGTGACAGTTCACTGGTGGTTCCCAAACTTCAGGCATTTAGAGTCTCCTGGGGAACCTTATAAAGTGCAGATTCCTAGACTGTACACTCTAAAGATTTGTTTCCGTGATCTCAGAGCGAGGCCTAGAAAGCCATATTTTTAATGAATTCCTGGGTAGGCGTCTGATGCTAAGAACAAGTGTTACATTGACTGAACACTGAGGGACAGGTGCTGTGCTGAGTTCTCTCTCCATTACCTTCTTTAACTTCATAACAACCCATGAGGTAGACACTATTGTTTCATCCCTATTTCACAGATGAAGAAACTGAGGCAGCTTGATTAAGTGGCTTGTCCAAGGGCCCACAGCTGGTAATTAGGGATATGAGTTCCCTGTGACTGCCATAATAGATAAGCACAAATTAGGTGGCCAGCGACAACAAGAATTTATTCTTTTACAGTTCCGGAAACTAGACGTTGAAAACCAAGGTGCCAAAGGGCCGTGCTCCTTCTGGAGGCTCTAGGGAAGGATCCGTCTGGCCACGTCTGGCTTCTGCTGGCTCCAGGCACTCTTGTGGCTGCATCATCCCAATCTCTGCCTCGATCTTCCTTTCTTTCTTCTAAGGACATTTGTCATTGGTTTTAGGGCCTACCTGGGCAATCCAGGATGATCCCTTCTCAAGATTCTAAATAAGGTCACAATCACAGGTTCTGGGGGTTAGGACATGGCAATATCTTTTGGGGTGCCACCATTCAACCCACTCCCGGGTCTTGGATTTATCCCAGATAGTGCAGCTCCTGAGCTTGTGCCTTTAACTGCTTGACTCCATGGCTCTCTCATCTAGAGGGGCTGAGCTCCTGGGGGTTCCTCTAGGCCAGCAGCCCAGGTGTGGATTTCCTTGCTGTATCGGGGAGTTTGAACCATTTGTTAAGCCTTGAGAAACCAATGTTTTCCTCCAGCTCTCTCTTTCCTTCCCCCTCAGCCCTCTGCAGTTTCTCTGGAAACCCTTCGAACTCCAAAATTCTCACAGCTTACTGTGCTCGGAAGTTAGGCCACAGGGGCTATGAGGCCACATTCGGACTGGCTTGGCTGAGCTGCATTCCTCTCGCCTCAGTGGCCATGCCTCCAAAATGGGAATTGCTGGAATAGCCAGTAGAGAGGGAAGGCCGTACTCTAACCAATAAAGTTGATGGAAGGCTCTCTGCAGCTGCAAGGGCGATCCAGGCGCTTGTTAACAACAGTAATAATCAAATAGCCTCTTCTTGATTTCCTGCTTCTTACTGTCTTGGCCCCAAGCGGCTGTTTTCTAACAAATTAAAATCTACTCAGCCTCCTTCTTGTCCCTGAGTAAAACTACCCTCAAAGCTCTTGCCTGTTACAAGCCTTTTTAATAGACCTTTCCTTGTAGAACCACGAGACATATGTCCAATTAGCAGAATAACTTCACTTAAATATACAAATAAACTTGTTGGCTGATAATGCGGGGGCACATGTGAGGCTAATTTAAGGCAGTGCGGTTCAGGAACTGGGGTTCTGCCCCTCCCCCATCTCCAGTCTGTCTCCAGCCTCTCCTTCCCTCCAATTTTGTTTCGCTAATGGAACAGATCTTCGGGCCCCACACTCTCGAGGATGAGGAGGGACGTCTTCATGCTATGCCCGCTCACGGCACAGAGTACCTAAGCCGCTCATTCATGTAGTCAGTTGTGCAGCTAATATTTATTGAGCACCTACTACGTGCCAGGCACTGTGTGAGGTACTGGGTATGCAATGGTCTGTTCTTGAGGAGACAAGAAGTAATTATCAGTTGACGGAACTCGGAATGCCCACTGCAGGAGGGCAAGGACTCGGTCAGCTTGCCTGCTGCTTATGCACTGCACTTGGAACAGCGCTTGGCACACGCCAGCTTCACTAATACTTTTTAGAGAATCTGTGAGGTAAGCGAGCAAGACGATGTCAGCTCTTGCTGAGGGCCCTAAAAAAGATATAACGTGGTCATGGGATGAAAAGTGACTTAAGTGGGGATGGGTCCTCGGATGGGGTTTTTCAGTTGAAACTGAAAAATGATGGAAAAAACCAGCAAGAGAAGAGCTGGGGGAAGACTCTGAGAGGAAGAGGTGGGGTGGGCCATGGAATTTTGGGGACCCACTGCAAGAGGAAAATATGGGGCCTTGGCTGGGGGTGGGGAACTCAGCCTCCCCTTCCTGTGGCCCTGTACCCCAACCAGCAAGTCTACCAAGAGATTGCAGCCTCTGTGCTGGCATGTGCTTAGGATGTGGATTGGGGTGGGTGTGAGGTGACTGGAGCCAGGTCGCCTGTTGGCCTTGCTGTGATGACGTGGGTCTGGGGTGGGGAGAGGTACTGAAAGAGTATGACTCCAACCCTTCCTATGTCGGCACCCAGGGAGATGAAGGGCAATGGCAGAATGCAGGCCTCCCTCACCTAGGCACCCTGCTCACCACCCTGGTGGGCAGCAGCTGTGACTGCGGGGTGGCAGTGGGAGGCCTAGGAGCCAGAGTACTGGGGGTGAGGAGTGGGACGCCCACTGGGGAGTTGGGAGCTGAATCTCTCAGTGTGGGCTCCCTTGTCCCATCAGGCTCCGCTTGCAAAACATAAATTCAAAGGTAGAATTAAGAATTTCAAGACAGCTCCTGTATTAGTTTCCTAAGGCTGCTGTGACAAACTATCACATACTTAGTGGCTTAAAACAATATGAATTTACTCTATTACAGTTCTGGAGGTTAGACGTCTGAAATGCTTCTCACTGGACTAAAACAAGTGCGTCAGCCTCTGGAGGCCCCCTGCATCCTTTGGCTCTGGCACCCTCTCTCCATCTTTAAAGCCAGCAGTGTCTGGCCAAGTCCTCACTCTGCCGTCTCCCGGGTTCTCTTCTTGTGTCTCCCTCTTCCACTTAACAGAACCTTTGCGGTCCCCCTGGGTCCACCTGGATAAGCTGAGATAACCTCTCTGTCCGCCGATTAGCAACCTTCATTTCATTGTAACCTTAATTCCCCTTTGCCATGTCATGGGCCTTATCGTTGGAGGGGAGAGGTGGAATTATTCTGTCTCCTATATTAAACCACAAGTGCGGGGCCCTTCTGAGTGTGGGGCTTGGAGTGGCTGGGAGTGGCTGCACCAGTTGGTCGCATGCCCACGAAGCTGGTCCTGGGGCGAGGAAATTGCAAGCCTAAAAGCCCTGAGATGAGAATGAACTTGGCTTGTTTGAGGACCTGAAAGGTGGCTGGCATGATGGACTAGATTCAAAGATAGGACACGTGGCACGAAACGAGATGGGAGAGGCGGGCTTGGGTCGGGACACAGGAACAACAAAGGTTTAGGAACGGCAGGCCGGGACCTGCCTTTGAATCTTTAAAAATCCTGTGTATGAAAAATTTCAAATACAATTAAAAAGTAGAGAGAATAATATGAGGAACCATATACCTGGCACCTAGATATAAAATATATTGCTGTAATTCATTCATTCATTCATTGCTGAAGAATTTTAAATTATAGAAATAACTTTTCACCTGCAGTTTCAGTGTGCGTCTCTAACAATGGATGTTTTTCTAAGCATTCACACCACGATCACCATGGACAAGAAAGTGGGGCTGGCTGCAAGTAACGGTGACATTAACAAGAGTTCTTTCCCTTCATCTAATTCCTACATGTGCTCAGTTGTCCCCCAAGTGCCCTGCCTGTTGCTCTTCACATTGCACCTGAGCTTTGCACCTACTTCCTCTTAGAGGGAGGCCTCCTTCTCCCAGTCTTTCTGAATTTTGTCCAGTGGGCCTTCCCACCAGCCCCTAAGATCTCAAGACTGTGAGGAAGCGAAAGAGACTCCTGTTCCACACCTAGGTCCATGGCCTGGACAGAGATGATGGGGAAGGGAAGGGAAGCAGGCTGGCTGGATAAGTATTCTGCTTGTGGGCTAACATTGGTTTTTCTGGTCTGTAATTGCTATTCTAGCAATTCCCTCCCTCTTCTAGCCACAGAATAACTGTTGAGAACAAATTAATTATGCATCTTCTCAGTGTGTGTGATTAAGGGGCATGTGGAGGGAATCTTTAGTCTTTCTGGCAACTAGATGCCCAGATGGATGCTTTTCAGACCAAAGAGTGTGTGTCCTGGGCCCCAGTGGGCATCTGGGTCTGCCTGTGTGGTGGACAGGCAGAGTCACGAGTTGCCAGCAATATTATTAGTCTCTTAAATTTGCAGCATGTGCACTGTTTGCTGAGGACTTACACACTCATAGCTCATTTTTTGGATTTCAGGAATGCTGGGACAACTTTCTCTTCTTAATACCTCCCTAAATCATTGCTGATGCTTGTAATTCCACCATTAGAGATTAATTCCTTTGGCCTAAAACTCAGTTCCCTATTAAAATACAAGTATTCTTGGCAGCTGTGTAGCATGTTTTATTCATTAAGCTTTCTCAGCCATTAGCAGCTGCCCTCCCCAGATGACCCCTCTTGCAACTTTCTTTTTGAATCTCTGTTAAACAGAACTATATTTGGAACCTATTTGATTCCATAGAATTCAGCTCTCAGTTGCTGAGGGTGGAAAAACAGACAGGTGAAGAAACCTCTGCAAGGCGACAATGACAGAAAATGACTTCCTGTGTTACCACTTCTAGGGAGTATTTGCATTTTAACTGGAATTTTTGGAAACATGGTGCTTAATGCAAAGGAACCCATAGCCCTTTGTTCTATCATGCTAATAGTCTTGCCCTTAGATCTCTCCTTTACTGGGCTCCCTTATTGAGGCAGAGGTGAGAGAGGGCCCTGGCAGCGCCACCCTGAGAAGAGATCCAGTTTGTGTAAAACTCAGATTCTTCATTGGTTTGGAGCGGCGTTCACTGTGGGTGGCAAAGAAAGTGGAGCTGACCACATGTAACAACATCGTGTCTATTCTGCCGAAGAGAGATTGAGTATAAAGACAACTTTAGTTAGAGTGGGGCTAGAATGAAAATGTCTTCAGGAACCCAGTAAACGCAGTTGTAGATTGTTAGAGTCAGAAGACACCCTAGAAACAGTCTAACTCTGGGAAAACAAATATATCCCATTTCCCAATTCCAGTTGATAAGTAGCGGTTGTCTTGGTGCAGAGTGGAGACAAGTGAGTCTTCGCCTGGGCTCAGTGATTGCATGTCGTGGTAGATTAGTGATGTCTGATGTGTGCGTGGGTGTAGTGATAGAGGGGAGATGTGTACGTCACCCTCTTGCTATGCCTGATTCTGCTCAATCTCTCCTTCACAAATGAGCCAGCTGAGGTTCAGAAAGCTGGGACCGTTTGTTCAGTATTACATTAGCAGGGGCAGTAAGTTAGGGGCAGACTGAGTCCTGGTTCAAAGCCTTTTCTTTGGAAGTGTCCAGGTATTCTAAGAAGCATTTCAGTGTGGTTAAAGAGCCCTGTGGTCTGGAGCCAGTTTCTGGGTTCAGGTCCCAGCTTTGCAATGAGTCAGCTGTGTGCCCTTGACCAAACTATTTAATCTTTCTGAGCCGTGGCTTCTTCACCTGTAAAATAGGGGATAATAGTTGTGCCTACTTTATTGAGTGGTTATGGAATTAAATGAGATATTACACACATAAAGTGTTCATATTAGGGCTTAACACATAGTAAGTACTTCATAAACCTTAGTGACTTCATTAAAGTGTCACATTTTCATTGCATTGTCCTGTCGATTCTTGCCGGACACGGGCACACAGCCTTCTCGCGGTCGCCCCTCTCAGTGTCTGCCCCTCAACACCTGCTTTGCTCCGTTCTTATCAAAAGTTCTGGGAACCTCTGGCTTTGAAGTGCCCCTGGAATTTGTAGTTTGGTGATGGAAGATTTCAGTATAATAACCAAGTGTGAAATGGCGCTAGATCTATAAATGTTGGCAGTTCTGGGGCAGCTTTTGTTATTACACTTCACTCTCCAAAGAAATTTGTTTGGGTTTGGAGCATGCCGTGCAGCCTGGAGGCCCTGTGTGGTTCCCCAAGGACGAGCTGTCCAATTTTGTCTGGTCTCCCCTCTGGTGGGACCATCATGATACCATCTCCCCCGATGTTCTCTATTGCTGATCCCTAAGCCAGTGTGTTCCCTGCACCCTGACCTAGTTTAGAGACTGGGCATCAATGCCCAGCTGGTGTCAGTCCCATCCCCTTATGCCCACCTCTCCTGTGGGCCAGGAAAGCAGGGCCCAGTCAGAGCCCAGACCCCAGACCCCAGAGCTGTGCTGCGGTCCTCTCCATGTCTTACTCCAGCTATGTGGGCCCTTGGTTGTGGTTCTCTTTGGATGACCTTGAGGGGGACCCAGGGAGGCCTTGACAATCAGGAGGAGTCTGTGATAGCCCCTAAAGTCTGGCCCGGGGGGGAAGGGACTTTGGGTCGACTCCTGCAGGATGAGTGGTCACCTTCTGTACTATTTGACATGCTCTCACTTTGGGTCACAGTTCTCTTG
>CM052538.1:177511214-177544274 GCA_028533065.1 Trachops cirrhosus
TCCAGGAAGCTCAGAGAGTCCCAAAGAAGTTGGACCCAAGGAGGAACACACCAAGGCACATCATAATTATATTACCCAAGGTAAAAATGAAGGAGAGAATCCTAGAAGCAGCAAGAGATGAGGGAACAGTAACCTACAAAGGAATTCCCATCAGATTGTCAGCTGATTTCTCAGAAGAGACTTTACAGGCAAGAAGGGGCTGGAAAGAAGTATTCCAAGTCATGAAAGACAAGGACCTCCATCCCAGATTGCTCTATCCAGCAAAGCTTTCATTTAGAATGGAAGGGCAGATAAAATGCTTCTTACACAAGGTCAAGTTAAAGGAGTTCATCATCACCAAGCCCTTAATATATGAAATGTTAAAGAAACTTTTCTCAGAAAAAGAAGATAAAAAACATGTGTAGTAAAATGACAGCAAACTCACAATTATTAACAATCACACCTAAAACAAAAAGAAACTAAGCAAACAACTAGAACAGGAACAGAACCACAGAAATGGAGATCACATGGAGGGTTAGCAACAGGGGAGTGGGAGGTGGAGAGAGGGGCGAAAGGTATGAAGAATAAGTAGCATGGATGGTAGATAGAAAATAGACAGGGGGAGGGCAGAATAGTAGGGGAAATGTAGAAGCTAAAGAACTTACAACACATGGACATGAACTAAAGGGGAGGAATGTGGATGGGAGAGGGTGTTCAGGGTGGAGGGGAAGGAAGGGGGGTAATGGGACAACTGTAATAGCATAATCAATAAAATACATTAAAAAAAAGATCCTTCTCTGCTTTGGGATCTGTCTGTCACCTTTCAGTGACTCATCCTTCCTGTGTTGTGTGGGGTATGTGTGTATGTATGCACGACTGTCTCTTTTCTCCCTGGTCACACTCACCACTAACCCCCCCTGGGGATATCGCCCAGTTCTGGACTGGATGCTTCAGTCCCGCTTTGGTAACTCTGCCGAAGTTGGGTGCTGAGACCCCTGCTCTTGGGGATTAGACATGAGTGAAGACTTGCCCTCCTTAGGCCTTTGCTCCATCCCTCCCAATCAATAACTAATCAGCAGTGAGTTGATCTTATTAGCTATTCTCTACCACCCTCCCAAACCCCAAACCAAACTGGCTAATGAGAATGCTTTTAATTAATGTAAGGCAGATTAAAACCCATTACAGCAAGGTTATTGGTAATGAGATAATCATAAGGCAAGTTATTGAGCTGGGAGTGGAAACGAAGTTGGAGGAGGGACGGGGAGATGTGCCAGCTGTTCCTGCCTTCTTTTGTCAGGGACAGAAGGGGGCGTGTGGGGCCTCTGTGGTGAGGACGCATTGCGGTGACACACCCACACCAGCCAGAGAAACCAGGTGCTGGGTGGAGGTGGGAATCAAGTCCAGAGAACAAATGGGCGGCCAGTATTATCGTAGTAGCAGAAGCAGGGAGAATTTTGTGGACGAGAACCTGAAAGCGGTGTCTTTAGAATAGGGCTCTGTAGCTATTTGCATTTTGTATGCACGGATGCTTTGCAATTTAGATGACACAGCTTGAAATTAGCTATTATTTCTGTCTGTTAGATTGTGGTCCAGACTCGTTGGACTGAACAAAGTGTAGGGAGTAGATGGGCACGAAGTTGTTTTTTAATTTTCATTTTTCAAGGAAGATTGACTTTTTCCCCTCTCTGTCACTTTCCATTCATTCAACGGGCACTGACTGTACGCTGGGCCCTATGAGAAGCTCTTTTTTATGCACTGCTTTATATGATCAACACAGTTATCATTTTTCTCTTCCTTTTACTGATGAGAAAACTGAGGCTCCAATGTTTAGTAACTTATCCTTGGCTATGTGACAAGTAAGTAGCAAAGTGGGATTTGAACCCAGATCTTTTTGATTCCATAGCCAGTGCTATTAATTGTTATACTTTATGATCCCTTATTGTACTTAAGACCAGCTACAACTTGCATTGGACTTTTAAGTTGCCTATACTTGATTCAACTTCCACAGTCCCCCTGGCCCACCTGGTGACCTCTCCAGCACGTGTCGTACCTGGGCATGCTGGGCCTACCTTTACTGCGTGTCACTGCTGTTTCTGGTTTCATGGGTGCACGCCCACCTCTCGGTCTGCATTGTAAGCTCCTGGCCTGTGAGGGCCATGGTTATATGTCTGTGTATCCTCACGGTGCTTGTGTGTAGAGAAATTCGGTGGACACCTGTTTCTGGCACATGGTTGAGCACACCAGTGATTTGCCATTTACTGGCTCTGGGACCTTGGGAACATCACGGAACTTATCTGAGATAATTTATTCATCCGTAAAGATACATACTGAGATCACTTTACAGAGATATTGTGCAGATTTAAAAACAATAACAACCACCCCTCATATCTGAGTGTTTAATATAGGCCAGAAATAGTCCTGAGAATAGGGTACTAAATAAATGATTATTCAAGTGTTGGCGAGGATGTGGAGAAAAGGGAACCTTCATGCACTGTTGCTGGGAATGTAAATTGGTACAACCACTATGGAAAACAGTATGGAGTTTCCTGAAAAAATTAAAAATAGAACTACTGTATGGTCCAGCAATTTTACTTCTGGGTATTTATCTGAAGAAAATTAAAACTCTAATTTGAAAAGATGTATACACCCACATGTCCATTGCAGCATTATTTGTAATAGGCAAGATGTGGAAACAACCTAAGTGTCTACTGATGGATAAATGTGTAAAGAAATTGTGATACATATTCACAATGGAATATTACTCAGTCATAAAAAGAACAACATCTTGCCATTTGCAACAACATGGGTGGCCCTTGAGGCATTATCGTAAGTGCAATAAAACAGACGGAGAGAGACAAATACTGTATGGTCTCTCTGTGTGTAGGATCAGACAAAATAAAACAAAACCACGCCTTTGGGGGTGGGGTGGGTTGGAAGGTGGTGGGGTAGAGCAAAAAAGGAAAAGAACTCATGGCTATGGACAGCAGTGTGTTGACTGCGGGGAGAGGGGGCTGGTTGGAGGTGGAAGGGGGCATAAGGGGGATAAATAGTAATGGAAAAAATACACAAATAGTTTTTTAAATAGTAAAAAACTATTTAAAAAAACCAAGCTCATGTATATAGAAAACAGATTGGTGATTGCAAGAGGCAGGAGAGGGGTGGGTTGGGAGAAATGGGTGAACTTTTTTTTAGTTTAAATGAATAAGAATTTGAAAAAATGGTGATTTATTATAGTTGTTACTAATTTATAAACCTGAGCTATCCAGTATGGTAGCCACTAGCCACATGTGGCGATTTTAATTTAAATTATTTAAAATTAAATAAAACGAAAACGTCAGCCCCTCAGTTGCGCTGGCCCCGTTTCAAGTGCTTGGCAGCCCCGTGCAGCCATGGAGCCAGCGGCCACATATGGGACAGCGCACCCTCGGGGCGTCAGCCTCGCTGCAGACAGTGCTGCCCAATGGAACCGTCATAAACTGACTTCCGTTTACCTGCATGTCCCTCCTGGTGCTTATGCCCGCGAAGGTACTCAGACAGATGTGTGGTCTGAAGGCCCAGGTTCAAGGGAGTGCAGAGTCGGGAGGGCCTGGACGCTCTGCCTTTCACTGAGCGCACTTGCGTGGCCAGGGGAAAGGATCCTGGGTTGGAGAGAATGCCTGTATATATATCCCGTGCTCCTAGCAGGCTTAGCCCCTGGAGGTACCAAATTAAGTGATGCTGAAAGCGAGGTTTCCACTAAGCCAGCACTTTCTTGAAATTCGGAGTGGGACCTGCCTTTTGATCCCAAAGGACAGTGAAGCTGTAGGAGCTGGAGCTGGAAAGGGACCCTGGAGATCAGAGCACCTGCTCTGTAATTGCGCATTGCGTCTTTTGGCCTTAAAAGAACATCTTGATTTTCTGGCGAGTGGCAGTGTGTGTGTGTGTGTGTGTGTGTGTGTGTGTGTGTTTATTTAGAAGCTGGCTGAAGGTGACTTTGGGGCCTCTTCAGTTGAAATACGGGTGCCATTTGCAGTAGCTGCTGACTCATTTTCATGGAGGATGATTTTGTGAGCGTGTGACCTGTAGTTGTCATCGATCTACATTATGACACATGCAGGGCTTGCCCTGAGGCACGCTGACTGTACTGGGACACACGTGATTCGCCCCAACGGCCGATGTGCCGAGTACCTGGTGAGTCAGGAGTAGACTGGCCTTGCTGGGCTTGTGTGACCAGAGAGGGTCCACACAGAGCGTTTCCCAGGCAGTGCCCTGAAGGTGACCGTCACTTTGTGCCACGAGTCACCCTACCTAGGCCTGCTTGTGTCACAGGTGAGAGACAGCACAGCCCTTGCTCTGTTCCCTGGGGGGAGGGCTTGGCAGGGTGAGGCCGGCACCCCCAAGGGCTGCCAGCGGCAGACAAATGCAGATGTGCATCCAGTTTGGACAAAACGGTGGGGCAGGTCTTTAACACGTGTGCACATGCACACGTGTGCACATCCACACACCCACACACAAACACATACAGATGCATGCTGTCATGTTCTCTCTTTCCCAAATGCCCTCCTTTCTTACCCAAATCTATTAAAATTCAACTTCAGGGGCTAACCTTGCCTATCAGTCAGAGTCCAGTCACACCAGTAATTGAACGGGGAAAATTTAATACAAAGGTAGTGTACTTCTAAAAGGACTAAAAGAAGATTCGAAGGGTACAGAAGTAGCAAAAGCACATAGCAGCTGGGCCGAGGGGTAGTGAGCAAGGACGGGGCTGAGGACTCAGCCGTGTGCTTCCCACCTACAAGGCTGAGTGAGGTACGGGCTTCCCCAGGGGTGAGGAGATGTGGTGGAAGGAGCAGCCTGCCAGGTGGCAGTGAACTTGGTAGGATTTGGAGCTGTTGTGTAGGAGTGGCCTCCTGGGTAGTCAGAACACCCACTGGGGGGTGTGGATCCAAGTTGATCCATAGGAGGGGCCCACCAGGTGGTGGAGAAATTTAGTGAGGGTGGGCTGGTCTGTGAGGGCCACTGAAGTGGGCACACCCAAGCCACTGACCTGCTCGCTGCTGTGCTGAAAACAGCACATTGGGACCAGGAAGGGAGACTCTTTGCTCTGTTGTGGCCTTGCAGGGTCCCTCCAGAGCTCCTGTTGATGAAGCCGAATAGCCAGCCACCTGACAGAGGAGAAACGACACAGGTTCCAGCTCCGGCATCACGACACAGGGCAAAGGGGTGGATTCAGAGCCAAGAGGCCATGTGTGCCCGAGTGGCACAGACCCCGCTTCCCTTCCCAGGAGCCAAGCCTTTTCTCTGACTCCAGCCCTCTTGTGCCTTCCATCCGTGCTACTCATGGATCCTACTGCCGAGTGCCATCCTCTGCTTGTGAGTGGCTTTGTCAGGTCTCTCTGTGTGGTAGAGGGCACAGGACTCAGCCTGCTGCCGGTCCTCAGGGAATTCAGGGGGTGTATCTTTACTGGGAGGGCAGGACTGTTTCCAGTCCTCTGCTTCCATTTGGCTTGGCCCTGCAACAGCTTGGAGTGGGGGTGAGCGTACCTCCTTGGCGGGGAGACGATGGGCTGCTGGGTGGTCAGGGCAGCCTCACTGGGGTGTCTGGCTGGACCTGGGCTCTGGTCACACTGTCCATTAGGACTAATGGACTGTGGATGCCTTTCTGGCCACCTCATCTTCTGCTGATGATTGTGGTCCTCTCCTCGGCTGGGTTGGAATTGGGGGACAATTATTTGAGCTGCAAAAAGTCATTTGTTCATTATAGCCTCGATCCTTATATTGTGAGGATATGCTTGGTTCCCTATCTGAGTGTATTAACCTTCTTACTTCCTTAGGACGAGGGCTTGAACATGGCCTTGGCTAGCATAGCGCTACTGACCTGTCATCTGACACTGGCCAGCTCAGTCCTTGGTTCTAGATTCTTTTTTTTTAACCCTCACCCGGTATTGGGTGAAGGTTAAAAAAAAAGGATCTAGAACTGAGATTGAACATGCTAATTGATGTTCTCAGGTGAGAGAGAGAGAAAGGGAGACAGAGAAAGAAAAACATCGATGTGAGAGAGAAATATCAACTGGTTGCCCCTTGTGCAGGACCTGACTGGGTATTGAATCCGCAGTCTTTTTTGGTGTATGGATGATGCTCCAACCAACTGAGCCACTTGGCCAGGGCCAGTTCCAAACTCTTAAGAAAGAGAATCTCTCCCACCCCCCACAACCCTCTGATTCACCTAGGGTGCACTGTCTTAATTCTTAGAATTACTTCTCCTCTCCCTATAACCTCCTTTCTGGGAAAAGAGGCTGTCCCTGGCTGGCTTGGATCGGCACCCACATCAGGGCTGGAGGACCCCGCCCAGGAGGACGAGGCTGTGTGAACACAGGGCTCCCTCAGAGTGCACTGCGGCGGGAGGCGGAGGTGTCCAGCAGGGCCAGCAGTGGACGGGCCCCCAGGGGCCTAAGGACACCTGTTCGTGCCTGGACTTGGGGACATTTGCCCTGTGGTGCTGGGAGGGGGCAGATAGGCTTCCTGGCTGCTGGGACAAGGCTGTTCAGGGCTGTAGTGTTTTCTTCTTAATTTCTAGAGTAACAGTTTTCTGTGTGGTTCACTTGGCAACTAATTATATAGGAGTTTTGAATATTTCTTTCATGTGTGTTACCAACTGTTATTTAACTCTTCATGTGGTTTATTGCTTCCAATATGTACTTAATCATGTCAGCATTTTTCATAGCACTCAGGAGAGGCTGAGTCCACCACAGACGTTCACCCTCTCTTGGTTGACGTCGTGGGTGGAAGAGGTACCAGATCCCCACAGCTCCCTGGACCCCCGTCTTCTCTGTGTGCTCATGGCCCCATCTTCCCTCGGGAGCTGTAGCTCCAGGAAGGCAGGGCATGCAGAATTCCAGGACCCTCAGCAGAGCTGGGGTGATGCCTGGGGATGCAGAGCCTGGGGGCAGATGGGGGCCACCTCCAGCTCTGGAAGGACAGGTGGGCATCAGGTCACAAGTTAAGGCTGCCTTGCCCCCGACAACCTGCTAGCTGCCTGCTCCATGTGCTGGAAAACTTTTTGCTCCAGTTAATATGAGACCACTGCAAAAGTTTGCTAAGTTAAAAGAGCCCTAGGTTTGGATTATTTTCTAGACCCCCCCGTTTTTGATATTTATCAGCTATTTCTTTATAAGCAAACCATCTGAGTTCCTTATCTTCAAAGATACCAACACCTGCCTCCTGAGCTCCTGTAGGAATGAAAAGAAATGACGTATGTGACCATGTTTTGTAAATTGTAGGCCTCCAAACAGATAGTATTATTAGTGTGTTTGAGGGCTGGGTGGCAAATGCATTAACTCGATGTACCCTTGAATGAATCATTAGTTGATTAGATTTGGTTAAAAGTCTTGAACAAACACTCATTTCTGAGGGACTAGGACCCAGACCAGGTAAATTTGATGGAAAGAAAATCAGGCACACCCGGCACGTGAGAAGGTGAGTGAATGAATGAGTGAGTGTGTGTGTGTGTGTACTAGGGGTGGGGGGGGGTGTAAATCAGGGCCTTCAAGCAGCGGGGGCAGGGGAACAGTGTCCACTGGGCAGTGTGCACTCACACCTCTCTGGTCCCGGCCTGTCTCCCTGCAGGTGCACCTCCGTTCTGCCCGGCGTCTCTGTGAACTCTGCTGCGCCAACCGAGGCACCTTCATCAAGGTGGGCCAGCACCTGGCGGCGCTGGAGTACCTGCTGCCCTGGGAGTACACCAGCACGCTGAAGGTGCTGCACAGCCAGGCCCCGCAGAGCAGCATGCAAGAGGTCCGCCAGGTCATCCGCGAGGACCTGGGCAAAGAGGTACTGGCCTCTGCCAGGAGCGTGGGCCCCGGGACAGCATCCTCCTGAAAAGGTCCTGGCAGAGTTGTCTCTGACAGGGGCTGGGGACCCGCCACTACTGTGGAGCCACACTTCACGCAGCTTCCAGTGCTCAGATCCGAGAGGTTAGGAGGAACCTCCATGTCCTTCAGTAAAAAAGATTAGTTGAACTATATGAGAGAGTTGATATTCTACTCTTTTGACCTGCAACCTAGTATGATTCATATGGTTCAACCTAGTAATATCTATGGACTGTGGAGGGTTTCCCACGTGCCACCAGCTGTGCCGTGTTCCCCGTGTTATCTCACTTAATCCTCACGCAGACACGTGCGGTAGGTAGGTAGGTAGGTAGGTACTGTTATTAACCCCATTTTGTTGACGAGGGGTGGAGGCTTAGGTGCTAAGGTAACATGTCCAAGGGCACGTTAGTGAGTGATTCCAGCACACTTCTCTATGATCCTATCAGTAAACTGTCCAGATCCATGCATTGGCTTTTCCAGAAGATCTCTGGCAGGCAGTCACCAGCCTCTGCTTGATTACCTCCAGTGACAGGAAGCTTATTCTCTCATCTGCTGTCCAAGGTGGCCTCTTCTTTTGTTAGTCATCTCCAATTATAAAAGTGCTTCCTCCCAAGGGCTAAAACCTTCCTCCTCCAACGTCACTTTTCTGATCTTTATTCTGACACGTAGAGCAATGGAGAAGGGGAGAAGGACCCTTCTGTCCACAGCCCTGGTTACATGCCTTTGGACTCATGTTAGTGACCTGCAGGATGCATAGACCCTAAACTGGGCACAGTGGCACAGACCCTCGGGGGCCTGTTCTGGTCATCTTGCTTCTGGGGACAGGGAGGGGCTTGAGCATCTGTCTGCAGATTGCTGAGCTGTGGGTCAGGCTCAAGCCTACAAATTTTGTGCTATAAGTTGAGGGTACTTTAAAGATCTATACTGTAATAAAAACAATTTCTCTCCCCCCTCACCTATTATTCTATTTGACATTCTCCTCTTTGATAGAGAATCTTCTGGGTCTTTTTCCTGAGCAAAATAATCTTAAAGCCAAGGCTCAACCAGCTAATACCTTCCCCAAGATTAGTTTACAACCTTTGATGCCTCCCATTTGCTCTCTAGTAAAATCCTTAGCCGGGCTTTGGAGGTCCACCCAGTCCCTTCAAGTTGCCTGTGTGTTTCATGACCGTATCTGGGTGGGGCACAGGGGCTCCAGAGTTTGGGCTCTGAAGCCAGGGGCATGGACTGTGCACATGTTATTTATCTGGTTCCTCACTTTCCTCACCTGTAAAATGGGTATGGTGTCCACCTCATAGAGGTGCTGTGAGGGGAGAAGGGATCATGAATATAAAGCGTTTTAGTGCCATCCCTGACCCAGGGCAGGTGCTCAGCCAATACTAGCTGCTACTCAGATTGTGACCTTCTGTCTGCCTGGACTGTCTTCACCCCACTCTCTCCCTGGCATGTGGCTTCTTGTGTTTGTAGACCATTCATGCCTCTATCCACCCATCCACCAAACGCCAGGCCCAGTGCTGGGTGTCCCAGCCAAAGCCCAGCTTTCCTGTGAAATCTTCTGCAACCCTGTGCACAACTTTGCTTCCTCTGCTTGTGCATCTTGTGGCTCGGTTATTTACCTTTAGGTGATTTCATTGCCAGGTTTAAAGTCCTCGGGGAGGAAGACCATGATGGTCTCTTTGCCCTGTGTCTACACCACCAGAACAGTATCTGATATAGAGTGGGTGCCAGTGTTCAATGAACCAATGGACGAACGAGTGACAACTTCCTTAGGCTACTCGGGGCAGGGTGGAGAGTAGGGGCAGAGGTTTCATGAAGACCAGTATTCCATTCCTCTGATCTGCATGGAGCTGGTCCTGGCTCTCTGTCCCCTAATGCAGACCCAGTACCAGGTGCCTAGCATGTAGCCAAAGGTGTCCCACTGTCCTGGAGGGGGCCTGGATCACACGGGGTCGGGGAGCATAGAACCCGCTGTGGACTCCCTTCCCACTGAGGAACATCTCCTCCAAAATGGGGGAGATTGAGCGAAGGTGAAACCCGATTTAGGGCTGGAGTCAGGAGCAGGCTGCAGGCCGGGAGGAGCAGGGTGAAGATGGAGGGACCCCAGGCAGAACAGAGGTGCCAGGATTGGCACAGTGGGGCCCACACATGGCTTTGCTTCTCCCCAAGACTATTGGCCTCTTGCTTCCTGTAGTACAAGATTCACCCCCAAATTAAAACTAAATAAATCACTGTAATAACAGTGTGAAGTGCATCATTGCTGGCATGTAGCAGCTCAGTGGGGGCGGCTACAGGGGAGGAAAGCCAGCAGATTAACCCTTGGAGGCCGACTTGTCTGTGGAGAGCTGAAGGAGGGCGACAAGAGCAGGTCGAGGGGGGCGAGATGAGAAGTCTGGGGTGTCAGCAGTCGTGGGGGCCCACCCAGCTGGCCAAAGGATGTTTGGGGTTGGAAGCTTTCATCTGCATCTTCAGGGCCTCTTCTCCAGGTCCCCCGGCCAAGTAGTCCTGAGCATGGTGGCTGGTGGCTCCTGCCCCACGGGCCGTCTTGAGCCTTCTGAGAAAGAGAGATCAATGTCAAGGTCATGGTTCTGTGGGGGCGTCCCTCACAGCTGGGAAGCTCAGAAACCTCTGGTTTCTTACCCCGGCCCCCACAGGCACACAGTCGAAGTCTTCCCTCCCCATTCCTGCTCCTCCTCCCTCCTGGGAAGATGGCATTTGTTCCCTGGTGACACACTTTCTCAGTCTGTGGGCGGAGGGAGGGGAAAGGGGCTGTGTGGGGAGCAGGGTGGGTGGGGATGGGGGCGGAGGGCGGGGGGAAGTCACTCACTGTGTACTTTCCTCCTCTTCCAGTCCCTGCCTTGACACTGCTCAGGGAGCAGCTCTCCTCCCAGGAAGCTCTTTGAGTGGCCCCACGCATCTTGGGCTCCTTGACTGCCCAGGAACCCTCAGGGGGAGCTCCGTTTGGTCCCTGGTTGCAGGAGTGTGGTTAAAGGAAGCTGGTGTTGCACCGTCTTCCTTCTAGGTCCATGTCCTTGGATGAGCTCTGAGGTTACCTGGGCCTCAACAACGGCATGGCCGCCTGAAATCTCAGCCTGAAAAGAGGGGAGGGGGCTAGGGAAGAGCTCGAGGCTGGTCTGTTTCCACCTGTGCTGGTTGATTACAGCTAAGCCTCTTGGGGATCCCTCTCGTTAGCAGAGGGCTTAGAGGGTCACTCATGCTCTTGGACCAATCCCTGTCCCAAGCAGATAGGGCTGGCTCGAGATGTCCCAGCATGGGTGTGGGCAATGAGAGCGAGGTGGCAGCTCTCTGGGTCCGTGGTTTATGTTGGGTTCTGGTCAGTCCCACCCCTGGACCACAGCCAGTGCTATCAGTGTGGAGGTGAGGGCAAGTGAAGGGATAACACCCTGGCATAGGGATTGGCTTAGGCAGGAAGTTTGCAGCTATTGGTGTGGTGAGTGGAACCTGCATAGCTCAGTGAGGGGCGTGTGAGTGGTAGCACAAGACCTCATATCTTCTGACTCCCAGCCCAGTGCTCAGTCTTCTATGTAACAAAACTTCTGTTTGGCAGAAATCCTTTTGGAAATCAGTTTTCTGTGTTTGCATGCTGTGTCTTAGAAGTTTCTCAGCTAGTGTTACCAGAAAGAATCTTACATTTTTCCTTTCAATATGAATGTTAGGCTTAAGTTCTGAAGGACTGCTTCTGGGAAGCAATTGGGAACCCCGGCTCTAGGAGATGGGGTCATTTCTGCACTCTCAAAAGTGACCTGGATCTGCAGTGGGTTGGGAATGGTTTCAGGCTTGGTCCTCTGGCTGCCCCTGAGGCTGTGTCCTGGTGCGGTGCTGACCTTGGCCAGCAGATGGCGCCTGAGCCTGAGAATCAGGGAGGGGTGTTTAAGACGACCCTTCCCTGCTGAGGGGAGCCCTGTCAGGTGGGTGGGACTCAGGTTCTTTCTACACCTGGACATGGTCCATACTGTGAAAAGAGCAAAGGCTGACGCCTCTGCACTCTGCATGGGACAGACGAGGCCTAAGCCAAGAGGCTGTTGGCCACCCTGGTCCCTAGGAGCATTTGGCTCTGATGGAGGGCCTGGTGGGGTTCTTCACAGTGACTACCTACCCATCCTTACACCTTCCTCACCTGGGTTAGGAGTCTTCTGAGGCCCCCTGCAGGCTCTAACAGCCTGTGGTTCTTCCCTTCATCTTGGGTTCAACATCTTGCCCTTCATTCTTCCATTTCTTGTCTCTCTTTGTTATCCAAGCCACTGGTATTTAGTGACAGGGGCACAGTGCTGGAAGCTGTGGGTGCAGCCAAGACCTCATTCTGGCCCCTGGCGTCTGGGGCCATGGGGAGGTGCACTCATCACTGGCTGTGTAATAGCTGGCTGTGTAAGTACCCACGGAGCTTGCAGGTGAGAGGGGGAGGGGGTTGTGTGTGCAAGGGGAGTAGGAATGGGAGGAGGGGAGAGAGGTTACATTTGGGTGGATGGGAGCTTTCTGCAGCAGGCGGCCTCTGACCCAGGCTCCCAAAGCTGGGTGAGACGGGGGGAGATGGAAGTTGGAGGAGAGGGTTACTGATGAATATGATGGGCTAAGCAAAGGTGGAAAGCACAAAGCACAGAGTGCATGGTGAATAGTTTTGTTAACTAGAATTTGGCATTCTGGTTGGTGAGTAGTGGAGCTGAGGTTGCAAAGTTGGGGCTGAAGTCACATTATGAAGGGTCTTTGAATGTTCTTTTTAAAACATGAGCCCGAGGGTGAGGAGAACTTGGAGAAGGATCTGAGCAAAGTAGGATGAAATGGGGACAGATGTAGTAATATGGGAGGTGACGTCATCCTTACAGGTGGGGAAGGTAGAGGTGGGGAGATTTGTGGTTTGGTGGAGAGCTTGGGGATAGGAGTTCCAGAGGGATTTAGGAAGAGACACGAGAATTGTCGACTGTACTGGCACAGTTATCTTTGGTCACGGACACACACACATATCCCTCTTTCCTTCCTCCTTCCCCAACATACACAGAGTGTCCAGTCTCATTACAATATATTTTAGTAAATAATTCATTTTTGTGATTCTGGAATACAGTTGGATCAGATAAGGTTCTTTCCAGCTCTGAAATTCTGTGAAAAGCCTAAGGAACTTCTAAGGTGAGCTACTGGAGTGGACACAGAAATATCTTTGTTAGGGGCACTGCTTATACTGGTGGTGGGATATCAGGATTCGACTTGTGTATTCTGAAACATGTTTAACTAGTTGTTTACCACTGAGCCCCATGGGGTGGGGATCTAGACTTGACCTTGTTTTGTAACTTCCCATAGTACCCAAGGATAGTCCTGGATGTGGCAGGTGCTCAGTGTTCTTGATGGACCATTTGACCGGAGTGACTGTGAAAATGCAGAAGAGAACCATTGTGCATCAGACTGGAAAATGCACACCCCATTGTTCCGTATGCACCTACAGGTGCAGGTGGAGGCTGACATTTTTGTCATGTTTCACTCAAAGTGTGAGCAAAAGTTTAGAAAAGACAAAAGGAAGATCTCTCAAGAACACCAATCATTTATCAAGCTTGGCGGGGTGACAGAAAAGATACTGTCGGTGTCAGGACTGGCAGGAGCAAAGATGGAAGGTAGGGGGTGTGGCAGGAGACCACCTGGCCTGTGCATGGGGTTCCCGGGGTTGGAATATTGGGAGGAGGCAGTGCAGAGACTAGAGCAGGGGCATTTTGGAGGCCTCGGGGCTGGGGGACAGGATGGTGGGCATAGATAATGAATGGCAAACTCTGGGAGGACCCTTATTAGCTCTGCTGGAAACCTTTGTGGGAACCAGGGAAGGCGCCCCGCTGGGCATCCCTTCCTCCAGGCTGTGGTAGCTCTCCCAGGGCTGGGTTTCATTCTTCTGTGAGTCAGAGAAACAGAGCCAGTGGGGTATGTGTGTGTGTATATGATAAATAAGTGCAGAGAGAAATTGATTGATTGATTTTAAGGAATTGGCTTATGCACTTATGAAGGCTGGCAAGTCAGAGATCTTCAGAATGGGCCATCAGAATGGAGACCCAGGAGAGTTTATGTCACAGTTCAAGTCCAAAGGCTGTTTGCTGGCAGAATTCCCTCTTGCTCTGGGAGGTCTGTCTTGTTGTATTCAGGCCTTCATCTGATTAGATGAGGCCCACCCACATTATGGAGGGCAATCTGCTTTTCTCAAAATCCACAGATTTAAATGTTAATCTCATCCAAAAACACTCTTATAGAAACAGCAGAATAATCAAAGTTGATGCACAAAGTTGACCCTCATGGTTCCCCACATGGCCCTTGGTTAGGACTATACATTTTTACCCTGGTCCTGCATCCATGACATTCAAACTTCCTGTTGAGCCTTTGAGGAGGGCAGGAGCCAAACTGCTTGTTGGCTTATTAACTTTGTGACCTTGGGAATTTTTTTATCTTCTGTCTCTCAGTTTCCTCATCTGTAAGATTGGGATACTAACAGCACCTGCCACATAGGCTAGGGGCAGGGATTAATGAACTAATGAATGTGGAGTACATAGAGCATGCCTGGCACAGAGCGAATGGCCAGCAACTATTAGCCATTATTTCTGTGTTACGTTGGATGCTCTATCTGTGTGAGGAACTAAGGTTCTGAGAGACTGACAATAAATGGTAGAGTTGCATCTTTAACCAGGCTTTCTGATACCTGGTACAGTTCTCTGTCCCAGATACTATTTTGCCAGAAGAATCCTCTTTCCCCCATCCTGATCAGTCCCCAGCATTCCATCCAGTGGCCAGCCTCTTCCCTCCCACTCTTAGAAACCTCCCACAGGCTGCCTTGGGAGGAGCCTGCCCCCAGGCTTCTGGACTGCCTCTCCTCCCTCCCCATGGTCCTCACTCTGCGGGACTGCTGGCAGCTCATCCAAGAAGTTTTGACGTCTGTGGTTTCCAGAGGTCCATTAGCAGCACCTGCTGCTCACTCCATGGAGGAGGGGGATGGAGGAAAAGCCCTGGGGGCCCAGGGTCACATGTTGGTGGCTGTACTATGTTCAGGACCCACCCAGCCTTTCTCACCCTCCAGGTGGCAGCTGCACGCAGCTTTTCTTGTCCTGGGAGGAGCTGGGTGTGGGGTGTAGGCAGGGATGAGCATGCCCTGGGTTGGACTAGGGCGGGGGAAGTGCTTAGGGTAGAGGTGCAAGAGGAGCCCCTCTTGCCCCCAGGGTCGATGGGGCCCCCTGGCTGGCAGAAAACTTTCCCTCCCTGGTGACACATGCCCCATGCCCTCGTATTCTTTGCTGCTTTCTTTCTGGTGCTGATCCAACTGCTCCCGCCCTTCTCTTATTTAGGTTGGCTCACTCTTTCCCACCCCCAGCGGCTGCACTGGCCTGGGCTGAGGACTACGTTGAGGGCTTCAGCCACCTGTAGGTTTGTTTCCTTTGGTCTTCAGCAGGACCTTCTTTTGTTCTGGCACCTGGTTTGTTTGTCTCCCCAGACAGTCCCCCGAAAGGCTACGGTGTGAGTGTTCTGGGAATGGAACCAGAGGAGCTGGTGGCCACCAAGCTGTGTGTGGGGGGGACCGGGGGGTGGGGGAGCCATTTCCCTCTCTCCTGACTCAGCCTCATCCAGCCTTCCCAGCAGCTCTCAATAAAAAATACATTTATATTTAAAACATTATGAAGAATAAAAACACATTTTCCCCCAATAATGCCGAACATCAAAAGGAGATTTTTATCAATTATGAGAGAGCGATTTTGGCCATAGACGGTAATTTAGCGAGTGAGAGATGGATGGTCGGAAGCATTAATGTCAGCAGGACGGATGGTGTGCCATTAGTCACCGAGGGGAGAGACTGGGGCGGTATGGTGGCACTGGCTCTCCCTCCCCAGGCCCGTCTGGCCCTGGCCTCCACCCTGCAGCTGCTGCCCTCCCCCTGGCCCTGCACCCTTTTCCCTGCCTTGCGGGGCTTCTACTCCTCTCTCTGAGTCACCTTCAGTTCAATCATTCTGTAGCTTCCAGGTGAATCCTCCTGGCGTGGAGCGCGTCCCTGCCATGCCTGTGGAGTAGAGACCCTGGAGGGCAACTCGGGAGCTGCTCCGTGAGCTTTCCAGCCTCGTGCCTTCTCCACGCCTCTCAGCTCCACCTCGGCCATGCAGGGCTTCCCTCCCTAAACCTGCGTTTGCCCCCAGGCCTGGCCTCTCCTTTCCTTCTCCACTCATCAGGCTCTTTCTCATTTTTTAAGCTCCGGGTCTAACAACACACACATCCTCTGAATGCTTGCCGGGTGTCAGACCCTGTTAATAGTTTCAGGGGGATCAATGTCTCACTAAAACCCTCTGAAACAGGCACTGTTACTTAGTTGACAGATGGGAAACTGAGGCACAGTTTTCGGTGAAATTGTCTCTCTTGCCTCCTCATGCATCCCCCGTCAGGATTACCGGCTCTCTTGTTTCCCCTGGGTGCTTCTGTCTGCTGCCTCGGCTCTTGTGCAGTTCTTCATGCTGCTAAGGTGTGTCGCATCCCCTTTTGAGTCCCCCATGGGTCCTCGTGTGGGCTCTGCACATAGTAGATGTTAGTAAACGTGGCTGAGTTGAACTGATGAGCTACTTTGAATGCCCCTGTCCCTTGGCCACCTTCACTGACCTCCCAGCCAGGTGGGACTGCATCCAGAGCACTTGGCTTGACCCACGGGTGGTCCTCTTGCTTCAGCCTTGTTCTCTGGGCATCTCAGTGCCCGATTTACGTCCTCATGATGGCAGGTCTCCTCCCGCTCATCCTGGGGTTCCTTCAGAGCACTGCCCGTCACACAGAAATTGCTCTGTAAAGGACTGTTCTGTGCACTGAGACCCCTCACGGTATGGCTTTCTGGGACCTAGAGTCGACAGGGAGCCAGCTCTGCCTTGGTCCCTTGGTTCCACCTTTCCCTGGGACATTCTTGTGGGAGCCTGTGGAGGACTGTGAGATGGTGTGTCTGGGGCTATCAGAACTCCAGGCTAAGGGCGGGGGCAGGGTCTGATTCTAGGAGCAAAAGGATAATTTCTGAGGCATATGGCATAAAGGTCAATAAAATAGGCGTGGAGTCAGAGAGCCTCACACCAATCCCAAATGCTACCGTATTCTAACTGTATTATTTGTCCTTTCTGAGCCTCCGTCTCCTCATCTCTACACTGTCTTGGATCCCGGTTCCTGGGGTCTGCGCTGTTATGGATGAGACGAGATATTCACACAGACTACTGAGCCCTGTGGAGGAAAAGGGATGGCGGGGCTTCTCTCTCAAGAGGAGAAAAGCCTCGGAGCACCTCAGCCACTCTCTCAAGAGGACAGCGCCCTGACCCTTGCCTTGACAAGCTTTTATTGGGTTCAATTTGCACAGGAATACAGGGTGTGTTCGTAAAGCTCATCAATCATTGTCAGGCAGAAATGATTAAAGAATAGATAACATTCAAAGAACTCTGAGGGCTTATTCAGAGTCAGAGTCAGATAGTTAAAGGGCCATAAAACTTTGGGGAAACAAACTCACTTCCTGCTTGGACCCTTATCACTTAAATTGAGGGTATTAACAAAACAGGTTTCATAGGATTTTATGCATTCTTTCTTAGGCCTGATCGCCCTAGGTAACCCACCCTTTCCAGCACAGGGCTGCACCCACCTCCAGCATTGTTTCAGGCTTAAGGCATTGTTTCAGGCTTAAGTCAGGCAGGGGAAGTAAGGCAGCCAAGAGATTGGGAGACTTCTTGCAGACAGAATGAGGACTCAGGCTGTGTCAAAGACGAGGGGCGAGGGTCCATCACTTCCTTTTTCTGTAGCCCCCCCCAAGTCCTTCTCTGAGGTCTCCTTCAAGACCATGCCTGTCTTAAGTTGTCCCTCTTTTGAGGAATCTTACCTGTCATTGGCTAACCAGTCATCTGCCTGGGGCCAAGCAGGGTGAAGAGAAAGGGGGCAGAAGTGGTGCCCTTACAAAGGAAGATAAGCTTTGTCTCCTGACTGGCTTATGGTCCTAAGATCCTTTACTCAGCCTTAGGCACAGGGGATTACAGCTTCTGAAACTAGGCAGGGAAGTTCCCAACACTAAACAGGCCTGACATAGAACCTTCACATTAGTAGGTCTGTGATGAGGATGGAAGGATATAACTCACCTAAAGTGCAGTGCCTGGGGGTAGCAAATCCCAGGAGCTGTGAGACCAGGACCTCAGATTATATCCTGGTGTCTGGATCTTCCTGGGGGTTAACAAACACCAGCTCTTTTTCAGCGGCCAGTGCTTTAGACTCACCAGCATTAAGTCAAATCAACTAGTAGTGTGTGTGCACCTGTCTGTGTACAAGTGTGTTGTTCAGGAGAACCACTAACTCATGAGTTGTAAGGGTTTAGAAGTCATCTCACCCCGCCTCTGTGGTTCATGAGCTCAGGGAGGGGGAGTGATTTGCCCAGTGTGGCACAACTGGGTAGTGGTAGAAGCAGGGCTAGAACCCAGGCCTCCTGACTCCTGATCCAGTTTCATCCTGCTGGACTGTTGTGTCTGCAGCTGGAAGCTCAGGGCCTGGAATGAGATGGCCGGCATGCAGGAATGGGGCTGGTTTTGTCATCAAAGACACCCAAAGGACTTCTAGTGGCTTTCACCCTATGTGGGACTTCGTAGTGTCCTATGGATTTCAAAGAAGCTGCATTTTCCTAAATTTATCCTTTGTGGGGATAGGATTCTGGGGTGTTCTTTGTACCCTTCAGCCAGCCTTCCCACTTCCCTGGGTTAGGGTGATTATATTCACGCACTCACCACTTCACCCTCAATGCACAGACCATGTTTGGGTACTCCCCCTCTTTGGGGTCTGACTTGCAGGGTGGTGCCCAGACCCTCTGCTCAGCTGCTGAGTCTGGGCTGTTCTGTGGAGACAGGCCTTGGCTCATGGTGGCCCCATTCACTGACATGGAACAGTTGCCTCCCACTTGCTATGCTCACTAGCAAATACAGATTTGTTGAGCAGCTGATATGTTCTTACCTCTGTGCCAATGCTGTGGGGCATATAGAGAACGTTAAAGCCACATCCCTCCTGCCTGCCCTCCCAAAGCCAGGCAGACAGAACAGCACACAGAGGGAGTAATTATAGAGCAGTTGAGTGCTCAGCTGTGCAGTTGAGAAGTTCAGGGGAAGTTCACAAGAGAATTCTTGGAGGAGGTGGGTCTTGGGCTGGCCCTCGAAGGATGAGTAAGATTTAAGGAGTAGAAGTATGAGGGCATCCGAGGCTGGGCTGTGTGGTGGCGAGGGCCTGAGAGCAGATCAGTGGGGCTGGGATGGAAGGGAACTTGGGTTGTTGTGGCAAAATACCTTAACTGAGCAGCTCAAACAAAAATCCATTGTCTCACAGCTCTAGTGGCTAGAAGTCCAGGATCCAGTGGGCAGGGTTGGTTCCCCCGAGGGCTGCGAGGGAGACCTATTGCCCCCCTCTCTCCTGCTTCTGGTGGTTTGCAGGCAGCCTTCGGCGTTCCTTGGCTTGAAGAAGCATCACCCTGATCTCTGCCTTCATGCTTACCTGGCGCTCTCCCTGAGTGCCTGGTGTTTTTGTCTGTGTCCAAATTTCCACTCGTAAGGACACACTCATATTGGACCCACTCTATGCCAGTGTGACCTCTTCTTCACTAATTGTATCTGCAACGGCACTCCTTCCAAATAAGGTCACACTCTGAAGCATTGGGGGACTCACTTCAAGCCATAACAGATGGGTGCATTAGGTCTTCCATAGTTGTGAGGATCAGACCTGCAACTTGAATGAGCCAAGGCCAAAAGGCAGATGTAGTGTGTCACGTAACCGAAGTTTAGGCAGTGTTGGGGTAGAGTTGGTTTTGGGGGGCCCTTCCAGGATTCCTCTTTGTCTCTTCCTCCTGCAGCTCAGCTTCGTTCACAGATCGATCCTCCATGAACAGCTGCCACTGGCAGCTCTCAGCCTCACCTCTTCCCAGCTTTGCCCCTAGGAGGGCCACCCCCACCCCAGTTTAACTTTATAGAATTCCAGATAAGGACTCTGACCCAATTAACATAAGTTAGACATTGTACTGGGTAGAGCAGTGTCCCCCTCGTTCCTCCCCCAATTCATGCCTGCCTAGACCCCGAGAGCGTGAACTATGGTTTTAGAAGGTGACACGAAGTAACTTAAGATGAGGTTACACTGGGTTAGGACGAGCCCTACATCCAGTGAATGGTGTCCTTCACCTGATGATACGTGTGGTGATAGAAACAGATTAGAGTGATGTAGCAACGAACCAAGGAGCTGCGAAGACCGCTGGCGGCCACGAGAAACTAGGAAGAGGCAAGGCAGGCTTCTCCCCGGAGCCTGCAGAGGAAGCGCAGGCCTGCCAGCACCTGGGTTTCCGACTTCCAGCCGCCAGAGCTGTGAGACGATAAATTTCTGCTGTTTCCAGCCACCCAGCGTGTGGTAATTTGTTATGGTAGCCCTGGGAAACAAGTACAGATGTCTGTTCTCAGCCCGATGGAACAAGATGTGACCCCCCCTCATTTAAACCCCAAGGTTTGAGCTGGACCGGGATAGGAAGCAGCAAGGCAGAAAAAGGCGTCAAGCTAGGTAAAGCGGAAAAACCATCCGTAGTCATGTCAGTGGATAGTAATGCTACACTTTCTGTTCACTTGCTACTTGCTGTGTAGTACATACTGGCTGGATGTTTTATAGGTATTGTTTCTAACTCTTATAATAATTCTGCAGGGTTGGTAGAGTTTACCATTCCAGTTTTCCAAAGGAGGAAGCAGAGGCCCTGAGAGGTTAAGTAGTAGCCAAAGACATGTAGGTAAAAGAAGTAGAACCACTCGTGAGCTCTGTTGCCTAAGCCCCACCCCTCCGGCTCAGCAGCTGTTTCCCTGAGCTGGGCTGGTTCCTGGAGGGCAGTAGCAGGCTGTCGGAGGTGGGCCTGGTGCAGGCTTAGGGCGTCACTACAGGCTGCAGGTCTGAAAAGTAGTGTTAAGTCAAATCAGCTAATTGTGTGTTTGTGTGTGTGTGTATACATGCATATGTGTGTCTGTGTACACGCCCCCGTGACTGAAGGAGAGACATTTTGGGCAGAGTCAGCCAGCAGTGCAGGATGGATGGAGCAGCCAAGGCAGGAGCCACGTGAAGAGCCTCTTTCCATCATCCACATCTGGGGAATGGAGCCTTTTTAGCCGGACCAGGGGCGCGGCCAATTGTTTTCCCCTCGCCATCCCCCTGGAGCTCAGAGTGAGTGTCCCAGGCTGGGCAGTGAGTCAGGAGGCCACAAACCCAAGGACACGTGGCACAGCCACTGTTCTTGAGGAGCTGCCCTGACAGCTGACCCCACACCCTCTGGGACTGCCAGAGGGGCAGCAGGTCCCCCTCTTCTTGAACAGAACTCATGGCCTGCCTTCCCCTCCCCAGGGAGAGCGGAGGGAGTGTCCTTCAGGCTGCTCAGGGTTGGGCTGGTGAGGTGGGCAGGCTGGATGTGACTCGGTGGTTCTGATACCTTCCTCCTGTCTCCTGGTGAGGCCTGGCGTGGAAGCGATGGCTTGAAGGGGCCCCAGGTCCTGCCCTGTCTCACAGTGAATGTATTACCAACCTTGACTCAGTGTTTACAGTGTGAGAAGTGACGGCTCCAAGACAAGGGCTGTGGTGAAGGTGGTTTTGTGGGAAGTTCAAGTGCTGCCAGTGCAGGGTGGAGGTGTGGTCCAAGGAAGAGAAGGCAGCTGGTGACTGTGGTCTTAGACCAGCTGCCACGCCGGGCAGATGAAGATGAATCCTGTGGGGAGGCAGGGAAATGCGTTGTCTCCTGTAACCCTCCAGCTGCCCAAGGCCGGAGAGGTTGAGTCACGTGCCTGAGGTCACACAGAGAGTACCAGGCAGAGTCAGGAACAAAAGGCAGGCTGAGTCCAGGACCCACGCTCCTAACCCATGTTCTGCTGCTCTCTGAAAGCGGCCCTGTGCTCTTCACAGTTTCCCAGCTTGCAGGTTAGGGCCTCTCCCTGCATTCCCAGTGGGAAGCGGGCCTGGCAGGTGGAGAACCCCAGCAGGTCAAGGAACTGATTGTTTATTAAGTGTTCTCTGTCCCTACAATGTGTTATGTGTTTTCAAACACAAGGTCTCATTTAGGACTCACAACAGCTCAGTAAGGTAGGTATCCCTTTCCCCATGTTTCCCAGATGTAGAGGCTGAGATTCAGAGATGCTAAGTAACTCATTCAGGATCACGCAGCAGGACAGCGCCTCAGCTGGGAACTGAGCCTGAGTATTGTCTGACCACAGAGGAAACCATGCTTCGATTACAGAGGGGAGGGCCTGGGTTCAAGGCCACGGTGATGGGCCTGTGAGGCCTAGTCTGCCACTGAGGGCTGTGTTCTCTCCTCTGACATCACACCAGTCTGCCCTCTCCCCTTCAGTCCGGGACCTGTGCTGCCTGCGAGCCAATTAGATGGTGGCGGAGGGGGAGCTCTAAGAAGTGTGGGTGGTTGAGCTCTTCTCCTTTACCTCCTCTCTGGAGAAGGTGCTGCCGCTCTGTGCGTGCAGGCCGGGGCTGGGGACGAGGGTGAGGGTGGTCTGCTGTCCCGAGTAGCTTCTCAGAGCCTCGCCCTTCTCCAGGGAGGAGCCCCCTCTCGTTCCGCTGCCCCCCAATTGCTGTCTACCTGATGCAGCAGAGGGAGGCAAGCCCTCCATGTCTGCCTGATTTATGTTCATCGTTGAAACAATAATGTTTAATCTGGAAAGGGCTAATCAATTTTTTATGCTGATTATGAATAGGCCAGCTGTGCCTGCTTCTTTATTCATGGAGCTTCGGGAACAAGCCAGCATCCCAGGCCAGGCTCCCTCGGTGATTTCCGCCGTGGGAGGCCCAGCGTCAGGACTGCTCCTCAGTGGCCCTGCCTGCGCCACTTTGGAGGTGACTCCTGGTGTGGGTTCACGTGTGTGAGCATGCGTTTGTCTTCGGGGGGCAAGCTGATGCCAGGTGGAGAACCAGATTTCAGTGTGTGCATGTGTGTGTGCACGTGCCCTCGCGTGCATAGAGGGTGGTTGGGATGGGCCGGGGCACAGGGCAGGGAGTGCAGGACAGAAGGTTAGAGTTACAGGGTCACAGAGTCAGGAAGTGCTCCAACACCTTCCTGTTACGAGAGGGGAATTAAGACCCCGAAGAGGCAGAGGTAGGACCAGCACCCTAGTCCCCTTACTCGGAGGGCAGGACTCCTTCCACAGTAGTACAAATGGGCAGAGAGTCAGAAGAAGGTACTGTGTATACTCCTGACACCTCTCTGACTTCTCTGAGGAGCTCGTATTTTAGGTACAGAATGGGCTACAGACATAACTCAAACAAGGTCAAGGCAAGACGAGGGCAAGTGTTCGGGGTGGGGACCGCAGCTGTCAGGAGTGCCCACGTGGGGCTGCACTGAGGGCACGAGTGCACAGAGGGAGGAGGTGACGCCGGAGCAGGGCTCGGGGGCTGTGAGTGGGAGAAGCAGCCGCAGGCCCGGAGAGGGCACTTTGGGTGGAGTGCCTGAGCTGACAAGTGGAGGCAGGGCTGAGGATGACGTCGTTGGTTGGCATCGGGAGCTATCTGAACCTTGAGGGAGACCGTAGGGGCTGGTGTCTCCTGGGCCTGGAGCTGGAAGCAAGGCGCCTTGGGTCACTTCGGGGCAGGTGCCCGGCGGGGCGCACGGCTTGGCGCTCCCGCCTGTTTGCACCCTCTGCCGCCTTTCTCCCTCTGGGACTTCTCGGATCATTTGTTCATTCATTTGTTGACTCAGCACATGTTTACTGAGCTTCTGTTGTGTGGGCCCCAGGGGTTATGTGGGTGAGCAAGACGCCATCACCGGGAATGGCACAAGTGATCAGAGCAATCAAAATTTAATGACACCTGTGGTAAGGGCCATGAGGGGAAAGTATAGGGTGCTGAGTTTGGGGTGGCCCAGGTGGCCTTTTGGAGGAAGTGGTGGTTACGTGGAGACCAGGGGTGACAGCTGGGGGAAGGGAGGGTTGGACAGAGAGAATAAAGAATGCAGAGGCTGCAGGTGAGGAAGAGCGTGGGTTTGTCCAGGGACAGAAAGGGAGTGCTGGTGGCAGGGCAGAGAGACACGGAAAGAGGAGGCTGGAGAGGGGTGCCGGTTGGCAGCCACTTATGGGTGCCATGCAGAGAATGACGCATCCAGACTGCAGTGGCTTCTATGGGGCACGGGTGGGACTAGGAGACCAACTAGGCTTTATGGTCGTCCAGGCAAGAGAGGATGGTGACTGTGATGAAGAGTGGAGGGACACCTTTCGGAGACGGGTCGAATTAAGTGGAGAGGGGCTGAGGGAGAGGGAGACTCAATGATCGACTCCCAGGGTTCTGGCATGAACAGTGGGGGAAAGCCTCAGAAATGACCACGGCATGAAGGGGACAGTGGGGACGAATGTGTTAGTAGGTCATCCTGCTAGCAGTTTGGGGGAAGATTTTTTTAAAACAGAGCTGGGATTTGCACAGTGTCCCCCTCTCTCCTCAGAGTGGGAGGGATGGGTTGGTGGTCAGAGAAGGTTGGTGAATCCTTTGTGGGGCAGAATAGTTTGGGGTTCTGCACCGAGAGGCTGGGACCCCATTGGGTTTCTGGTTTCCAGATATTAAAAAAATGTCATCAGCACCCTGACCTCATGAGAGCACTAGGAGTGTGTGTGTGTGTGTGTGTGTGTGTGTGTGTGTGTGTGTGTGTCTCCATGTCCCTATAAGTGGCTTTGGAGCAGGAGAGCCTGCCAGGTAACAGCTGGAACAGCCCCTGCCAATCACCTGTGTCATCACCACCGTGGTGAGGGGTCTCTGGCGGCCCCACTGCCCTCCTAGTCTTTGCTGTTTGAACTGAGGACGGTGGTTCTGCTTGAGGTTTAAGAGGAAACGGGGCTCCTGGGAAGGAGACACTGGGGAAGATGTCATTGCAGCCCGGCAGCTGTTAGGATTTGGCCCGGGGGCTGGGAAGGAATGATCTGTGAGAGGCAGCCAGGGGAGGAAAAGGCCTCTTCCACCAGGGCCAGAAACGGGGACAGGTGCTGAGTCGTCACCTGGCACAGGAGCCGGAAGCCCTGATGTGCCCTCCTGGTGCCACATTGTGGAGTTCACACTGGTCCCGTGTCCCCCACACTGCATGTGCACCCCCTTGTCTTGTTCCTGAGCTTTCTAGTCTCATCATAGCCCTGGGAAATACAGCAAACGGATAAAAATGGACATGTGCTCAGAGTGGTTACATGAATGCTCTGTGTACTTCAGGGGTCGGCAGACTTTTTCTGTCAAGGGTCTGTGTTAGGTTCCTATTGCCGCTGGAACAAATTGCCACAAATCTGGTGGCTCAAAGCAATACACATTTGTTATCTTACCATTCTGTGGGCCAGAAATTCAAAAATTCAGGTGTTGGCTGAGTTTTTACCTTTTTCTCCCAGTACCATTTAGTTCCCTTATACGACACCCCTGCTCCAGTTAGCAAGTGTGCTAATACTTTGTCCATGTCCATGAGTCCTTTTTCCTTTTGGCATTCCTTTCAGAGGCTGTAGGGGAGAATCTCTTTCCTTGCCTTGTCTAGCTTCTGGAAGCTGCCTGAGTTCCTTAGCGGGTGACCCCTTCCTTCACCGTCAAAGCCAGCAGTGTAATCTTTCTCTCTTTCTCTCTCCCTCTCTCCCTAGCTCTCTCTCATCCTTTGACCTCTGCTTCCTTTGTCATGCCTCTGCTCTGACCTTCCTGCCTCCCTTTTATATGGACCCTTGGGAAACGCTGGGCCTCTGAGCTAGTCAGGATACTCTTTCCATTTCAAGAGCCTTAATTTAATCACACTTTTGGGGTTAAGGACACGGACATCTTTGGGGGTGGCATTTTCCTGCCTACTGCAAGGCCAGACAGTCGATATTTTAGGTTTTGCAGACCACACACTCTGTCACAACGGCTAAACTCTGCCATTGCAGAACAGGGTGAGAGCAGAATAGACAGTGTGTGCTGAACGAGCACGCTGTGTCCTGATAAAACTTCCCTCGTGGACATGGAAGTAATTTCCTGTAATTTTCACATGTCACAGAATACTATTCCTCTGCTTTTCTTCAAACACTTAAAAACATGAAGAAGCATCCTTAGCTCATGGGCCATACGAAAAACAGGCGGTGGCCTGGATTTGGCCCGCAGGCTATAGTGTGCTGCCCCTGCTCTAGATGCATAATTTCCTTTGACGTTTGGAATGCCCCTACCAAGTGGGGGTTGTGATGATCACCCCCATTCTGCAGAAGGTTAGTGGAGCGAAATAGTTCGCCACATGGCTACACGTTGGCAGAAAGGGCTGCCGACATGAGACCCGGTGTTTTTCACCGCTGCTCCCCTTTGCTGGGTCAAGCTAAACCCAGTCGTGTGTGTGCTTCTCCCAAATGTGGGCATGGTCTTCCCAGGAAACTCAGGGAATCTGGGTTCACGTCCTTTTAAAACCCCTGGGCCCTGCTGTTATCACGTGCAAAGCGAATCTGGAAAACTTACTGAGAGAGACATGTACTGGTGTTCCAGGAAGACTACGGTGTTTGGGGCTCTGAGGCACGGGGACCTGGCCAAGGCCCGTCTGCCGTGTGGCTGTTTGCCACCTCCCGGGCCCTGAGGGAGTCTGTCCTGATGGCAAATGCTGCCGCCCTAAGCAAAAGAGGCTCTATTTTCTCTCGTCCTATGTTTTTGGGCGTAGGAACATCTGAAGGTTGTTGGGAAAAGGCCTTTGGGGTTTTGTGAAGGTGAGCTCATCAGGTTTGCGAATTCCTGGGCCTCACTGGAGATGCATGTGAGCCCCTGTGGCTGGGCTTTGGCGGAGCTGTGGATGTAGGAACCCTCCCCTGGGTGGGGTGGGGGCGACCTGGGGAGCGCAGGACATCCTGGAACCTGGGTTGGGGCTTGCTGACCATCTTCTGTCTGGCTCTCTCCTACTGCCCTCTCATTCCTCTCATTTACGGTTCACATAAGCTGCTCCCTCTGCCCGGATGGCTCGTCCTTCATTTCTTCAGCTAGGTAGCTGGCTTCCTGGCCTTCAGATCTCAGTTCTCTGACACCTCCTCCGAGGAGCCCTCCCTGCCCAGGTTTAATCCTCCGAACACAGGCCCTTAATGGTACCAGCTACCTCTCCCCTCATAGTATTTATCAGAGATGGCTATATCATGTTTGTTTGTGCTTACTTGATTAATTCCTGTGTCCCCACTGGACTTCAAGTTCCAGTAGTGACTCCAGAGGGCGGAGGCTGTACCCAATTTGGACTCACTCCCCACCGAGTCCCCAGTAGACTAGCACAGTGCCCTTACATATTTGTAACTCAATAAACATTTGACAGATGAATAAACAAGTGACCTTTAGCAAATAGGTTCCTCACTCTAAAATGGGGCCATTATATCTCCTCCACCTAACCTCAGGAGAACGGCGAGAATTACGTGAGAGCACTCGGAGGGCAACAAACATGCGTATGTAAGGAGTTATCCGTGGTGGGACGTTCAGTCCCACAGAGCAGAGATGTCCTGACATCCCTATGCCAGCCCACGCCCGAGTCCACAGAGGAGGTGGTACGTCTTCACAGGAGCTGACTGGCAGTGGAGGGTATGGAGCTCAGCCTGCCTGAGTCTCAGGTCTGAGTCCTGGCACCACCTGTCTCTCGGCCCTCTGATGGGTTGCGAGCACTTGGCCCCTCGGCACCTCATGCCTCCCAGGAGGGCCCATCACCTCTGCACTCAGATCCTCTGCCCAGGGGCTGTCTGTCTGGGCGGCTCCGGCTGTGGGGGTCCCTGGCTTCACACTGCACTGTCTAGGATCTCTGGTTGCTTCTACCCCAGAGATCTCTGTCACAGGCAGAGACACAGGCAACGTCACCCTGTGAGGCTGTACAAGTTATTAAGATGAGGAACGTTGAAAGGTTAGATTTATGACAGCCAACAGTGGATTATGAAGAATAATTTATCAAATGTCAGCGGCTGCAGCCTACAATTTACAGAAGGTTTGCTTAAGCTGAGGAGATCTGATTGGACTGCCCCCTCCCCCATCTCTAATGAATGACAGATCTAATGGATGGTTTCCCAGGCTGGCCAGCCACACTGGGTGTTTATCTGCTTTTTTATTAATCATTATTATCACAACATTTCCACAGAGTCCCTCCTCCCACAGCTCTCGAAGTGCCCAGCACCAGGGGGCTCCTTTGGCCAGCTTGAAGGAACTGTAGCCGCTTCTGACGGGTGTTTTAACTATTCTGGAGCATCTGGAAGGTCCAAAGTCCCCTCACCAAGAAGAGGTTAGGGAAAAATGAAACTCACCTCCATTCGATCATTAGGAAATAGCACTTACCTTGTGTCAGGTGCCTTGGATGCAGTGCTGAGCAAAACTAGAAGTCTGTATGGTCTGGATGGGAGGAGGGAGATTAAGCAAATTCACACCAAGGCAAAAGTGCAGCCATGGACTTGCCCTTGAGGGGGGCACTTGAACTCTGGGAATGTACACAGGGAGGCTTCCTTGAGGAGGTGACAGTTGAGCCATGACTTGAAGGATGAGTTACCTGAATGAGGAGGAGGGAGAAGAGCCTTGTGGACACAGGGGACAGCATGTGCAAAGGCCCTGCAGTGGGCAGGGAGGGAGTGGTGGGAGAGGCCGAGAGAGCTGGAGTCAGTGAGGGGGACGGGGCAGGAGAGGTAGGCAGGGGCAGAGCCTGGGGTGGTGATAAGGATTTTGGTGCCCGGGAAGCCGGTGAAGTGGTTTGAGCAGAGAGAAGTTGTGTGGTTGGCTTATGTCTGGAACACTCACCTGTGTGTGGAGGTTGGTTTAGAGGAGAAAGGAGTGCAAGTGGGCGGGTCAGTTAGGAGGCCGTTACTGTCTCTGGGTAAAGGGGGATGGTGGCTCCTACTCACTGACAGGAAGGAACGAGAGCCTGGAACTGCTGACCCTGTCCAGTGCCCTTTTCATTGGACCACACTGCCCTCTTCCTGGAGGCATCAGATGGGGCACCTGCTCTGCTAGTTATGGGGCTCTCCTATAGGCTCTACTCCAAACACATTATGTGTGTTGTTTCATAAAACAACTCTATGAGGTGGCTGCTGAAATTCCCATTCTACAGAAGAGAAAACTGAGTTACAGAGGGGTTACATACTGCCTGAGCTGGGCCACCCAGGGAGCCAGAATTTGGGCTTGGGTGTTTGACTGAGGGCTTGCGTCTGAATCACTCTGCCCTAATGGTCTCAGGTTCTGCTGCTGGCCCCTTTCTTTCTTCCCAGCTTGGCAGTAGCAGCACCTAATAGCTCTGCAGAACGGACAGTGTGATCTCTCCGAACCTCAGAGAGAACACAAACTCCATGGAAGACAGGGTCTGCGTGTTCTCGAGCTGTTACTGTCATCATTATTTTTATTATAATAAATTGCTGTGAGTGGGAAGCTGGGGGTGGGGTACTCCCACATTGAGGCAGGGCAGCTGTGGCATGGGAAGAAGGAGAGACACTTGATGATTGTCCCCTCCCTGGGCCCCCCAGGGTCTACATGGTGATACTGGAGGGTCGGGTGCAGCAGCCCGGGATGGCGTCACTGTCTCCAGCAGGCCTGCTGAAATGCAGGTGTGTTTTACAGAGGCTGCTGCCTTCTGCTGGACTGAGGTCTGCTCGTGGCCAGGGACTGCGTCTGTTTTGTTGGCCCACGTACCTAGCGTGGTTTCTGCCACGTGGTGTTTTTCTAGCCTGCGGTAAGTACAGGGTGGAGCAAAAGTAGGCTTACAGTTGTTTGTATGGAAAATAATACACCGATTAATACATAAATAAACTCTGTGTTTCATGTACTCACAACTGTGAACGTACTTCCCCCACCCTGTGTTTGTTGACTGGCTGAAGGTGAGGAATGGCAAATTGGTTTCATTTGCTACGTTCATACTGGTCACTTGATAGTGGCTGCTGGGAGCTCTGTGTCGAGAGGGATTCTGGGGCGCTGTCTGGGCCCAGCAGAAAGGAAGCTGGGATTGGGAGGTCTGGCACAGGTGTGTTTGGGGTGTATGAATTAGCCATTGCTGCGTAACAAATTACCCCAGAACTTAGCATCTTCAAACAACAAAGGTTCGCTCTCTGTTTGTGTGGGTTAGGTCCCGGCTCTGAGTCTCTCCTGAGGGGGCAGTGAGGCCGTCCGCTGGGGCCACGCCACCCGGAGGCCTGCCTGGGGGAGGAGTGCTGCTGCCAAGGTGGCTCACTGTGGGCAGGCGGCCTGGGCTCCTTGCCGCCTGCGCTCTCCACGGGCCGCCCGAGTGCCCTCCTGGTGTGGCAGCTCGCTTCCCCTGGAGCCAGCGGTCTGAGAGACGTCACGGTGACATCGCAGAAGTCACACAGGACCCTTCCTCCACACGCGGTTTGTCAGGAGGGGCACTAAGTCCCCCTCACACGCAAGCGGCAGGGAGCCGGCTCCACCTCGAACAAACAGGAGTATTTAAACACTTGGGAACATCCTCTGAAACCGCCACACAGGGAAAAGAGTGCATGTGGCACCCGTTTGCTGTCACTGTCAGTCAGGTGTGACTGTAGAAAGTACAGGAATGACTTCCTGCCACCTTATTTTGGGCAGAGTATGGACCCTGGCCAGTATTTTCTGCTCTTAAAAGCACCCCTAAACATACACACACCCCCTAAAAAACCAGACCATAGAAAGCTAGAGAAACTTTCTTCCTGATTATTTTTCCTTTTTCAGACAAGGGCATCGATATATTTGAATCATGGGCCGACAGTAATTAAAAAGCGCATAACTAGTCATTTTAAAATGCAGTTGTTTTACTTAATTGATTTTGCCGCCAGACCCAGAGGAGAACAAAAAGGACCGGGGGAGAGGAAGCCGTAGAGGGGGAGACAGGTTGCTGTGAGTGGCTGGAGGCAGCCCAGGGCCTGCTGGAAGCTAATTGCTGCCCGTGCTGCAGTTTGTTTCTGTAATGGTTTTCCGCGGGCAGGGCTGGGGGGCCAGGCCTCATTGGAGGGGGGTGTCGTTTGTTTCAGCCACATGGGGGGTGTAATTCTGCTTTCAGGACAGGGTCTGCTTTTCCTTACTGTCTATCAGCTTAAAGTACTTCTGCTGAAGACTTTGAATCAAGGTTCCATTTAGAGATACTTTATTCATATTTAATTACAGGCTGTAGCACCCATCTTTAATTACCTTTTTTATAAGCCAGCAAGGAACATCCCCTAGCAATCAATTACTCTGTGTGTGTGTGTGTGTGTGTGTGTGTGTGTGTTTGTGTGTGTAAGCACAGGAGGGTATGGGTGTGTGACTTGCTCCCTGATAGAGAGGGGAGGTGGTAGGCAGCCTGGGGTAGGGTGGGGTACCTGCCTGACAGGCTCCCTGTGTAGAGTGAGTGGTGCACCCTCATCTCCCATGCTTCTCTTTACTTCCACTGGTCAGGTTGGGAATTTGGACAAGTGTTCAGAGCTGGGCCTCATTCAGGGTGCTGAGTTGGCTCAGGCACCTCCATTCCCTGGTGGGAGCAGGGAATTATGGGATGCCCCCCATTTTATCCCCTGAGGATGTGGCAGACCAGACTTCATCTACCCTGGGGATTGGGATGCTTGCCTCGGCCCTTTCCTTTCGTCGCCTCCCCTTGGCATGCTCTTGGCAGCTATTTTTGTCACACAGCCCTAGTGATGCCATGTCACTCTTTGGTTGCAGTGACTCTACAATGTCCCTGCAATGACACTGATTTGAAGACTGGTTGTGCTTCTCAGAGAATGAGCCAATATTCCCAGGGAGTGAGGTCAGATCACTCCCAAGGTCTTTTGCAGTGGGGAGACAGGCCGTTCTAACTGTCTGGGAGGTGAGGGTCCTAGTCCAGAGCTCTTGGCACTCCTTTAGGAACTAGCAGAGGGTTTCCAAAGGAACTTGATGTTGATCTCATTATGTAATGACCAGAGCATTGCTAAGTAGTACCTCTCTCAATTCCTGGATCCCTATCCTAGCAAGAGAGTGGAGAGAGGATGACATTCATACTTACTGAGCCTCTTGGGGATTCTGGGCACCATGCCTGTGTTTCTTTAATTTATCCCAACTGGGGTGAGAACATACTGTATCAGTCAGAGCCCCCTCAGTTGTATGTGACAGAAAAGAATTCAAACTGCCTTAAGCAAAAAACAAAAACAAAAAACAACAAAAAAAGGAATTATAGAGTGGGCATTCAGGTATGGCTAGATCAAGGGGCTCAACCATTGTGATAAGGATTTACTCTCTCTGTCTCTTGGCTTTGCTTTCCTCTTTGTTTCTTCTATGTGACCCCTGGTATCTCTAGGCTTCAAGTTCAATTTTAGCAAAAAGAAAGAATCCCTTCTCCTACAGTTGAAACAAAAGTAAAACAATTGAGTCCGATTGGACCAACTGGGTCATATGCCTGTCTCAGAACCAATCAGTGTGACCCAGGGTATTTAGGGTTCTGATTGGCTAGGTCTGGGTCTCACACCCACCTGGGGTAACAGGTGGAGTCCATCTGGGTGAACCCCACACATGACATATGCTTTTACATTTGAGGCCTTTGTATTAGCAGAGTGTGAGAGCAGGAAGGTCCAGCCATTCAAAAGGAAGAAAGAGTTCATCCGGTTCTTCTCCAATGGACAGAATAATGGATTCATTCCTTCAACAAATTGTTGTTACTGACTCATTCTAGCCCTGTTCTAGGTGCAGGGAATTCAAAGCAAAACAAAATTGACAAAAGTCCCTGCCCGGTGGGAGCTGATATTCTAATAACACGTATGTGGATAGTGGCCTTTGCATTCTCTTAATCCAAGGTCCAGGATAAAAGGTCTTGTGCAGAGAAACCCAGGGATTTGGGGTAGATGATGGGGGAAGAATATGGCTCTCAGGGGGCCTGAACTCATAAAGGAGGGAAAAAGATGGGTGCATGGTTGGGGAAAAAGGGATCAGTAGGCACTAGAAGGGGTACAGACAAAAACCCAATGAAGAAGAAGGGGGACAAGGAAGTCAGTCCATACCCATCTTTTGTGACAGTGAAGTGTAGGCCCCTCCCACGTTGCCTGGACCTTTGGCTTCTGCAGGATGTTGATAAATGGGATGGAGTTTAGTGAAAGCTAAAAAAATGATGACAGGGCTGGAGGGAGTGATTTATGAGACAAGATTAGCAAAGTGACGGTGCAGCCTAGCAAATGGGGAGGGGATGGTGGCTGCGGGTCATGTGACTTTGGAAGTCCACGCAGAGGAGAGGGCCTGAGGGGCTGGGTATCTGCTGCTGAAGGGGACAAAGGGAGGCAGGGGGCACAGACTGAAGAGGCCTCACCTCTGAACTGGGGGATGTGTG
>CM052538.1:177544774-177612134 GCA_028533065.1 Trachops cirrhosus
AGTGATTTATGAGACAAGATTAGCAAAGTGACGGTGCAGCCTAGCAAATGGGGAGGGGATGGTGGCTGCGGGTCATGTGACTTTGGAAGTCCACGCAGAGGAGAGGGCCTGAGGGGCTGGGTATCTGCTGCTGAAGGGGACAAAGGGAGGCAGGGGGCACAGACTGAAGAGGCCTCACCTCTGAACTGGGGGATGTGTGAGGAGTGGGGGAGGCGTGTGCCTTTGCACTTACAACTGCACAGGTGTGTGTGCGAATGTCTGGGCTCTGCAGAGTTGGGAGGCTATCCAGGGACTTCACGAAATGGAGAGGATGAGAATTTCAGCCTTGGTCAGTCTTGCAAAAGCCTTTTGGGGGCCTCCTTCCCATCTGGTAGTATATTTATAGCTGGACCATGTAGGTGTGAACACTCAAGCCAGAAAGACTTTTTCCTTCAGGAAAATCAGTGTGACATTTCTGAGAGGGAAGGAGGGAAGGCAGAAGGGGAGAGAAGATGGAATAATAAAAGTGTGTTCCATTTCGTAGAGGAAGTGAGGCACAGAAGGAACAGGGCATCTGCCCCAGGCTGCCTGTGGGTGGCATCGCAGGTGAGGACTGAGGACAAGGCTTGGACCTGCAGGCCCGGGATGGAATCCCTGCTGGGTGGCTGGGCTGAGAATGGGCTTGGGGACCCCTGTGGAGGCTGCTGCTCAGGCTGGAACGAGAGGTGGTTGTGGGGTCTGCAGCCTCCCGCCAGGGTCCCTTGAGCTCTCCAGGTTGGTGGGGTTGGAAATCTTCCATCTGACTTCTGTCTGGGGTTGCCCTGGGTTCTGTAAACTTTTGATTACATCCATATGTGAGAGCCTTGGAGACACAGTGGTGGGTAATTAAACGGGAGGATTACGAGCAGTTCTAAACATTCTAGATAGCACTTCTTTGGCCTTACGTTGGAGGTGCTCAGAACCCCTTTGCGCATGTATGAGAACATACCCTCCACACCTGTTTTCTGACTCTCTCCATATGCCTGGTGTGAAGCTCTGTGGCAGCAAAGGGCCCAGGCAAGGAGCTGGGCTGGCACACAACTGACAGAGCAGAAAATCTGTTGTGGGGGCATCGGGTGGCACTGGCCCTGGCCCATCCTCCTGGCCCCTCTCACTGAATTGAGTTCTCTTAATTGCTCCATCCTCTCTCTACTCTTGACAGATCCATGATTTGTTCGTGAGCTTTGACGAAGCCCCTCTGGGGGCTGCCTCCCTGGCCCAGGTCCACAAGGCGGTGCTGCATGACGGTCGGACGGTAGCCGTGAAGGTCCAGCACCCAAAGGTACAGGCGCAGAGCTCGAAGGACATTCTCCTGATGGAGGTGAGGACCTGCCCCTTTCACCTCCCTGCATTTTCATTCTGTGTTTCCCTGCGATCCAGGCAGTGCCAGTGAAACTGGTTCAAGGCTGATGGGTAGATGTGTCCCTTTGAGCAGCAGAGTGGGAGAGAGGAGCTTGTGACAACGCTGAGACCACGAGACCCTATGGCTGGGTTGGTCAGTCCTTCTTGATCTGTTCCTGGGAATTGCACTGGATGGTCTCAGAACCCAGTGAACACCACTGGGGCCAAGGGGACCTCGGGAGAATGTTGTAGAAATGAGACAAACGAAAGGTGATTTCCTCAGGGTAGAAAAGTTACCTTGTAATTTGTGAAATTATAACAAAAGAGAGCATGTGGCCAACCAAGGGATATAACAATGACAGACAGATCACAAAGAAATATTTATGCAGATTTCACATGCACCTGTTTGATATACCTTGAATGAACAAACGTGCATGCATAGAAATGGCCCTCGGAAAAGCTCTATTGGAGACTGTGTCTCTGGATGTTGGATATTTCGAGCTCTGTGCGCAGAGCAAGGGAGGGCGGCTGAGCTGGCCACGGCTTGGGTGGTAGCCAGCACCCTCCATGAGAGGTCCGCAGTCCATTTAAGCTGCCAGCATGTCCGTTTCCTTCCTTTTCTCTTTGCCTTTCCTTTGCTCCCTTTCCTCGTGTTGGACTCTTAGCTTACTCTTTCAACTCTGCCTAAACTAAACACACTCACTGAATGTCTCTTCTGCATCAGGTGAATGAGCAACATCTTCATCCCCAGGGAATTCCTCATGTAGTGGAGCAGCAGGTCTCTATGCAGACAGCCATAGTGTGGGGACAGGAGTCCTGTCCAGGGAGTGTCTGTAAAGTGCCAGGAGCACTATGCCTGGACTGATGAGGGCATCAAGGGGGCTTCACTGGGGAGCCCATGAGACAGCTGGGCAGGGGAAGGACAGCCCAGCCTGTGCAAAGGCCCCGGGTCTTAGAGGAAGAGGTTGGAGAACTTTCACTGGTTCAGACGGTATGAGCTGGAATGATAGCAGGGGAGGTGCTGGGAAGGTAGGCAGGACAGAACACGGAGGGCCTTGTATTCCAGGCTCAGCCATGGAGAGGTACATGTAATACATATGTATGTACTACACAACTGAGCTGATCTGATTTCCTCTTGTTGTCGGTGAGGATGTTATGATGAGATGTGCATTAGAAATAAAAGTCTGTTGGCCACTTGGAGGGTGTGTCTGAAGGAAGAAAGACTGTAGCTAGGGAGACTCTTTGAGGGGCTGCTACAGTGGTCTGAGAGAGAAATAATGATGTGAACCGAAGCAGTGTAATGGGGGTGGAGGAGAGGGATGGGTTCAAGGGGTAGCATCGCCTGGACTGTGTGACCAGCTTTACGGGAGGTGGGACCAAATACTGGTGTGAATGAGAAGGAGGAGACTAAAATAATCTGTGGGTTTCTGGCTTAAAAGTTTCGATTCCTTTAACCATATGTGTCAGTCTGAGCCCAGCTGGGAAGAAAGAAACTGCTCTGGATATTTCAGAGGGAATTTGTAAGAGAAAATGGGGCTCACAGGGGATGGAATTGCTGGGAAACCCAGCGGGTTGTGAGACAATCCTCAACAGTAGGAAGCTACCCTCAAGGTGCAGGGGCAAAGAACAGGCGGATTTTGGAGGCCAGGAGCTGGGGCCCCTGGCGGAAGCTGGGCCAATGGTGAGCTGGCCTGACGGGAGATGTCACAGGTGTCACCTGGAAGTTGGCCACAGATGCTGTTTGAGGTATCAGGTTTTCACCTCCTCCTGTCCCCCAGTGTTACAGCAACGTGGCCCGTTGGCCAAACCTAGTTGGCAGCCAGATGGCAAGAGAGCCTGGGAAATGTAGTGAGAGTAATGGGGTTGGAATAGATTTCACTTTCAGAGCAAAGTGAAATGGTGATTGAGCAACAATGTCGGGTAAGAGAGTGCTGTCAAGAGTTTTGGATTGGGAAAGCTCTGTCAGCCTGCAGATTTAGGATTTATCAGCAAGGAAACTCATGGGAGCTGAACCTGGGGGAGTAGTTGAGATCACGTAGAAAAGTTATGTAGAGTGAAAAAAAGAGGTGAGGAAAGAACTCTGAGGAGCGTCATCCTTTGGGGAACGCACCCAGGAGGACAGAGCAGTGAACCTGGGATTGAGTAGAGAGCACTGTTATCGAGGGCTGAGTCATGGACCACTCAGAACGTAGTGGCTTAGAACAACAGTCCTGTGTTTTGCTTATGAATCTTCGATCGGCAGGGCTTGGTAGAGACGCTCGTCTCTGTTTTGTGCAGCACCGGCTGGGTAGCTTGACTGGATGTGGAGAATGCACGTCGGGGAGGCTCCCTCACGTGGCTGGCCAGTGGGTGCTGGCCATTGGCCGGGAGCTCAGCTGGGGCTGTGGGCCATGGCCTCTGATCTCCTCCCTGTCATTCGCTCTGTGGCCGTGTGACCTTCCTCATAGCATGGTGGCCAGGTTCTCAGAGCGAGTGTCCTAAGAGAATGAGGCAGAAAGCATGTCACAGGTTTATGGCTATGGCTGTGCCTCGGTGGGCATGTAGGTTACTCCCTCCTTCCTCCTTTGGAGAGAGCAGGAGTCACATAGGCCCCTTTGGTTAAAGACCCTACTTCTTGGAGAGGGCATGGCGAGGTTCTAGAAGAGCATTAGAATGGGAGATATTATTGCAACTGTTTTGGAAAGTACAGTCTGCCAGAACTACTCAATGTCATCAAAGGGAAGAGAAAATGAGTAAAATTCTTAAAAGGGTGTTTCAGATTTGGTCATTTAGATTTCTTGTGAAGAGCGAGGAGAGTGGGTGAGAGGGGTAAGGTAGGACTGAGCCCTAGGGAATGGAGACAGCTAACATGGAACGCTCTTCAAGTTCATCCCTCCATGGTGAGGGCGCGTGAGGGTAGAAGTTAGAGCAGAACACAGGGAGAGGTCAGGTAGCTGATAGGGATGGCAGCAGCAGAGTGAGGGCATTGGGGGTTCCAGAGAGGAAGGAACTGACAGGTGTGGTCCAGGAGGAGACTCAAGGGATTGGGCTGCGGGGATGCAGGTGGAAACATCGGCCTTGGCCAGCCTTTGTTTTGAGACTGGAGGAAAGTGGTGAGGCTGGGTGAAGACAAGTGTGGGGGGCAGAGGGGGACAGGGTGGGGAAGTGGGCAGCTGTATTGTACCAGCCTGATAGCCTCTATTTTTTCCTTTGAAGTAGGAGGCAAGACCATCTGCTGAGAAAGAGGAGGTATGAGGTGGCTTTGGAGGCTCTAGTGGGGGCGAAGGTTTGGAACAGCTGCTGTATGCATTGGAAAAGGGAGCAGGGTGGCTGAGTGGCCCTGGGAAGCCACCTGGAAACCTGCGTTTTCTGGAGCACCTGTCAGTGTCTATGGAATGGCCCTTGCTAGGAGTGACCCAGGATCTCGGAGGATCCCTGGGTGTCCTGAGACCCAGCAGCCACTCCTGCATCAGGTGGGAACCTGTCTCTGACCAACAGTGTTGCGAGGACTCTCTTGGGCGGGAGGACAGCTGACACCCGTTTTCTCTGCTCAGAGTCTCACTGGCTCCCTAAGTAATGGTGGCTGTAAGGTCAGTGGCAATAATAGCAGTAATAAAGATTTGGCATCTTCTGGAGATAAGCATCGGATGCTTTGCCTGGGAAGTACAGCCTAGCGGCCGTGTGCAGAATACAAAGTGGCTCCTTCATGGCGGCCAAGAAGGAGCCGGGGCTGGGAGCACAGGGCGGCTCGGGCCCTGCACTCACAGCCTTCAGGAGAGAAGCTGGAAGCAAGGCCTAAGGTCAGCACCTCCGTGGACCATCGGCGTTAGCCACAGCACCAGATGGCCCTGCCTTCTCTCCAAGCTGCGTCTCTGGAGGGAAAGAGTCTACCTGGGTCGCTGTGCTCTGCTGGAAAGCTAAGAAGAGCCTGACTGGAAGACTCATTTTATTTTATATTTGAAATAAGCATTTTTTTTTCTGAGTCCAGATCTAAAAGGGTGCCTTGGTTTTTAGGAGTGACAACCCCAGAATGCTGCTCAGGGATGCTTGGCAGGAGAAGAACAGTTTCTAGGGAGTGTTAGGGCTACCTCAGTCACTGGAAACTTGCAGACAGGGGCCGGCAAGGCCAGTATTCCGCGTAGCCTTTGGGTGCTTCCTTGCCTGTAGCTTCCAGGTGTTGTGGGCCCTCATCCTTCTCTCCCACTGCCCACGACTGTTCATCTCTCCTCTCCAATCCTGGGATTGATCACAGCGTGGTCTTGAGAGGAAGGCTCTCTGATCAAAGTAATTCAGACTAAGGAGAGAGTGACTAATAGGCTTAACCTCTGGATATGTGCAGTTTTAAGAAGTGAGCTTATAAATCCGAACACATATCTGCTGTAAGGTCTTACAGGAGTGAGACTTTTGAGAGTGAGGAGGCGGGGACTGCTGTTGTATCAGTTAGGGTGTTGTTGGCCACAGGTATCAGGAAACCCAACTAAAAGTGGGGCAGATAATAGCAACCTGTGTTATCTCACATTTCAAGACTTCTGGCAGCAGTGGCAACTTCTCCAGTGTGGACTAATCCAGCGCTTCAACGTGCTTTTTAACGACCTCGGTTCCTTTTGTCTCCTGCTCTGCCATCCTGACGTGTCCTTCTGAGGCAGGGCCCCTCGTGGTCCCACGACAGCTGCAGCCGTTTCTGCTGTCACGAGTAGATGACATCTAGATGCCAAAGAGGTCCTGTTTTCCCCCCATATCCCTTATCAAAAAGGAGCCCCTCAGTAGCATTCCCTTCATTTTTCACTGGCCAGAAGTAGGACACATGCCCAAGCCTAAATCAGTCTCAGCCAGAGGAATGAGACCGCTCTGATTGGCCAGTCATGATTCACCTTCTCAGGCTAAGGCCTGCCTTCCTTGAAGGGCATGAAAGACGCAACATATTTGAGGTTCTGTTAGCCAGGAAGGTGGGGGAAATGGTGTTTGTATTGGCACTTAATTGCATGTGCCGCCCTAGTGTTCTGTGTCTGTTGTGAACCTGGCCCTTCCTTCAGGGGAAAGCAGGGGACAGTCTCAGGGATAGACTGTTGAATGGTGGTGGAGAGATGAAGGCCGAATCTCAGGAAGTGGTGTTTGATGATCCTGATGGTGTTGGTGACTTTGCACAACAGAGAAAGGCACAGCCAAGGGTGTTTTTCAGCTTTGTCATTATCACCTGATATTGTCCCTTTAATAGCTGGGGCACCTCTACTTGTAGATGCACGGCCAAGGACTTTTATTGATTTGAGTGGCTGTCCAGAGCCAGACTAATTGGGCCCAGAGATTGGAACAATGATTCAGCAGGAAGGGGTGAACTGACAAGGCAGAGTCCATCTGCCTGCTGGCGGGCTGGCTTTGCAGCGGCTCCTGCCAGCCCATGGCAGCCGGGAGCTCAGCTGACGGGACCCCACTGCCATCCTCACCGTCTGAGAGCAGGGTAGGACTGGGATGGCTGGGGAGCTGGTGGTAAGATCATAACCCGCAGGTCCCCAGTGGTGACACCACCCTGTGCCACTCCCTGTTATCTCTCCAGCTTCTGAGTTGATGCTGAACACCCCCTTACCCAACACCCCATAAAGAATCTAGCTTGTGGCCGGGTACCCTGTCCTCCCTGTACCACCTGTCGCCAAGGGGTGCTGCAGTGTTGGGATGGGACTCTGTTCTGAGCACTCCTGTGACAGTCCTGTTTTTGACCTATTTGAACATTTCTGTGCATGCTGTCCATCATCTGGTTTCTTTCCCGAGCGTGCTGACTGAGCAGTGGGCGGCTAGGTAATGTTTGTGTTTGGCACAGAACCCAACTGTTGATTTTAGTTTTTAAGATATATATTTTTAAAAACCCAGCAATGTAGGCAACCCCATGGAAGCTTCTCTTCACCCTATAATTCTGTTTTCTGAACAGTGTGCACTTCAATAACTTATCAGACAAAGATAAACCTGTGAATGGCAAGTTATTTACATTGTTCTGAATTGATTTTCGATCCTTGTCGAACATCCATTTTTACAGTGCGGATCTGTGCAGGTATTCTACTGAGTGTGCTGTTTTCCACAGAACATTATTTCTTTTATACTAGGTAATAACTCGATAACAGGAACTCGCCTTTCAGTTGCGTTTTTACAGTTTACAAAGCTCTCCTTCTGCCTTATCTCAAGCTTCCTACTGTAGCGTCCTGTATTGTATTGCACGAGACAGGGCTACATAAAGGAAGAAGAAGAAGAAGAAAAACAAAACAAAACAAACCTGGGTCCAAGTCCTGCATTTGAAATGACAAGCTGTGTGACCTTGAGAAGTGCCTTTGCCTCCTGGAACCAGTTTCCTTCCCTGTAAAATGGGCAAGAAGAGCATGAAATGAGAGCATGTATATAAAGCACCGTGTAGCACGGTACCTGGCATGTAGTAGGTACTGAATAATGATCATTCTAATTTTTTGCTATCATAAATAGCAATCATGTTTTTATGTGTCTCTCAAGTTTCCCATTATATTTCTGTATGGCCCACAATTGATTTTTCCTTCTGTGAGCCACCGACCCTTTAGGAAAATAATTTCATTATTCTACCTTGAAGGAAGTGTTCATTGTTGAGTGTACCTTGATTGATTCATAAGGTTCCCAATCAAGTAGAAAATTCTCAGGCATTCCAAAACTATAGCTCCCCAAAATTCAGTGACAATCCCTTTTCCCACTAAAAGGTCAGAAACAGAAAAACTGAATCCATTGGAATAACACCCCTGGGAACATATAATTGTCTCTGGGGAGAGGGCAAACCCTTTGAAATGTCATTTGTTCATTCACTCACTTATTCCCATGAACATTCAGCAAACATCTGCTGAGTATTGACTACGTGCTAGGCATTGCTGAAAATATTGGCTGTTGGGAGAATTTTATGGAGAAGATACATTTCAGAAGAAAAATCAAAAAGTCAAATTGATAACAACACCTGTTTTATTTTAGTTGATTGCATCTGTTGTCAAAAAACGCCCCCAAAAAACAACAACCTTAAGTGAATCTACTAGGGCAGGCTCTTAAGAAGGGAATTGAATGAAAACAGAAGGTGAAACTGAATTTTATTTTATTTTCCTCAGCCAAGAAAAGTCTAAAATGGCAGCAGTCCAAACCATTTTAGACTTGGACCAGATAATGCCTAATTGGACCCCTCCCCACAACTGCCTTGAAGTCCAGGGAATTGGTAAACCCTCTGCATTATATGCAAAATTATGTGAGCATGTACATTTTCTGGGCTTCATAGCTGGCACCAAATTTTCAAATTGGCAACTTCCTGTAACAGGACAGGGATGGTGCCCTCCTAGAGAGCCAAGAGCCATGGACTTCCATTTAAACTGACCTTCGTTGTACAGTAACCAAGGGAGTAACTCACCCTCCACCCACAGAATGCTTTAAGGAACAAGCTTTATGGGTACCATACAGCTTTTTGGGGGGTTATGAATTATTCCACTGATTACTTATTAGCAGTTAATTATCAGTCAATAAAATCCTTGACTGCTTTTATGATTAAGGACATTAGGCATTAATGATAACCAATAGTACTAGTAATAACAATATAATGGATGAGTAGCAGAAAAATCTTTAAAGTGCTGATCAGTGCTGTTTGGATATTAATGATAATTAAAAACTTCACAAATAACAGTGACCATACAGTGAGTGAGGAGGATTTATTGTTTAGCCAGAAGCCTCTTCCCCAGGTGTAGGCTCCACGAGGTTGCATGTGACTTCCTGTGTATACCCACAGCTGGCCCGGGGTCATGACCCTAGGAGGTCATCCGTAAGTATTGATTGAACAAATGACTCAGCCTCATTGTGGCCCCTTCCCTTGTCCCTACTGGGCTCCCCTTGTCCCCGCTGGAATTTAGGGTGGAGCTGAAGTCTGAAGAGATTTCTTGCCTCAACTCAGAGCCCAGAGGGGAATGCAGGTACCTACGATGACGTGTGTGCCCCTGGCCCTGGCCCCGGCAGGGGCTCCTGTTTCCTGTGCACCGGCTCCGCCTCCCCTGGCGGCAGCTCAGGGCCCTCGAGGGCATCGTGACAAGATGCGGCGGCTGGAGGACGCTGTGCCCGGGCGTCTGGGTCTGACACCTGCAGTCTGGGCCTGCTGATGCCACCTCCGCCTTCTAGTTCCTGTGACACAAACAGAAACAAAACATAAACGAAATCGATTATCGTAAGGTCACAGGTGTAGCTTGTGAAAGACTAGACAAGACTGAAAAGAAATTAGACTGCAGCCAAACGAAATGAAAAAGGGTTTTGAGAGAAATTGAATATAATAACCCCGTGTGATGATTATTTTAGAACGGTAACAAAACCGTACGTGCCTTTGTAGTTAATGGCTCCGCTCTGGCTTTCTTCCTCCTGTACCACTTGTACTTAACACAGTGCTGGGCGTAATGTTACAGAGCAGGGCGAAAAGCTAGGTGGGGCCCAGTAAATCCTCCTGGATAGGCTGGGTGGGGTCTGGTCTGCTAGGCCTACCGTAATGAAATGCCACTGACCAGGTGGCTTAAACTGAGACATTTATTTCTCATGGTTCTGGAGGCTGGAAGTCCAAGATGAAGTTGTCAGCCAATTCAGTTCCTGGGGTGGACTTTCTTCCTGGCTGGCAGACAGCTGCCTTCTCTCGGTGTCCTCATGTGGCAGAGAAAGAGTGAGCTTTGGTCTCCCTCCACTTATAAGAACACTAATCCCATCACAGGGGCCCACCTTCAACGTCTTACCTAAACCTAATTAGCCCCCCACAAGCCCCACATCCCAACACTGGGGTCACACTGGGGTTAGGGCTTCCAGATACAAATTTGGGGAAGGGGGCGTAGCACTTGGTGCATAACAGTTGGGGAAGGTACCCATGGGCCCCTGGCTCCTTGGTTCTTGCTCGTGTCCTTCTGCTCTAGCCAGGGTGAAGATGGGTGTCCTCTGAGAACTTGGACGATAATCTGTACCAAGAGTGGCTGGGAGGATTGGTCGGTGGTCTCCCCAGGAGGGCTTATCGGAGAGCAGGAGAGTTGCCTACTGTGCTTCCCTCCTGGAATGCTGGAACCTCTCCCACGGCCCTGGCGCCAGCCTCACTCACCCACGAGAGAGCCGTTGTCGGTGAACTTGTGAGGCCGTCTCAGATCCGCAGCTCCGGTGCGGAGGTAGCCTCAGAGCCGAGTCCCTGCCCGCAGAGGGGCCGGAGTGTGCTCTGCAGATGTGACTGGACTCTGGTTCTCTGCCAGTGACATTTAATTTCACGTCATTAAACTTACATCTGAAATGCCAGATAAGTGTTCCCCAACCCCCTTTTTATCCAGCCCTCACTCAAGAATCCCCAGGGGGGCCAAATTGCCAACATTCCAAGCTTTTCATCCGTGTGGCCAAATGCCTTATCTCTTACCTCTCTTGTATCATCTAACTTTGTTTTCTTATTCCAATTTAATTTTTAACACAAAATAGTTTAGATGTACAAAAAAAGTATAGAAAATAACATAAGTGCTGAGGTACCAACCACTCAGCCTCAGAAACGAACAAAACCGCAGTTCCGGTGTGGCAGCACGCTGCAGCCCTCCGTGGACAGCACCACGAAGCACAGGTCTGGGGGCAGCACAGGCAGCTCAGAGGAGTGATGTGCTTAAGAGCGAGGGTCTGGGGGCTGGGCAGGCCCAAGTGAATTCTATTTCTACTTCCTTGATGGGCCAGTTCAGAAAAATCGGAAAACCTCGCATAGCCTCAGCTACCTCATCTGTGAAATGGGGAGATGGTAGAGTGTGTGCTGTGTACCTCCCAGAGCAGTGAAGATGAAGTGGAGTAACCCAGTAAAGTGCCGAGCCAGTGCCGGCCGTGTGGGGAGCACTCAGCAAGTGGTAGTTGTCGTTACTGCTGGTGGCTGGTGGCTTTTTATCATCTTGGATTTGGACTACGTTGATGGGCCCCAGGGGAGCAGTTTTCCCACGCACTCTTACTCCAGGGGAGGTCTGGGGAGTCGTCAACATTTAGACCCAGGCAGGAGGGCAGGGTGCTTTGGTGGGGTGCTATGAGCTGACTGATGGGGTGCTTGGTGGATTTCAGATGCTCCTTCTGGCTGTCAAGCAGCTGTTTCCAGAGTTCGAGTTCATGTGGCTGGTGGATGAAGCCAAGAAGAACCTGCCTTTGGAGCTGGATTTCCTCAATGAAGGGAGGAATGCAGAGAAAGTGGCCCAAATGCTCAAGCAATTTGACTTCCTAAAGGTAGGAGCGGGCAGGGCAATGGGGGCATGGTGGCTTGGTGGGAGAGTGCAGGGGCGGGCTGATCCCAGCCCCGAGCATCCCCCCTTGCAGGATGTGAATGGGGACATCTTCCTGAGTGGTGCACACTGAAGCCCTGGAAGGCAACATTACTGAGAAATACCAAATGTAACTGTTGCCCTGTCAGTCCATCAGACAGATGTTTATTGAGTGATTTACAGTTTCAAGACACTGAGTGGTACCCAAAGGCCTGTAAGCTGTAGTCTCTGCCTCCATGAAACATGGGGCCATGGTGATGATGATGGTGGGGATGATGATGGTGATAGTGAATGCTACTGTACTATGGCACTGTTCCTACACTTTATGTATATTATAGTAGCTCATTTACTATACAGTCAGTTCTGCCAAAACAAACGTGTGTGTTCTTAGGAATATCCACAGCATGCAAAGTCACTCAACAGAAACCACTGGGGTCATGGGGAAAACAGGCTATGCTTAAAACACTCAGAACATCACCAGTGACACAGAAAATAAAACAAGATAGGAATCTGATAAAAATGGTAGCACAGTTTCACACACATTAAATAGTTATGAAATACATGAGACGCCAGGACACGTGGCACTTCACCTTGACATCGGCTTGCAAAGTGGGCATGAGAAGAGGAACCACTTGCGAGTTACTGTGAGGCGGTGGAAGGAGGGCCACCTGCAGTTGGACAGCAAGTTGTGACACCAGGTGTGGGTGGGGGTGGCCCACATCACACGGGGAGGTGTCTGAGATGCGTGCGTGTTGTGTTTTCCTGGGTGATGTGGCTCGGCTGGGCGCAGCGTTCTGTGTTTGCGTGGCATTTCTTGTGGGTGGTAGCGCACGTCAGTAAACGCAGAATCTGCACAGTGATTGAACTGTTCCCTAACTTGTCACTAGCGCTGGAGCAAATTTGTGTTTTCGAGTATTACAGTAGAACTGCCTATAAGATAGAAGATGCTTGTTGTAGGAAACATCTCAGACCATGCACGGTTGCAGCTTGGTGAGAGGTCCTGCTGGCAAGAGCTCCAGCGGTCCAGAAGAAGGGACGCCCATGGCCGACGAGGGCAGGAAGGCTCTGCTGAGGAGTTGGCACTGGCACTGGTCTCTGAGGGCTGTCCTGATGTCCCCCACAGGGCTCATAGGGGTTGGAATGAGATGTACGTCAACACTGCTGTTCCAATGCAGTTTATCCTTTGTGGGCTTTGTATCCATTTACCCAGGGGCACCTTTTCATGGCGCAGGGGTTGGGGCCCTGTGGTAGTCTGTATAGAGAGGTTGGCTGTTAACTCTCAGAAGGGATCAGCCCTTCTCTCTTAACTAAGGACGCTTGGAGAATGTGGGAGGGGAGTCGTGAAGTGCTTAGGAGCTTTTCCAGGGCTGTTGAGAAGCACCGCTCTTGGGAAGGATATCTCAGGCCATTGGATGGGAAGGTCTCTTGCTCTGGACCGAGGTGTTCATGTGGCTTAGAAGACATCGTGAGAAATGGAGGTAGTGTTTATACTTCTGCTATCTGGATTGATTAACAGAGGTGGGGAGACCGAGGGTGTGTCTACACTGGGCACCTAAGAATCGTAAAGTTTGGCTGACAAGAGGAAAAGCCACGGCTGGGTGACCAGTGCAGGGCTTTGACACATTGCTTCTGGAGGGAGGTGGAGCCACTGGCAGCGGTGAGCCCTTCAAGTGAGCTGGGAGTCAGGTCTGTCTCGATGGCCTGAGTGTGCTTGCCTGGCTTCTTCTCAGCTGCCATCATAGACAGGCCCAGAGGGTCTGTACATCCAGATGCATGGACCGGTTCTGGTAACACTGCCCCAGCCTTGAAGTTCCCATCACCAGCTCAGTGAATGCCTGTCTCTCAGACAGGTAATAATATCAACTGATTGCCTGATGCTGTAGAGTCTAAAATAAGCTTCCACTTGCATATCCCATGTCTTTTGTTCTTTATCCCACATTTATCGAGCATTTCCTGAGCCTGTGCTGTGCTAGGAGCTGGGGCGCGTGTAGATGAGTAAGAAGTGGTTGGCTCCTGCCTGGGGACACACACACATATGCTATAATACAGGCTAGTCATGCTATGGCAGAGACTTGCTTATCTGTGTGTCTGTGGATGCCCAAGGGGACATACTTAAAGCCACCCAGGATATGGAGCTCAGAGTGGGATTACGAGAAGTGTTGGTTATACGAGGGAATAGGTAATATTCACTGGATGTTCCTTTTGCTGCAGTGAGCGCTGTGCAGGTACGATGACATTAAATCCTTGCAACAGCCATCATTCCATTCTGTACAGGCAGTCAGAGTGGAGATGCTCGGGCTGCAGCCCACATTTTCTGACTTTGACTCGGGTACCCGTCTGAGGACATTCTGTTGCCTCTTACACAGCAGGGGTGCTCTTCAGAGCTAGAACTATGAGCCAGACAAACAGAACCATCTCCTCCACTGTTCCCATGGAAACAGCAAAATTGTCCCCTGGCTGGGGCCAACTAGCATCTGCCAGACCAAGACATGTAATAATAATAATAACACAAAATTTTGAAATGAGGATGCCAAATGGGTAAAAAATTAATGTAACAATTTGACCTACTGCTTCTTAAAACCCGCACACCATTCCTAAGACAAGGGTAGAGTTAAGGCTCCTGAGTACTTAATTTTGCCTAAACAAATAACAAGTGGGAAGCAGATTTTGTGCTGCAAATCCAGTTCAGCTCTTAAAACTGGAGATAGATTGCTCTTGCACACTGGCACCCCATCACAACATCTGTGCGTAATTAAGCCTCAGCAAAGAGTTTACCTCTCGTGTGTGAGGCATCTTCCAGTGGGCTTTAACAGCCTCAGCCCCATGCTATCAGTCTCCAAGCCTCAGACCAGCGCTGAATGCAAATTCGGTGTTGGGGAGACTGGGAGAGGGTGAGGAGGCAGCCAGGCCGAACGGGCTAAACGGTCAAGCCCAGGGCATTTGTGCATTTGGCATCAGAGTGTGTGTGCTGGGAGAAGGGGCAGGGCACGCAGTGAGGTCTGTGACTGACCTGGGAGGCAGGCAGCACAAGGTAGGAGGGAGAAACCTTGTAACCCCAGAGTCTGGGACTGGAAGAGATGGGAGTGTGTCTCCATACAGAGGTGGGGGTGGGTGGGGGCATCGTGTCCTGAGTAGGGCCACTCCATGGTTTCTTTTCTTTTTTAACTTTTATTGAATTTGGGGGGGGTAGCACTGGTTAATAACTTTGTATAGGTTTCAGGTGTACAGTTCTATAACACATCTGTGGACTGCATTGTGTGTTCACCCCCTCCACTCTGCAGTTTCCTAATGTGAGGTTCGGAGCCTGGGACTCTCCAGACGTTGTGGACGAACCTCATTAGACGATGTGCATGCTTTTGAAGAAGTGCCAGAGTTTCCTAAGACTCCCAAAGATTAACAACCACGGATGTATAATAATTAATATCAGTTAAGATTTTTTACATGCTTATGTTGTGTTAGATAATGTTAAAGTGCATTAAACATGTTTACGTGTTAATCCTTATAACAACTCCACAAGGGAGTTGTCATTATTATCCCCGTGTCACCAGTGGGAACCCTGGGCCTCGAGAGATGAAGCCATTTGCCAAAGGCCACACAGCTTCTTGGTCAGGGGCAGAGGCAGGCTCTGAATGGAGGCAGCCCGCTCCAGAGCCTACGTGTTAAACCACTGTGCTATTCTCTGCCCAGGTAGTAACTCGTGGGGAAGATCTAAATGATGCTGAGCTGTCTGTGACATTAACTGTGAGCTCTGGCTGTGTGTCAGAACCACATGTGAAATGCTACATGGCTGTCACATGGCAGCTGATGTTTGTCCAGCAGCTGCTAGGTGAGTGCTTCTGTGTTGAGCACCAGGTATCCATCCACACATGCCACTAGGGAGCTGGGCGTGTTGCTTCCATTGTCATTGCCATCATCATCCCTCAGGTGGGGCAACTGGTGCTCAGAGTGGCTCTGAAACTTAGCCACTGTCACAGAGCTTGGAGGTGGCAGGGCTGGGGCTCCAGCCCGGCAGTCTGATTCTGAGTCTGCGCTCTGCTCTACTGGGCTCAGGAGATGGGAAGGGTGTGGCCCTGGGTGACAGGCACTGGTCCAGACAAGCCAGGGCTGGCTTCACAGGTGTGCTGACCGAAACACAGGAACAGAGCGGAAGCCAGCCTGTGAGACCAAGGCCCAGGGTCTTGAGCTGGACCTTTCGGTAATCTGTACTCTCTTTCTTGGGGTCAGGACTGGCCCCACTGTGGGCGCAGGTAGAGGCCGCAGGAGTGGGGCCTCTGCTTTGTGACAGGAGACCCTGGACACACAGGCCCTAATGGCCAGGGTGTGACCCTGCCTGTGGGGTCAGCAGGTGCCCCGGCCTTGAGCCTCCCAGGGTTTGGTCATGTTGAGGGGCTGCGGGACAGTGGTTCTTATTACCTCTTTAAAATGTTTCTCTTTCATCTTTCCTATCCTTGATAGAAGCAAAGGAAGGCTCAGTGGCAAAGCATGGGTGTTTGGGCAAAGTGAATTTTACCTTACATCCCAAACCCTCCTGCCCACATGGTGATTTAGCGTCAAGTCCCCCTGTCAAGCCAAGTTCCTCCTAACTGAGCAGGGAGCAGTTTTGCATTTTGCAGTCATTTCTGTGTTGCATCCATCGAGGGGCAATGTCCTTGCTGAGCTCCCCTGACAAATGCCTCTGTCTCCCAGGTTTGATATTTCTGTCATTTCAGGCCTGAGCAACTGAAGCAAGGGGCGCCTTCTGTTGTCAGATTGGGTTGGTTGCACTTGGGGGAGGCAGAGGGAGGTGATGGAGGGGGAAACCCAGCACACCCCTGATCCTGGTTGGCAAACCCGGAAAGCCTCTGGGTTTCTCTTTCCATTGGTGGCTCTTTCCTGGCTATTTCCACAGTGCCCCAGGTAGGCCCTGCCTGCCTGTCTGACTGCCTCTCTCCAGAGCCTCAAGTGCCCACTGCCAAGCGTCAGTTCCAAACACCCTGAGGGAAGAACTTAACCCCCAAATATGTCTCTTTCATTTGGAAGCCACAAACAATAGCAACAAACTTGCACTTACATTTTTATTTTAATTTTTTTTGAAGCAGGGTTTTTATTTTTAAAGTATATTTTATGATTATGCTATTATAGTTGTCCTATTTTTTTTCTCCCTTTTCTCCCCCTCTGCCCTGTACCCCCTCCTTCCAGCATTCCCCTTCCCCCTTAGTTCATGTCCATGGGTTGTACACGTAAATTCTTTGGCTTCTCCATTTCCTATACCACTCTTAACCTCCCCCCATCTATTTTGTACCTACCATTTATGCTTCTTATTCCCTGTACCTTTATTCTCCCCCTCCCTGCTTCCCTCCATGTGATCTCTGTTTCTGTGATTCTGCTCCTGTTCTAGTTGTTTGCTTAGTTTGTTTTTGTTTTTCAGGTTCAGTTGTTGATAGTTGTAAGTTTGTTGTCATTTTACTGTTCATAGTTTTTGATCTTTTTCTTAGATAAGTCCATTTGACATTTCATATAATAAGGGTTTGGTGATGATGAACTCCTTTAACTTGACCTTGTCTCAGAAGCACTTTGTCTGCCCTTCCATTCTAAATGAAAGCTTTGCTGGATAGAGCAATCTGGGATGTAGGTCCTTGCCTCTCATGACTTGGAATACTTCTTTCCAGCCCCTTCTTGTTTGTAAGGTTTCTTTTGAGAAATCAGCTGATAGTCTTATGGGAACTTCTTTGTAAGTAACTGTCTCCTTTTCTCTTGCTGCTTTTAAGATTTTCTCCTTGTCTCTAATTTTAGGTAATTTAGTTATGATGTGCCTTGGTGTGTTCTTCCTTGGATCCACCTTCTTTGGGACTCTCTGAGTGTCCTGGACTTGCATATCTAGTACCTTCACCAGATTGGGGAAGTTTTCCTTTATTATTTTTTTCAAATAAGTTTTCAATTTCTTATTTTTCCTCTTCTCCTTCTGACACCCCTATGATTTGGATGTTGAAATGTTTAAAGTTGTCCTGGAGGTTCCTAAGCCTCTCCTCAATTTTTTGAATTCCTGTTTCTTCATTCCATTCTGGGCAAATGTTTATTTCTTCCTTCTGTTCCAAATCTTTGATTTGAATCTCGATTTACTTCCCTTCACTGTTGGTTCACTGTTTATTTTTCTTTATTTCACTTTGCATAGCCTTCACTTTTTACCTCTATTTTGTGATGATACTCAACCATTTCAGTGAGCATCCTGATTACCGGTGTTTTGAACTCTGCGTCTGATAGGTTGGCTATTTCCTTGTTGCCTAGTTCTTTTTCTGGAATTTTGATCTGTTCTTTCATTTGGGCCATATTTCTTTGTCTTGGCACACCTGTTATGCTGTAAGGGGCGGAGCCTTAGGTACTTGCCAGGCCGGGTGGGGGGGCAAGCCACTTTGCAGCGTTGTGGCGCTTATGTGGGGGAGGGGTCAGAGAGGCAACAATGCCGCTTGCTTGGCTCTTGCCCCGCTTTCATCCAGTTCCAGCACTTCCCACAAGCGGATTGTGCCCTTTCAGGTGCTGGTTCCCAGGTAGGTGGGTTTGTGCATGTTCTAGGATCCTGTGGGTCTCTCCAACAAGCTTTCCTGTTAGGCTGGGAGTTTCTCCCACTGCTGCAACTTCTGAAGGTTTTTATAGCCAGAGGTTTTCAGTCTTTAGTTTCCCCACGCTAGAACCCTGGGTTGTGCAGTCTGTCTCTCCCAGTTGTTCGTCCTGGTTTATCCGCATGCGAATGTGGGACTGCCCAGTCTGCAGCTGCCTTGTCATGTGTCCTCGCCGCCCCAGCTTCTCGTGTCTGCCCCTCCTACCAGTCTGGATGGATGTTGCTTTAACTCCTTGGTTGTTGGACTTCCATGCAGTTAGATTTTCTGGCAATTCTAGTTGTTTTTCATTTTTAAATTGGTTGTTATCCTTCTTTTTTGGTAGCGTGAGGAAGTGTAGCATATCTACCTACGCCTCCATCTTGGCTGGAAGCCCGTACTTATATTTTTAAAGGTACCTTTTAAGAAATGCTGCATAGCCCTAGCCAGGTGACTTAGTTGATTGGAGCATTGTCCTGTGCACCAAAATGTTGAGGGTTTGATCTCTTGTCAGGGCACATACCTAGGTAGCGGGTTTGACCCCTGGTTGGGGCAGGTATAGGAGGCAGCCTATTGATGTTTCTCTCTTACATCAGTGTTTCTCTCTCTCTTCCTCCCCCACCTTCCTCTCTTTCTAAAACCAATAAACATATCTATCCTCAGGTGAGGCTTAAAAAAAAATCCAAGCAAGACTGAATTTTAAGTTCAAAGTAACAAAGAATCACAGATTTCTCTGTTGGCCCAGATTTTCAAATGGCAAAAACTACAGGAAAGTAGCAAACATAAATGACACCTTGATTGCGTGCAACCTTTGTTCCAGGGAGCCCAGAGCATTACACTTGTGTGTAAGCCCTAATTGCACTCAGACTCTGTATTGAGTGGGGGCAGGAACAGTCTCCTCTCCGATGAGGAGAACTGAAGCATAGAAGGGCTAATGGGCTGGACTAAGTCACAACAGATATTAGCAGAACCGGGAGCAGCAAACAGGCGTTTGGACTTCAGGGCTGCTCTCCGACTGCGAGGTGAGTGTTGGGGCTCGGGATGAGGGAACTCCTAATTCCCCCCACCAGTTCCCCTCACTTCCATTGTTTGTCTGTAAGTAGAAATATACCCATCATGGCGCTGGGGACAGGTGGCATGCTGATACCCGGTGACTCCTCCTTCCTGGCTGTGGTGGGACTGATGGGTGGCGCTCACGCCCATGGCAGCCCGGCAGCCCTGGTGCAGCCCGGTCTCTTGCCCGTCCTTGGGGAGATCTCTCCCCTTTTTGGCAGTTGGGTGTTCTCAGAGTCAGAGGGGGTTGGAGAGCATATCGGGTAGGAGCGCATTTGTCTACAGGTGACTGTCAGACTGATTTAGAGGGTCTTAAACAAGAGAGGATTTATTTTCCTCACGTGGCAGAAAGGCTCACAGAAGTTGCCTGCTGATACTGTCTTAGTGCTTTAACAAGATCAGGGCTGGCATCTCTGACTTTCTTGAGCTTCTCCTCATGTTGCAAGATAGCTGCTGCAGAGTAAGAAGAGTTGCATCATCTACAAACACCTCATTTTTTAAAGTCTAGAAAATAAAAACCTTCCCAGGCCCCCTAGTAGACCTCCACCTAGGTTCTCATAAGCCAGAACTGTGTTACGGGGCCATTCCTATTGCAAGGCCAGCAGGGAAAGTATTTAGTTTTTCCTGTCGCTGGGAAAGAGAGGAGGATTGGGAATGGGTGTTGGGTTAGGGTCCAGCGTTGTTTGCCGCAGGGTCTCGTGTGTAGGAAATGGACATGGGAAAACTCATGACTTCCTGACTCAAAAAGTTATCATCCAATAAACATTCACTTGTTCATACATTTATACATTCATACACAGGTACAATGCACCAATGGCCCAGGTGTAGAAACTGAGGCAGAGGGTTGGGGTTCATGTTAGGTACCTGAAATGGGCCTGGTGAGGGAGCAAACGAGCTTTTAATACCAATTCTTGCTCAGGTATGCAAGGTTCCACAGAGTTCCCCTGAAGTCCCAGTTTTAGGTTTGGCTTTTACTAGTATCTGGAGGGCACCAAGGAGGGCAGGGAAGCCATTCTCTGGTCCCCAAGCAGGAGGGGCCACTGAAGGGGGGGCCAGGGGCTTGGCTTGGGGAGGCAAAGCAGCCCTCCTCTCCTGTCCTGCCTCCCTCTTTCCACCTGTCACCGCTGAAGCCCCTCCAGGCCTTTTCTCCTATTCCTGGGAGGAGTGCCTCTCAGTGGTCCTTGCCCCCCACCCCCGCCCCAGCTCCTGGCCCTCCAGACTTTTCTGACCTACCCTTTCCTATTCCAGGTCCCCCAAATCTACTGGGAGCTGTCCACAAAGCGGGTCCTCCTGATGGAGTTTGTGGATGGCGGACAGGTCAATGACCGAGACTACATGGAGAGGAACAAGATTGACGTCAACGAGGTGAGGCTGATATGTCGCGGCTGTGTGCCGGGGATGCAGGTTTGGTAGGGCTGCCCTGCGAGGACAGCTGTGCCAGCTGAGGTCTCAGTGCCATGAAAGGGGGCCTGTTGTGTGAAGAATTATAAAATCTGAGTACGAAGCATCCTTCCAGGCCCCTTGGTACAACCCTCTACCCTGTCTCCTAAAGCTGGGGTTGTCAGCGCATAGAGGAGTGCAGGCACATACGAGCCCCTCCTTACAGCTCCTGCCCGGACAAGCGATCACTATCTGGCTTCTTGCACCATCCAAGCTCCATGGGGCTGAGCGGCCACAGAGAATGATGGTGCGAAATCCATACAACTTAATCCTTCTGCCTCTTGGGGTCTGGACACAACCCCCTCCCTCTTCCCCCCTCCCTGCTCCCTGCCACTCCCCAGATCTGAAGGTATCAGGCAAAAAGGGAACAGCAGTGGCCAACTGTTTCCACTTCATAGAAACGAGGAAAAAGGGGCTCCTGTGTCTTACCCCATGGGTCTCAGGGAAAGCTGGCCTATGGTGGAACCTGGACCCCATTTTCTTCTTGGTCCCCATAGGGTCCCACAGTTGGGGTGGATTCATACTTTTCAACAACATTCATCATTTTTACAGCCCCTGCTGTGTCCCAGGTGTGGAGGTTAGAGGGGAACCGGCACAATTCCCTTCCTAAGGAGCTCGCAGCCTGCATTGGAGTTAGATGCACAACCACTGGGCTTTCCTGGAAGAGTTCTGCTTGGGGCCAAAGGATAGAAAACTACTGTTCTAACTCTGCCCTCTACTTTACAGACAGGGAGAAAAGTTCAGAGGGAGAGAGAGCAAATGTCTTTTCTAGGGTCACGTGGCCAGTAGAACATCTTGGGGCTTCTGACCCCGCTTCCCTCACTATCAGCCTCTAGGGTGGGCATGGGGAGGGTGGGCAGAACTGCCTGCAGGGGAGGGAGGAAGAGATCTGTTTGCTCATCTTCTCCCCTATTGGTTGGTGTGGGGGTATGTCCTGCATCTAGCTAGGGGTCTTTCTTCCCACCAGGACCCTTGAGTACAAAATCCTGGGGTCCAGTGGAAAAAGGGGTGGGGGAGGTGACCTTTGGCTTGTTTTGAACAGCCTCAAAGGGAAGCAGGGGCTGTCTGCCTGCTGGTCAGGAAAGATCCCAGAGGCCTCACCCCACCCAAGATTACTAGTGTGTCAGCTGCCGTGGGATTTTCATTTGGGCAGTGCCCCCAAATCCATTACACTCTTTGGATCCAGTGAGCTCAGGCTGTAATGGCATTTAACCAGAGGCAGCTTTGATTTCAAAGATGAGTACAATACAAACAAAGATGTGCTCTGGTATAGCTGCTTGTTTGTGGCTGAGTGAGGTGCTTGTAAGAGGGGATAGCTGGGCTGGAGGTGGTCAAAATCGGTGGGTGCTGAGGCAGGGTCTCACCCGCTCCTGTCTCCGCAGGGCAGACAAGATCTGTGTTCTGTGCAGAGTGGAACCTCTGTTGACATACTGCGAATTAGTGTGTGGGTAAATAAACCGGCCTCATGCCCTGGGTTGGCTTCTACAAGGCAGGGCTGGTGTAGAGTGTTGGTTTTCTGTGAACATACATAGTTGGGCAAGCTGATGTCAGAGGGATTTGGGAAAACAGTAACAATAACAGTAATTATTATATGCAACTAACATGTGCCAAGCATGTGACACATCTAGTCTCTACTCCTTACCACTGTCCCGCTGAGGATGTGTTACTAACCCCATCCACAGATGAGAAAGCTAAAGCTCAGAGAGCTTAAACCACTTGCCCAATATCACACACTTAGCAGAAGCAGAGTAAGGATTTGAACCCAGGTCTGGCTGTGTGTGTTCTTCTCTACCTTCTCCACTCCCTCTCAGCGACTGGCCTTGGGCTGCAGTGGAATCTGGGCCACCTGAGCGATGGCCACATCAGTAACCCCGCAAGGCAGGAGCTGGAGGACTGGCTGAGAAACTTTACCTAGCGGCCCAGGCAGTATCTGACTGCAGCCCGTCTCCCCCCAGCTTACGTCAAGGGTCGTTTCAATGGTTTCATGCAAACATTGTCCCATTTGAGAGAAATGTGTGGGCTGAGTTAGTGCACCAGCACGACTTAGCATAACGCCTGGAATATGGTTAGCTCTCAGAATCGGTAACTAGTTGGTTATTGTTGTTTTCATTATTAGTATCATCCTTGGGCTCTGTCCTTTTCTCCTTTAGCTCCTTTTACACGAGTGTTCGCTGACTGATGACTCCCTGTGCCAGGCCCTTTCTGCACTGGGACCTTAGGAGGGAGGTCTTACTGTCTCCATTTTGCAGATGAAGAGTCAGAGACTCAGACTGAGCTAACGTAAGGGCCCAGATCCGAACGGTCCGCCTCAGTGAGTTTTCACATGGACGCACCCTGCAGTCACCAGCCAGTAACTGTGCAAATCGTTCCCACCCCCTGGCAGGCTCCCTCATGCCCCCTCCCAGTCGATACCCTCACCTTGACTTCTGTCACCACAGGTCACTTTTGCTCATTATTGAACTTCAGGTAAATGGAATCATACTGAAGAGTCTTTTAGGGCTGGCATCTTTGTCATCAGTCAGCTGGGGCTCTTTTGCAAGCTCTGTTCTCTTCTGTTGGTCTGTGGGTCTAGTCTACCCTTACCATAATACTGTGCTGTCTTAATTCCTTAGGAATTTCTAAGGAATCAGTTGCTTAATTCCTTAACTGCCTGCCCCGGCTTCTAGCATCTGTATGACCTAGGAAGCTCTTTGGTATTCTGAGATGATGCCGTGAAATACTTCCACAGAAAGCCCAGGCTGGCCAGGGGGCTGTGGACCACGTGCCCCACTGTGTTGTGGCGGATCATTGGTGATGCTGGGAGTAGACCAGCAATGGGCCCTACTTTGTAGAAATCAATCTATTATGGCTTTACCAACCAACATCAAAGCCACAGGCCTCATGGAAGGCCGATGGGTGTGTGTGTGTGTGTGTGTGTGTGTGTGTGTGTGTGTGTGTGAGCATGCACATGCCGAGTATGAAAGAAGCCACGTTACCGAGTTTCTCTGAGGTTCTAAAGTCTCCCTAGGACTGTGGGACTCAGGGAGCCCATCCCTGGTGACTTTTCCTCCTGAGGACAGCCTGGCTGTGTGTGTTCCTTGGGGAGGGAAGTATAAGGGACAGATAAGAGTGACAAGGGCCAAATCCTGGGGGGGGGGTAGGGTAGGGAAGCACCAGGTTAGGAAACAAGAGACCTGGTTTCAAACTTCAGCTCGCCATTGGCTCACTGTGTGATCTTGGACAAATCACTCTCTCTTTCTGGGCCCCAATTTTTTTATTGAAGGTTTTGGGTTAGCTGGATATTTGAGAGAGCAATGATTCTCAGCTTGCTGGGAGCAGGAACTTGAGCAGGAACCATCTATTTTAGAATCACTAGGGGGCTTATTTAACAATGCAGATTCCTTGGCCCCACCCCAAATTGACTAAGCAGAATTTGCGTTGGGAAGGGTTGAAGAATCTGCATTTTAGCCAATTCTCCAGGTAGGTTCTAATACTCAGTGAAGTTCAAGAATCACCTGCCACAAGGGCAGAGGGCCTGGACGCCTATGAGGTTTTGCACCTCTGGGCACAAGGCAGCCCTGCCTGGGTGTCCTCACCTGTCAGGGAGCATGGGGCCATGGGGAGCCAGCCGCCCACAGGGGCCCTGTTTGCCTGTATTTCTGAGCTCAGAAGCAGATATTACGGAGGGCCTGACCTGATGATCATATTTGCCAGTCACTTTAAAAGCTGGTGACAGTGACTGTCATTGATTTCATTAAAAGTAAAGGTCGTGCAGGAGTACACGTTCCCAGGCTGGATGGAGCCTCCTCAAACCACAGGGCGACTATTGATTGCAGGACCTTTATCGAAGGTTAATTGGATTTCAGTGAGTGTGTATTTAAGACCCAGCTTGGGCTGAGGCCCAATTGAATTTGTGTGAAATTAGCCCTGAGAAAGGTGACAGAGGCTTGAGTTTGGGGTTGGCAGGATGGGGACTGGAGGCCTGGTGGGCAACTATCTGCAGTCTGCGAAGAATGGGGATGGGTGCAGGGATGGGGGGCTTGCAAAGACTCCAGCCTGTCTGTTCCAGAGCCCTGGGAGCCAGCTGGGAGAGGGGGCCAGGGGCACCCGGTGGTCATTATGTGGGCTTTGACTCAGCCTTCTGCTCTCGATGGCCCTCCTGGTACGTGGCATGGCCTCTAGAGGCTGTCGTCCTTTTACTTGTGTCAGGGTTAGGAGGGGAACTAGGGGCTTAGTTCTTACTCTGAAAGTCTTTCCACTGATCCTTCTGTTTTGGGCCCCCAACTCCTGTTTTCAGAGGTGCCAGTTGTCCTCAGCTGCATCCTCTCTGGGTCTGAGTCCCTTATTTATAGAGTTGGAGGGATCACAATACTTACATCACAGGATCTTTTGCAAGCTGTGAAGTTCTGTAAAAAAAGTCATTTATAATCCGTGAGGTTATTATTCACAGAGGCATGTCTCTCTCCAAAGAATCTTTGAGAATCTTCTCTGCTCCCCTTCTGTCCACCTACCTCTGTTGTCTGTGAGTGATGCTCATCGATTGAGCGTGTGGTGACTTCCCTTCACCACCTCCTTAGAGTTTCCCTTGCTCCGCCTGTGCCACCAAGGACTGAATAAGACATTTCTCTTTTGCTCAGCACATCTCCCACTGACTGGACTTCTCAGGCTCTGCGGTGGGAGGTGCTCCCGAGACCAGGGAAAAGAAGCTGCAGAGGCTTGCAGACCCTAGTTACTGAAATCACTGCAAAGAAAACACATTCTATCATCATTCCTCCATAACTTCTTGGACCACATCTTGAGAGGCTCAGGGATATTGGGGGTGGGGGGAGTCGAGGGCACAAGATGAGTTCCTGAAGATTCATTCCCTAGTAGCAGGGCTGCCAGGAGTGGGGACCAGTGTCACTCTGGACTCAGCTTTCCTGGGCTTGGTGCTGCCTCTGGCACTTACCAGCCATGCCTCTTTGGCGGAGCTAGTCATCCTTTGGAAGCTCCAGCTTCTTGTTGTCAAGTTGGGTACAAGCGCAATCTGCAGGACTGTTTGATGACAGACACACGAAGCAGCGGGCGCAATGCCCACAGTACCTGCTCAACACGTTACCACACTGGAATTCCCACCCTTGCCTACAGAAAATACCTGCCAGAAAGAGGGGAAATGTGTAGGAAAGAAACCCTTTCCCCATTTTTTGTCGGGCCCAGGTGAGGTGGGAGATGTGGAAAGAGTTCTTTGGAGTGAGTTGCTGCCCGAGCCAGGGAACGTCCGATGTCTACGGTTGTCCCTCCCTTCACCGCATCTTCCCATGGTCATGGCCCTGGGGACCCACGCCCAGTCCCTCTGGCAATGAGGACCCTTTGAGGCTCTCAGGTGATGTCCCTGTTTAAGCCTCATCTAGAGAGGCTATCACCAGCACCCAGATGCTGCAAAACTAGAGTACTTCTCCCAGCTTCCTGTAATGCACTCAGCACCTGTCTCCTTCCAACATCACATGTGGTTGAAGAGGCTCCTGGAGCCTTCACGTTCAGGGGTTTCATTCAGTGTTTGCTAGTCCAAGATCGACCCCTCCATGCACAGATGTGGCCATGGGCTGGGCCGCAGCAAGTAATTGAGGTTTATGTATTCCAGGGGCGGTTCCTGGGGGGAAAGGCCGGTGGGGAGAGGAAAATGCTGTAGGCTGTGGCCTGGTCTGATCTTTCAGGCTGTTGGTCTGCCTGATGAAGCCTGGGCAGAAACTGGGGGATGGGCAGAGAGTTTGAATTATCAACCTCCTTATGCTTAATACTGGGCCACTTATGTGGTTATTAATATCCAGCAACACCAACCTCCTGTTTCTTTCAGAGATCTTGGCCTTGCTTCCATGGCATCTCCCTGCCCCCAAAACGTAAATAGATTTTCCCTTGGGGGTGGGAATAAATTAATCTATGCAATTATAGAATAATTGAAGTACTTTCAGCCAATTCAAGTTTTAAGAAAAATCTAAAAATAACTCCTTGATTTACATATTATTTACTAAATTAATTCTTTACTCACCACTTTTATAGATTCCTGGCTTCCCCCCTCCTTACCATTAGAGAATAAAGGCACTGTATAATTACCAAAATCGCTTATGTGAGTAATACAATCCTTTTTACATGGAACAATTAAAACGCTCGTCACTGACTTTTCTTCTAAAAATTGCTGTACTGTGGCTTTCGTTAGCAGTGTGCTTTTGGTTAGACAAACAGCTCTGGATTTCTCTGCGATTCTTCTCCAAATGCGGTGACTTCTTGGATGCTGTGGGACCTTTGGAGGTTTTTGGTGGAACTTCCCTGTACGTGGAAAGGCAGGATGTCCCGGTGATCGAGAGCTTGTTCCCTGGAGTGGGGCCACCTGGGTTTGGGTCCTGGTATTCCGAACTGCTGGCCAGGGGACCAAGCTTCTCCTCCTTTTGGGATCTTCCTTCCTTTTCCTTTCTACTGCAGAGGGTGGCTGGGAGTCCCTGCACAGTGCCGGGACTGAGCCTGGCACGGAATGTTAGCTGTCACCTTTCTAAGACGATGTCACTTCCTGCCTTTATGCAGATACCACTGTTAACAGGGCAAGGGGAAGCCTTGGGGAATTGAGGAGACATTTTCCAGAGAAGATATACTGATGGCCAAACGGGTACAGGAAGAGGTACTCGACATCACTAATCACGGAAATGAAAATCAAAACCACAACGAGAGATCAGCACATACTTGTTAGAACGGGTCTTACCGAAACACGAGATAACAAGCGTTGGAGAGGATGCGGAGACACGGGAGCCCTTATGCGCTGTTTGGTGGGAATGGAAGGTGGTACAGCCGCTGTGGAAAACAGTGTGGAGGTTTCAAAAAACTGAAAATAGAACTATTGATACCATATGATCCAACAGTCGTGCTTCTGGGTATATATGAACCCTGTCCAGGAGTACCCAGTCATGTACTATGAGACAGAGAGACATTTATTGAAGAAGGTACAAGAAACATTGTACACAGGACAATGACACTTCAGTCCCCTTCGAAGTAGGCACCTTGGGACATCACACCCTTCTCCCAGTCACCATCAGCTGCCCTGTCATATTTTCCTGAATCTCATCAACAGTCTGAAATCTCTCCCTTTTCAAAGGTGATTTTCATTTTGGGAAAGTCCAGAAGTTTCAGGGGGCCAAATATGGGCTGTAGGGGGGCTGAGTCACGTGGGTGATTTGATGTTTTGTCAAAAATCTGCATGAGACATGATGTACAAGTAGGCACGTTGTCGTGTTGAAGCTGCCAGTCACCAGTTGCCCATATTTGTGGCCTTCTGAATCATCTGAATAGTTTCCAGGGAGATATGTTCAAGCTTCATGCAAAATTTGATGGAGATTTGTTGCTGTATTTGCTCAGTCATTTTGAATGTAATGGCCACACAGTACACATGCTCACTCTATCACCCACACTGGCTAGAACAGTGAAGTTGTTATTGTTCACACATGCACATTCCAGTCCACTCTCCGTGGCTGCCAGGTTATATTGATAACACACAAACTATTCTTGTTAGATTGATAACGGCTGGACTTTTTCTGGACAGACCTGGTATATCCAAAGGAAATGAAATCAGGATCTTGCAGAGATACCTGCACCCACATGTTCATCACAGCATTAATTTCAATTGTTTGTTCTTTTTTGTTGGTTTGTTTTGGTTGTCAAATGATCTTTAATTGAAATATTTTCCTCTGTAGTTCTTAACTAGCTGGGCATTCCACTGCACCACTGCTGATGTCATCTGTGATGTCATTACAGTGGTGGCCATCAACATCGCAGCCCACAGACTAGGCAGTCCCCAGGATCTCTCTAGGTTCCAGAGAGTTTTCTGGCTGAAGATCAGTGCCACATCTGTCAGACAATGTCGACATCTCCTCAAATGTGGTATTTCCCCCGTGCATAATGGTTTTTTTACTTTTCTTCTTTCTGACTCTTCACAGTTCTTTGAGGGCTTTGATGATCAGGACAGAGGCAGAAGGTATACCTCAGTCTTGGCTGTCTGTTCTGAATGGTCCGTTTCACTGCAATCCTGGGACCCTTCCAGTCACCGGTTGCTTTGGTGATGTCATTGGCAACCATTTTTGGAGCGAGGCCCAGGCGGCCAATCTTGGGAGCCAGGGCAGGCATGGCACCAGCTTGCCCACTGGTGCAGCTCAGGTGTACAACTTTGATCTCGATGTCAAGCTTTGGCAGAATGGTGGAGGCGGCTCGTGTCGGATGGACCTGGATTTGGGACAACCAAAGAAAAAGGCACCTAAGCCTCCTCCAAGCCGGAAGCCAAAGTCAAAAGGTCAATTGTTTGTTCTTCATCACGAGGCATAGCTGAAGTATTACGGAAGGGGTAGGAGAGAGGGTTGTGTGCCCAGTGACAGCCTTAGACGTCTCCTGGGACCCTCGATGTCTTTGTGAGTTGGAGGGAACTGGTTGCCTTTTTCTGGGCAAATTGGCTCCCAGAGACTGTTTAGTACAATTCTGACAAATGTAAAGAAAAATTACCCAAAATTTAGAAAAAAGGCCAGGAGTACGCAGTGTGTTTTTAAAATCATTCTTGAGCATTGTTCAACCAGCTCCCCTGAGGATTTTTTAATATTTAGGGGAATGTACTTTTGTTAGACTTTGCTGTTGAAAAATTAATTAAGGGCTCAGATTGAAGTCATATGTCAACCTGTAGATCTTATCCAGTAGAGATGCAAATAATTTCTGCCCCATAAGGTTATGATAACCCTCTAAGGTTATGATTTCCTTATTGCCGTAAAGGACAATAACCAGTTTTGTATCTAATTCAGGAATCTTAGGCTTTTATTCCTGTTTAAATGTCCATAAACACCCAGTCCCTCAAAATTCTCTTTGAGCCACTCTGCCTTCATGTTTGCTCCTTTACTGATGAGCTAAATAAATATTTAAAGCTTTTTAAAAATTGTTGTTCCATTACAATTGTCCCGATTTCCCCCCATTACTCTCCCCTGCCCTACCCACCCCCCACCTCCCACATTCAATCCTCCCCACCCCCATTGTCTTTGTCCCTGGGCCCCTTCCCCTTCTTTCCCCTGTTTCCCCTCCCCCTTCCCCTCTGGTCACTGTTAGTTTGTGCTTTATTTTCATGTCTCCGGTTTTAACACATGTTCATTCTATATTTGTACGAGGGTCATGCTTTTAACTTTTTGTAACTTACACTTTGAAGTTGATAACAGGTCTATTTTTTTCAAGTTTGAAATAATTAGCTACCCTGTTACAAACACACACATTTGTGGTGTGGTACATAAAGGTGCCTTCCCATATGTGATCACATTTTGATTTTGAATCTTGGGGTTTCCCTGTGAGGAAGAGGAGCAGATAGGGTCAGTCCCACTTAACAGCTGAGGGAACTTAGACCTGGATTGAGAAGGGAGGTGAGTTGTCCCCCAGCTCACCCAGACCCTAAGTGGCAATACCAAGATGGCTCCAGAGTGAAGCTGGGTGCATAGGCTAGTTCTCCTTCCTGTCTTTGCCTAGCACACCTGCTATCCTGGTGAAGTCTGGTTAAAACGAACATCAAGAGCAGCCCGCAGGTGGAAAGACACGCAGGTCAGGGCAGACAGATGGGTGTTGCAATGTGGAGGGCCGCTCTGGGCACTTTGCTCGTGTGTACGAGCTGCAGTGGGCTGCCCCTGCTCCTCCTCCTCCAGCAGCAGCAGCTCGCTCTCATGGGCAAGAACTCCCCCATCCCGAGTCCCCAGACCCCCTGGGGCATTCTTTCAATGTGGTAATAGGGGACCCAGAGCGATCAGCAATATTTCAGGAAGCTTAAGGGAGATCGTACATCTCCCCATGACAGGTCTGCCCAGACTAAATGAAATGTCATTTCTCTGCTTTTGGCTGGAATTCCGTCAGCGCAGTCTGGCTGCGCTGCTTATCTTGGGCTGATCAGGAGCCCTGATGGACCTTATATGAATCCTTGACAAATAAAAATGAATGATTGCTTAATAAACGCAATTGGTGTGGCAAACACAGCCTTTCGGAGCATGGCTCCATGGAGCTCCAAAGCGCCTAACGAAAGGGGTTCCCAGAGGCATAGAGGTAGGGACTTGCTGGCTCTCCTGGGACCCGCTCTGGCTGGAGCCCCTTTCCCAGGCTGCAGGAAATGGTGGCTCTGGAACCCCTGGCAGGCCAGCCCGAGTCTGAGAACTTGACTCGGCTCAAAGTCCTGCTCCAAATGCCAGCAGATGCTGAGTGCTGGGCGTTCATTTCACCTGAGGAAAGTGTCAGGAGCCAGGGAGCTGGCGTGGTGGCAGGGCTTCAGACAACCTCTTTGCCCCCGGTTTCTTCACCTCTTAAAAAGGCACAATGAAACCTGGTCTGCTGCCCTCCTGGGAATGTTACAAGGGATCAGGAACAATAGGGGCCCCGATGGGAGGTCACTAGGTTCCCAGCACCGTGATGTTCTCTCTTGCCCCTGTGGTAGCCCTTGTGAGTGGTACTGCTGTTGTTTCCATTGTACTGAAGCTGAGAGTATGAGCAACTTGCTTAAAGTCAAAGTTCAGTTGAGTGCAGAAGTCAGCAGGAACCAGTATAGAGTGACGGTTACTCAGAGGCTGTGGGGTCATACCTGGTTTGAATCCTGGCTCCACCCCTTTCTAGCCAGGTAGCTCTGGGGAAGTTAAACCTCAGTGTGTTTCAGTTTCTCATCTGCAAAGTGGGGTTATAATTGTACCTACTTATAAGGCTTTTAATAAGGATGGTGTCTGTTGTTACTAAAGTAGGGTTATTCTTGGTTGATTTGGGGCCCAATTATAACTGGTTGGGATTCAGGGGAAATTGATGGGGTAGAGCATCAGAGGTAGGAATCATGGCATTTAAAAAAAACCCACAAAAAACATAGAGACAAAGGTCTCATTTATGTTGAAGGCAGAATCCTATATTCACATGTTTGGCCTATTGCAGGCCAGTGGATACATGATAGAGACAGCCTATGGTATGTAAATTACACCTCAGTAAAGCTGTTTAACAAAATAGAGCCGGTCCCTGCCACCTTGGGAGCTTATGATAGTGGGCTAGGTGGTCAGTAATCATATCCTGACATAAATAGTGTGCTTGTGCCATGAAAATAAAGTACAACATTCTAGGAGAGTGTATGGTAGGAGGACCTCATCTAGCCTGGAAGGTCAGGGAAGGTTTCCCCAGGGAGGTGATGCTGAGCTGGGATGGGAGGAAAGAGAGACGTGAACCAGGTGAAGGGAAGATGGGAAGAACGATCCTGGCAGAGGCAGTATCACACGCAAAGCCCCTGAGGTAGGAAGGCATGGGGATCATTGGAGAAGAGAAAGAAAACAAATGTGGCTGGAGTGTCATTGTGCAAGATGAGACCGGGAAGGGAGGCTGGATTTGGTGGTGCAAGAGTTTGTAGGCCAAGGAAAGCACTTGAGTCTTTCTCTTTAGACACTAATCTTGTGTTCCCCACCCAGTGAGCCCAGCTCCCCTCTGCTGGCTGGGGTATGTTTGTGAGCGACCATGGAGTCCAGCTGAGGCTGAGGGAAATGCCAAGGGCAATGTGTCCTGGGGCGTTCGCTTCCTGGGCTGAGCATCTCTTTGTCCCGTGGAAACCCATTGGCAGACCATCTGTGGGCCCAGGTCTAGCTCTATTCAGCAGTTGCTCCCTAGCTGGGAAGAGGCTTTTAGCTTTAATAAAAAGGGAGTAGAGATAAGAAGACCGCCTCGGCAGGGAGAGCAGCAGTGACAGGATGATTTAAATGGCCTCTCCAGTGTCATTTCTTCTGTGCAGACATCATAAATCAGATCAGCATTGGGCTCTGATAGGAGCGGTATAGGGAAAGGGGCCTGCAGGCAGAGAAGAGAAGGGCCTGTGACTCTGGGTCCTCCTGGGACTGCCCCGTAGCGGGTGGGGTCACCTGTTCCTGGTCCTCATTTCCCTAGCCTTACTCTTTGGAGGAAGAGCAAGTGGACTGACTTCTCCAACCCAGATTTCCAGCCCACATTCAACTTTGGGGAAAAAAATGAAAAGGGACTGATAAGAGAAATGGGGAAGAGAAAAATCGGGGCAGAGTGGAGGGGTGGGTGTGGGAGGTGGGTGTTGCAGCCATCAAAAAAACTAGAAGCAGCGGTTCTTCTGCTTTGGCATGTATTAAAATCACCATGGGAACTTACAATACTGATGCCTGGGTACCACCCACAACATTTCTAGGTTCTAGGTGATTCTGATGTGCAGCTGAAGTTAAAGAGAACTGGATGAGAATGCAGCTTCTAGTTTAAACTCAAGAACTCTGCAGTCTCAAGCCTTCACTTTCACCATGGCTGCTCAGACCCGTTTGGTCCCTCTGGCCTTCCTCTTGACAGTGACCAGATTGAGGGACCAGAGTAGACGTGTCTGAGACAGGTGTTCATGCAGATCAGCCCCCACTCGCCTCCCTTCTCTTCCAGATCTCGCGCCACCTGGGCAAGATGTACAGTGAGATGATCTTTGTCAATGGCTTCGTGCACTGCGACCCCCACCCGGGCAACGTGCTGGTGCGGAAGCAGCCAGACACGGGAAAGGCGGAGATTATCCTGTTGGACCATGGGCTTTACCAGGTAGGAGAGACCTTTCCCACCCAGCCGCCCAGGGCCTAGTCCTGCCTGGAGCGGAGCCCACAGGTCTCCCCTATGGGCTACAGGAACAGGAGGCAGATGGCCAAGGGGTCTGGAGAGGCCCTGTCCTGGCTCCAGAGCTGTCATTTTGTGTAAGTCACAGTCATACACTCTCTGAGCCTCAGCTTCCTGCAGGGTAAGGTGAGGTTGGTAATGCCTCTGTGGTGGGCTGCTTTAAGGAGCACGTGGGAATGTATCTGGATGTGTGAAAGTGCTTTGTCAGCTGTAAAACAGCCTTGTTTTCCCGGGGAGCCCAGGCCAGCCCAGACCCTTTGATGAGCTGGGACTTGATAAGGAGGGGCAATCCAGCCCCAGTGACAAGGTGGCTGTAGTAGGAAAGGGGGCTGGGAACTGGTAGGGGCTCTGTCCTCTGGAATTGGGATGCAGAGTTGGTTCAGATGAGCCACAACTTCCACCTAGAAGTTGGGAAGTTCACTGCCAGTCCTGGGACCCAGGGTCTGGTTTGATTCCAGGAGGCAGATGGTCCTTGGGGAGGTTTTCCTTATGTTCTCTTGCTCCTTCTCTCAGGGCCCTAATTCCACATCCCAAAATCTTGGCCCCCTTTCAAAGGCTCATTGACGTTGGGTACATTAGTTTAAGGTAGGCCAGCTGCTGTCACACGGAGCTCCCAAACGAATGATGGCCCAGACACAGCAGATGTCTAACACTCGCTCCTGTGCCCGTCCTGGGCTGGGGCAGGAGGCCAAAGGCTGGTCTGACTGAGGCTCCACCTCCCAGGCCTTCCTTGGGGTGGCCTTGCCACCTGCAGCCAAAGGGGTCAGGGCTCTGAGGAGCATGCATGGGCCAGGTCTGGAGGTGGAGCTTCTGCCACATTCTCTTCGTCAGAGTTCCAGTTGAAGACCACATCTAACTAGGGGGAATATGGGGTGTGCGATTTTGGTGGGCACTTGATAATTTCTGCCACTTAGGACCAAGGCTGGCCAAATAGTAGCTTTGAACTTGGACCTTCAAGGATGGCTGAACTTTGAGAGGGAAGCAGGCATTATGCAGGAGCCATGGTCTTCATCCCCTTCACAGTGGTCACTCCAGCCAGGGACTAGGTCTTTGATAGGAGAGGAGGCTCAGAGGTGGTGACGGCGGCCCCCCCACCCCCACCCCTACCGTAGGTGCTCACGGAAGAGTTCCGCCTGGATTACTGCCACCTCTGGCAGTCGCTGATCTGGACTGACATGAAGAGGGTGAAGAAGTACAGCCAGCGCCTGGGAGCTGGCGATCTCTACCCCTTGTTTGCCTGCATGCTGACTGCCCGCTCGTGGAACTCGGTCAACAGGGGCATCAGCCAAGCTCCAGTCACTGCCACTGAGGTAGGTGGCCCCTCCTGGCAGGAGGGAGGGGAGGAGAGACAGTGTCCCTGGACAGAAGGAGGGACAGGGGGAGATACCCCATTCTTGCCCTTCTTATCAACCTGGAGTACAAACAGGTCACACTAACCATGTGATCAGACTTCTGAGGCTTTCAGTGCAACCTGCTCACACAAGATTTCGGGCCTCCACAAAGCTCTCTCCCAGGGCCTCTGGGAGTCCCCAGAGACTGTCTCATACATACACCTGGCACCACTTCTGCCTTCTCCTCCTGGGGACTGTCTCCATTGTGTGGTTCCTCTGGGGCACCCCACTGGGGAGAGTGCTTCAGTTCTCATGTGCTGTTTCTTGTCCTGTTGCTCTACGGAGTTTTTAGTGAAACGGCTTTTTGGTCTTTCTCGGTAGTTCATTTCTTCATCGGAACTAGACAGTAGTTCTGTGGTGTCTGGGCCGAGACCCATCCAAGTGACATCTCCTCGCTGCACTCATTTTCACCCCTGCCCCACCACAGGGACTCCTGCAGCAGCTCATTCTTCCTGACTCAGAGCTCCCTCCCTCCCTGGCCTCTCAGTCCACCATGGAATGGACTTCTGCCTTCCCAGCCTATCAGTTTGCCAGGCTGGGGCAGACTTTCTGGTGTCCTTGTGGGGGTGGGCTCGGGTGAACCACAAGGGACAGGGTCCAGCTTGTGCAGTTGGAAAGACCTGTGTTCTAGTTCCAACACCCGCTCTTCCTGGTGGCATGACCGTGGCTAGTTCTTGTCACCTCTTTGAGCCTCAGGGGGGTGTCCTGTAAGCTGCCTTGTGGCAGGTGGCTTTAGGAATGGCTGGACCCAGAGTGTCAAAAGATGTCACTAAAGAGGGCACCTGTTGCTGTCTCTTGTTCTGCTTTCTTCCAAGTTTCCATCATTCTCCAGCAAGCTTGGTGGCAAAGATGACCACCAACCGCCCCAGGCCTACACAGCTTTAGAGCTTGTCCTCTCGGAAGAAGACAGACAGCCCCCCTCCTTTGTTGAATGGGGATGGAAATTTCTGCTTTACTGATGATACATGGGAAGTGCCTCTCCACAGCTCCTGAAGCTCATTCACTGAGCAAACATTTGCTTTTACTGGACCCTGGACTAGGTGCCCAGGACCCAGTGGTGAGCAGACAAACAGTCCTTCTTTGTAATTTGCACTGTGGTTGAGGGAGACACAGCAAACCAGTGAACAAACAGGTAAATGGAATAATTGCAGGTTGTATGTATCAGGAGGAAACAAGCTTGTGTTGGGGGTGCTATAAATTGAGTGCTCAGAGGAGAGATCTCCGAGGAGTTGACATTTAAACTGAGGCCCGGAGGACAAGAGAGGCACCAGCCGCAGGAAGAGCTGGGAGGAAGCATCCCAGGTGGGGAGTGCACAGTGTGCCAAGACCTAGGGGAGAGAGAGCTTGCTGAGGTCTGGAGTGTGGCAAGGCGGGTGGTGGAATGAGAATTGAGCACCAGGCAGAGAGAGCATCAACTCTGGGCGTATAAGCCATGGAAAGAAGTTTGGGTTAACACTAAGTGCAAAGCAAAGCCTTCGACAGGCTTTAAGCAGAAGGACCTGCTCGGACTTGCTATTTTAAGTATCTCTCCGGAGTGGGGCAAGATGAGCAGTGAGGTGATTAGCTAGGAGGCTGGGGTGGAGCTCCACGTGGAGAGGTGCTGGGGCTCAGACTATGCTAATGGCAATGGAGGTGGAGAGAGCAGGTGGACTTAAGTCTGAGAGGCTTTTCCGTCGGCTTGGATGTCGAGAGGCTGAAAAGTTGCGGCACAGCTCTTTGGGGTGAATCACAGGACAGGGGAGGGTGGTGCCGCTCCCTGACATAGGGAAGACTTTGAGAAGGCCGTATTTGTGGTTGGGGGGCGTCAGTAGTTCTCTTGAGCATTCAGATAGAGGTGTCATGGGCCGTTAAGCCTGGAGCTCAAAGAAGAGGTCCAAGCTTGAGAGATAAATTTGGGAGTCCTCAGCAGACAGGTGGTATTTAAAGCCACAGGAGTGGACAAGGTCACCTGGCCCAAGTGGGTACTCAATAAATGATATCTGATTTTATTAACTAAGTTTGAATCTTATTTTTGCATTTTTATTCATTGATGAAGACCCAGCATCAATGCTACTGTCGTCGTCTGCTTGGGTTGCCGTCACAGAACGCCTCCAGCTGGGCGTCTTAACAACAGAACTGTGTTCCTCACGGTTCTGGGGCTCGAGTGCATATCAAGGCATCATCAGGGCTGGCTTCCGGAGGGAGCTCTCTCCCCGGCCTGCAGATGGCCGCCTCCTCATTGTGTCCTCACACGGCCTTCCTTTGTGTGTGCACACTCCTGGCATCTCTTCCTCTTCTCGTAGGGACATCAGTCCTATTGCCTTAGGTGTCCCACCCCCTTATGAATTCACTTAACTTTAATGATCTCCTTAAAGGCCCTGTATCTAAGTAATCACACTATGGTTAGAACTTCGACTTAAGGATTTTGTGGGGGCACAATTCAGTCCAGAGCACCAGCCTGGGAAGCTTCTCCTCATACCTTTGCCAAAAGTGATCCCTTAATACTTGTGTCTCGAGTGTGCAAGCACCTTATACTCCATCTCCTGTCCTTACATGAACTCTCTGATTCGTTGGTGAGGACCTGAACCTTGGGCATTCTGTCTGGTCCATCTTTTATAAGGTCTCTGCTGTTCTGGGGCCAGGCCTAGCAGAGAGGCGTTTATGTAGGTTCTGGAGACATAGGTGGCATTTGCTTGCTTTGGACAAACGCCCAGGTACAGAATACTTAGCCACCCTTGGCCAGTCCGGTCTCTGAGATGTAAGGGCCCACTTCCCTGAGTCCTAGTCTAACTTAGAATTCAGGGACCCTGCAACATTGTATCAAGGAGGACGTTTCCCAACTAAAAGTGGCTTCAACAATTAGGAACCTGCCCTCTCCATGCAAGAAGCCTGGAGGTGGGTGGGCGCAGGTTGCTGACTGAGCAGGTCGGCTGTCTCAGGGCTCTGGGCTGACTCTGTGATTCTCTTGGTCTCTCATGATTCCAAGATGACTCTGTGGGTCCAAGCTTTACATCTTTATTCTGTGGTGACCAGAAGTGGGAATGAGGGCTCTTCTCATATATTGTTTCTCAAGAGCAAAAAAACCCTTCTCAGAAGTTCCCCAAAAGATTCCTCCTCATGCCTTATTGGCCAGAATCAGGTCACATGTTCATGCCCAAACCAATCACTTGGCAGGGGCATTAAGCTCAGAGCCGGTGTTGACTGAGATCGGTCAGTGACCTGGGGCTAGGGAGGGACTCTGCCTCCCTAAGGAGCACAGCCCCAAGGGGCCAAAAGAACAAAAATGGGGTTCTTTTCAGGAAGAAGAATGGGGGGAAGGCTGTCAGATAGGCACCCAGTGGGGTCTACTGCCGACACCCACCATCCTGACTCACCCAGATATGTCCAAGCTTTGAAGGCTGTGATGTCCCCTTGAGGCAGTCTGGGTGGGCACGGGTGCTTTCCCTTTGGCTTGAGAGGGGCTGTCGCCAGGCTAGTCCCTGCCTTGCTAAAAGGGGGTCCCTGTGGTGAGCGGGGCTTTGGTGAGGGCTTAGCCCTCCGGCAGGGCGACCTGCAGCTGTGGTGGGAGGTGGCGGGCAGGCAGACGGCCTCTGGGCGTCTGGCTTGTGCTGAGATGTTCCAGTCTGATGGCCCCTGCCCGAGGGGTGTTTCAGGTTCCACAGCAGCGCCGTTATCAGCGGTGCACACGTGTTCCTGAAAGGGCAGCGAGTTCTGCTTCCGCTGCAGAACGCGGCCAGGCGGTGCAGCCTTTGGCAGCACTGGGGCGCCCCTTGTGACTCCAGTTGGCACCGAGCACCCCACCGTGCCTTATCGCTGATGGCCCTCTTGGTGTTGCTGGAGGTAGACACGGCGGGTACCGGCAGTGCCAGTTTGTAGGTGAGGACGCTGGCTCGGGGAAGATGGAAGGACTTGCCCAGGCTCACATAGCCCGCTGTGAGGTGAGGGGCAGGATGGCCTGGTGGTGAGGCTGTGGGCTTGGGAGCGGGACTTCCTGAGCCGGGATCCTGACTCACCACTTACCAGCTGTGGACGTTGGGCAGTTACTTTAGCTCTCAGTGGCTCAGTTTCCCCTCTCAAAGCAGGTAACACACTTGCCTGGTTGGGGTTGTTGTGAGGATTCAATGAGTTAACATACGCAAGCATTTTCAAAGCACCTGGCCTACTTGGTGAATGTGCAGTATGTGTTGGCTGTTGTCACTGTCATTCTCATTCTTTCTCTGGAGACCTAGGGGGGACCAGAGACTTACTGCCATACTCAGGACTCTAGTAGGGGGCAGTTATCTGCCTGGAGCCATGGAGAGCTCAGGGATGGGGAAGGGTGGGAAGCCACAGCCTAGCACGGGGCAAGGGCTAGCTAGCCCTGAATGCTGTTCTGGGCATCAGGGCCTTGGGCACGGAAAGGCTGAGACGGGCTCTGAGGGGAGCACAACGACAGGCAGGGGGCTGTGTGGGTGGCAGGGGCCCTGGGTGTGGTGCTGACTGAGGCAGGGTATGGGCAGGACTTCGGAGGGTGGTTGGGGTCAGGAGCTCGGATCTATGAACTGCGTAGCCTGGGCTTGGCTGAAGGGGTGGGGGACGTGACTCAGCCGGCGCCGGCTTCCAGGGCTCCTTCCGAGGCTGACCTGATATCGATGGCCAGTAAAGAAGCCTTGAAGAGTAACTCAAGGGTGGGCACCTGGGCTGAGAGGCTCCAGCCTCATCACATGGTTGGTGGGAAGGTAGGTTTCCTGCTGCATTGGTACTGGTTTGGAGGCTTAAAGCATGGGTATTCATCAGACATCAAATGTGAAGTCTCCTTGTGCTGAGCTTCCCTTTCAGGAGGGTTTCTTGTAGCACCAAGGCAGTTGTGCCAGAAGCTCCCTCCTGGAGCATCCTCACAGCCCCTCAGGTCACAGGCTTGGATACCTGCCATCCTGGGCTCCCTTTCCCACACCGACTATTTCTGTCTCCCTGCGGCTGCTTTAGGACTCAGAGATCCGCAACAATGCGGCCAACTACCTCCCCCAGATCAGCCAGCTCCTCAACCACGTGCCCCGCCAGATGCTGCTCATCTTCAAGACCAACGACCTGCTGCGTGGCATTGAGACCACCCTGGGCACCCGCGCCAGCGCCAGCTCCTTCCTCAACATGTCACGTTGCTGCATCAGAGCGCTGGCCACGTGAGTGTGGGCTCCGGCTCCTCTGCCCCTGCAGCTCCTTGGCCTGCCCCAGGAGTCCCACGCCCCTCCACTTTCTCCCACTGGTCCCCAGGGCCCTGCCCCTGTGTCCCAATCTCCAGATCTCCCTGCAGGAATTTAGGGGCAGAGAACTGCTCCAGCACACTGGCTGATGCCTCAGGACAGTGTTCTGGGTGGTCCAGAGGGCTACCTGCACTTGAAAATGGTGGATTCTAGGTCCTCACCCTCTTGGTCAAGCTTTCAAGGGATTCTTACCCTCAGTAAAGTTTGAAATGTTTTCTGAAAGTCTCCGTCCCACCCAAGTGTCCCCTTGGGATCAGGATGGCCTGATGCACAGTCCGCCTCTGCCTAGTCCCGGGACCTGTCTCTCCAGGATTGGCTGGGCAGCCAGCGGCCAGGCAGTGAGACAGGGACACCAGTGTTCTTCCCCCTACAGGTGTGGTTGTGGCACAGGAAAGTGTGGCAGCTGACTCTGGGTTCTTCCAGGATCTCAGGGCATTTTAGATCCCTCGTCACCCCTGTGGTGTGGATGGACAGTGGAAGGGCAGTTCCTCAGGGAGGTAGTGACAGAGGAGCGAGAGTGCTAGGCCCTTTTCCCTGAGGATGGCGTAGGTATGGGCAGGCTCGTGCTGTGGCCAAATGCTCTCCCCCCAGAGGGGAGGCCTCGACTGGGGTCATCTCCCAGCTTATCCGTCCCATGCAGGGAATGGGCCATTTTCACCAACTGCTTGGTGAAGGGAGAGTTGACCACCTGTATCATGTACCCACTATCAAATATCAAATTAGGTTAGAGAAAAGTAGACTGCACACGGGAAGGGCTGAACAAGATTTATCTTCCTTGGAGGGTCCAGGAAACGAAGTTGTGAATAGGTTACATCATAAACACCTGTTTTCACTGTGTCCTTTTGTTGGGGCAGAGAGACTGAGCTGGGCTGCATCCGTAAGGGCCTCAGCCTCCTGGGACCACCTGACCAGGTTTCCACCTGACTCTTACCTTCAGAAAGTGTGGGAAAGCTTTTATATTTGAGTTTGGGAGGTTCTGGTTTGGTAAATACTAACTATACTCTTGAGAAAACAGAAGCTTTGAAACATTGTACCCACTGGGTCCTCTAGGCCTTCGATCCCCGGTGAAACGGCTGCCTGTGCTTCCTTACCCCACTTACCTGGAAAACTCGATGGTTGAGTCCCCCTGGTCCCTGATGGGCAGTGGTATGATCACGTAACCAGGATTCGTGCATTGAGGCTGGGGGCTGGGGAGCTGGCAAAGCCACTGTCTTCCATTTTTCCGAATGATCCCAAGCGTTTCTTGCCTCTTTATCTCTGGTTCTCTCCTTTCTTCTCGCCCCTCCTGCAGGCACAATAAGAAGACTACCTGTTCGTTCTTCAGAAGGACCCAGATTTGTTTCAGCGAGGCCTTCCGCTTGTGGCAGATCGACCTTCACGAACTCATCCTGCGGGTGAAGGCGTTAAGGCTGACCGGCTGGGTCTTGGCCCTGCTTTGCCGGCTGTTGCCCGCTCCACACTGAGTGGCCCTTCTGCCCCCTTCCATTTTTTGGTGGGCTCTATAGTGGCAAGGGGTCTTTTCACTCATTCTTTCGTCACGTCTCTACCAGTTGCTCCGTTTCTGTACTTGGTGGCCTGGAGCCCATGGTCACTGCCCAGGGCACCATTCTGCTCCGCCTCTGGAATTCCTGCCCCACGCTGCAGCCCCTGTCTCGGGGCCCACACACTGAACCATGCCGTAGGTTTCTGTCCTTATTGAGGGCGATGGCACGCAGTCTGCTTTCCCACTCCCTGTGGGTGCCATTGGGTTAGATGTCCTCTCACTTCCTCTAGCCCCTCCCGTGTCAGGATGGACCATGAGTCCCACTGAAGGCACATTTAACTTGCGGGAAGTTTGATTTTGTTGGAGGGGAGCGTGGTCTCTGAGCTTGCTGGAGAGCAGGTTCCCTCTCCTTGCCCCGCCACACCGCAGAGGTGTCGCCCCTTAGCGTGTCTCTGCTGCAGTTGTGAGTTCACTGCTGTCACAGGGACCCTTTTGGGGTCTTATGTGCTGTGTTCAGTGAGACCCCCTCAGGTTGCAGGGCAGCTCTCGGTCGGTGGGATTTTTATTCTAGGCTGGGCATGAATCCGCTTTGGCCATCGGGTAGGAGTGGCCCTGGACACCACGTGCCATTGTGTTCTGCTTGGCTTCTTGCCTCTGTTTCTCCGGCCTGCCACTGTGGGGCCACTTCCAGCTTCTGGTAGGTTTCTCTCCTCTTCCAAGACTTAGACCTTGCTTGCAGTTGTTCAGAAGCCCAAGGCCAGAACTCAGGGCTCAGCTGAAACCTCAGACTTTGGTTCTTCTGGGTTCTCACCTAATTCCCAGTGACCTGGCACTTGCCTTGTCCTACTAATTGCTTCCTGACTTAGCCCTTTGGTTCATCATCCGATGGCCCCAGACTGTAGACTGAACCTCACTTACCGTGGCTAGGGTTCCACTCTGAAACCTCCCTGTCACCTGTCCAGACTCTGCTTCACCTTATTGCCTGCTGCCAGCCTGCCCCCTCCCAGCACGATCTTCTGCACCTGTTTCTGGGACATCCCAGGCTCTGGCTGTAACTCCTGGGCCTCTACGTCTCCAGGGGCTGCTGGGTTGAAGTCCCCCGACTTCCGTTAACCCTTCCTTTGTTAACTAGTAGGAAGTCTGGGTTTGTTGGAGGGGAGCGTGGTCTCTGGGTTTGCTGGAGAACAGGTCCCCTACCCTTGCGGATCACTCCCCAGAGCTGTCAGCCTCCAGATTCGGGAGGTTCTGGCTTTTGCTGAGCACACTTGCTCTCAGACAGTGATTATATTTGAGTCTCTATGATCCTATTCTACCCGATTCATGGGGCGGAAAACCCCCGAATTTGAGCCTAATTTCTGTTCCCATTAATCCTAATACAATGAGCAGATTTTCCACTGACCAGAGACAATTTGCGATCCCTTTATTTTCCAAAAGAATTAATTGTTCTTAGTGACCATTTGGATGTACCTAGGCATCTGAGAGAATAATTTGCAAGATCTGTTATTAATCATGAGGATGCATACTGTATGTTATATTTTATGGTGTCTTTTGTAGTTACTGGAGTAAATATATAAATGTCCTTTTCTTCAAGGTAATGGTTACTTGCTTTTCACTTTTGGTTTAATGGCTGGTTTCCTGCCGGCCTGGGATGTGAAACATCAGCGTGCTGCCAGTGGGCCCAAGCATCCAGAACAGATATCCAGGGAGTGGAGAGGGGCTGGGAGAGTTTGGGCGCAGGGCAGTTTGAAAGTAGGAGGGGAGTAGGCTGATGACTGTTGAGTGCCTCCCACATGTGAGAGAACATGCTGGGCTCTTTGTAAGTAAATTCTGTCATTGGTTTGTCCCATCAACTCTGTGAGGGGTCATTAGCCCCATCTTCAGAGCTGGGAGCCAAGGCTCAGAGAGGTTTAGTAATTTCCCTGAAGTCACACAGCTGCCTCATAATTTTTTATCCCATAGTGCTGTAGACATGGGTTGTACAACTTGTTCTTTGGGCTGTCATATGTGCCTGCATTGGGTCTCAAACACCGTGATTTTGGAGGCAATTGGATTTTCAGTGGGGATGGAGGAGTGGATGGGTAATAGAGACAGAAAGTCTTGGAAAATGCAGACTGAGTCCAGCAGGTTCCCCGGGGTCCAAGGCAGGAGGGACCTGGACTACTACACTCTGCAGTGCAAATCTGACAGCGACCACTCAGAGTTGGTGCAGACCCCACAGGCTTAAGGTCACGGTTCCCCATGAGACTGCTCTCACTTCACACACAGCTGCAGGTTTGGGGGTCCCCAGGCCACCAGCGGTTCTGACCAATTGACTATGAATTTGGAGGCTCCCCCAACCCTTTCAGATTTAATCATTTTCTAGAATGACTCAGAACTCAGGAAGTCACTGTATTTGTGAATGCAGTTTTATTGTAAAGGATACAAATCAGCACCAGCCAAATGGCATCAGGCGAGGTCTGGGTGGCCCCTGAGTGCAGGGCTTCCGAGTCCTCACCCGTAGAATCGGGACACACCCCCTTTCAGCGCAGCAGTGTGCTCACGCAGCTTTGATGTTCAGTTTTTGTCGGGTTTCATTACATAGGCATGACTGATTGAGTCACTGACCACATGATAGAACTTGAACTCCAGCTCCCACCTGTTCCCAGGCAGATGGGGCTGGCATAGCCCCCATCCTGAGTCACCTAGAGGAACTCAGGTGCCATCCAAGGGGCACAATGTGAATATCGAAGACACTCCTGTCGCTGGGAAATTCCAGGGAGTCAGAGGTTTTCTCCCAGGAGCCAGGGACAAAGATCAGACAAATTCTTCATCGGACAGGAAGTGTGTTTTCATCCTGTGCCCTTGGCCTGAAGTGCGTCTTTACTGTCCTACTGCTGGCCCCTGCCTTCTGCTCGGCCTGGGTGGAGCTGTCTCTGGAGCCCAGGCTGCAGGAGGTTGTCTCTCCAGCTGTCTGCTCTGCGGTTCACAGAGAGCTCGTGTGGGCCTCTGCGTGGGACCTTTGTCCTGCTTCCTCCTCTGTCCTGTGGGACTTGCCATGAATTCATTAGGGTTTGGAGCTTTGCAGTAAAGTTCTACGACTTGTTTCTCCCAGCACTGACAGGGTGTCAGGAGGGCACCGCAAACGTACTTTGAAGAGTGTTTTCTCTTTTAACACTTGGATACTTAGTCACCTTAGGTTGGCTTCTTTTGTTGGGCAACATGGCTCTTTCCCTCCCCTTCCGCTCCTCAGGTGGAGGAGAGAGGCATTCTAACTGCGCCCACTGGGTGGAGTGCCCTCAGATATGTTCCCAGCCAACAGTAAGTGCAAATGCCCTGGCTTGTAGTTAGTGCTCGATAAACATGCAGATATTTAGGATCTTGGAATACTTTGTTTGCAGGGATGTTGACATCTGTGTGTTAAAGAAGCTACCCATATCACTCATCCTCCATGAGGAATGCTGCCTTGTTTGGTTGCCAGGTTCGTTTCCTCAGAGCTGGGGCATCAGGGGTGGCACTTCCAGCATGACAGGCTCCCTAGGGTCCTCCTGCCACAGCTGCAGGGCTTTGAGAATGCATGTGTCTAATGCCATCTCAGAAAATGAAGTGGCTCCAACAGGCCTTGGAGCAGATCCTCAGGGGCAGGACCAGCTGAGAGGTGTGGAATGACCCTCAGTGCTAGCAAATGGGAGGTGTTACATAGAGCCACACCGAGTGACACTTGGGTGTTAAGTGGTCTTAAGGGTATGGCCACGAGGAGCCGGGGTCTAAGTTGGGAACTGGTCAGCGGGCAGTTCTTCACAGAACAAGTAAAGCCCTAGTGAGGGGCATGCTCCTTGCAGCCTGGCCTGTTGGAGCGGCGATGTTTTTTGGGCCGGATCGGGGTCCTGTATGTAACAAGAGGCCTGGAATGCCAGTGGTGACTAGGTGTCACTGCTACAGGCAGCTGGCCACAGGGGAACTGTGGAAGGCTCACTCCCCTAAGTCTTCTGTCTGCAAACATTTTGGTGAGAGCCCATTCAAAAACGCTCTGCTCTCACCTCCTTTCCTTCTGCCCTCCCCCACCCCGTCCTTCCTGTTATGAAGCTGCATGGACTAGCTTGGCTTTCTCTCCTTTTCTAAAGGAATGACAAGGTGAGCCCTCAGCAGAGTAAACATTAAACCTTAGGCTGGGCTTTGATGTCCATTTTCCCTCGCTGAGCGCCTCCTGGCCTGGTTTCCTTGGAGCGTGCCTCAGCTCCCCGCCAGCAGCTCACTTCTCTCGCAGCCAGGTCACCTCGCTCTGCTCCCAGGCAGCCCTGCCCAGGGCACAAAACACTCTTTCTGTTTCGTTCTGCCTCTGGCTTAATAGTGACAGAGCTCCTGTGATGTTTTCTTCCTATGTTTTCCTTTCCCAGGTGTGAGAGGAAGGCCAGGCTGGGGAAGCGGTGCAGTGACGGGTATCAAGCCCTGACGGCTGCCATTTCAGCTCCCATTTCCTCATCTCTCCCTGCACTTCCATTCTAGAGCAGTGCCTCTCAGACTCATGTGTAAAGGAATGAGCTGGACTCCCATTAAAACACAGATTCTGACTTAGCAGGTCTGGGTGGGGCCGAACGTCTGCATTTCAAACAAGCTCCCGGGGTTGCTGATGCTGCGGGTCAGAGGACCACACTTTGAGTTGCAAGGATCTAGATCAGTGGTCCTGGGACTGGCAGCGTCAGCATGACCTGGGAGGGTGTTAGAGATGCAGATTCTCAGACCCCATTCCGGAAGTCCTGAACAAAAACTTGGGTGGGCCCAGCAATGTTTCAGTAAACCCTCCAGGGCATGCTGAGGCACACACGGTTGGAAACTCTGGTCTATGGTTCTTAACCCTGCCAGCGCACCGGGATCACCAGGAGAGCTGCTAATGTCCAAGATTCTGATTTATTGTACTTCTCCTCCATTGGTGGTTTTGCTTTCCATGGTGCCAGTTACATGTGAGCAGTCTTGGTCTGAAAATATTAAACAGAAAATTCCCCAAATCAACAATTTATAAGTTTTAAAATGTGTGCCATTCTGAAATCTTGTGTCGTCCTGCTCTGTCCTGCTGGGATGTGAATCATCCCTTTTCCAGCATGCCCATGCTCTATCTACTACCTGCCCCTAGTCACTTAGTAGCATTTTTGGTTATCAGATGGTTAGCAGAGAGAGGGAGAAGAAGGAGGTAGAGGAGGGCAGGCCACATTCACATAACCTTTGTTACAGCATATTGTTGTAATTGTTCTATTTTATTATTGTTGTTAATCTCTTACTGTGCTTAACTTGTAAATTAGTCTTATCATAGGTATGTATGTAGAGGAAAAACACATTGTGTATGTAGGAATTAATACTATTCGCTGTTTCAGGAATGCACTGTGGGTCTTGGAATGTAAGGGAGAGCTACAGTTGTAATTGGTTTGAATAAGGGCCAGGAATTTTTAAAAAATGAAATGATCCCATCAAGGATACTGTATTACATTCAGTTGTCATATCTGGTTAGTGTCCTCTGCTCTGTGACAATTCCTCAGACTACCCTTGTTTTTCATGACCTTGAAAGACCATGACCTTGAAAGACTATGACCTCGAAAGACCAGGACCTTTGGAAGAGTACGGGTGAGGTATTTTGTAGAACATCTCTCAGTTTTGGTTTGTCTGATGTTTTTTCTGGTCAGACTGGGGCTATGCGTTTGGGGAAGAACACCACCGAGGTGAGGCACCCCTCATTTCATGTCATATTTGGGAAAACATAGACATGACTTACTTGTTCTCTAAAGCTCTCCAGCAGGGTTGGAATCCCTGCTTTATGTTCACACACCTGCCATGCGTCTTCTGGAGAAGGAAGAAATGCAGTTTGTGAACTCTTCCATGTGTGGGCTTAGGTGTACCCTCTTTGTGATTAAGGAGGCCTGGCTATTTTCAAATTAAAAGGCTCCCAGGAAACTACAAAATGCAGATATGTCAACACAAGGTAAAAAAAAAATGGTAGTGTAGTGTAGTTTCAATGTTTACATTGACCACAGATTAACTCTCCTCGCACACACACAAATGTAATGACCAATGGATGTAATATCAGGAGCATAAGCATTGAGCCCTATTCCCCAAAAGACAGGCCTGGCACTAGGGTTTCATTTTCCAGGTGTATTTGGAGTTCCAGTGGGGGTTTGTAGGGAGCTTTCTAATTGGACATTGCTGAGTGGTGGGTACCCTTTGTACCAGTCTGAGCTGGTAGCTGCCTTCCAGTGCCCAGAGGGGACAAGTCAGTGTCTCATTGGGACTGGTGGTTGACCATTTCAAGCCATGATCCCATGATGAATGGTGAATGATGGAAGTGGTTTCTGGCCTTTCTCTAGATGGGTAATAATGGAGAAGGAAGGGCTGGAGATGGAGAGCCAGCAGCATGGATTTCCTTTATTCAGGCTAACAGTGGGTGGGCTCCGCAGACTGGTACATGAGGGACAGAGGGATTCTTGCTGTTTCCTGCTTTCTTGGAACTGCTAGGACTGTGTGTAGTTGGTGATGGTGGAGGTCTCCTGCCCTGGTTTTTGGGGGCTTGCCCCTTTTTGTGCCAAATGTAAGCATACAAACATTGGAGCATCTGCAAATGCTGAGGCAGGCAGTATAGGGTAGTACTTCAGGGTCTGGGCTCTTGTGTTGGCTTTAGTTCAAATCCTAATCATGGGCAAGTAACCCAACCTCTCTGGGCCTCAATTCCTCAATTTTAAAAGTGGGGATAATGATACCTACTTCAAGGTGTCCTTGGGAGGATTAAGTTAGATAATATATGTAATGTACTTATAAAAGTACTTGGAGAAGAGAAACCATGGTAAGCGCTCAATAAATGTTTGATTTTTATCATTAGTCCCTATGGCAGACACTATCCCCAAACCCCTTAACTCTTGCCTGCCCTGTACTTGAGTGGCTGAAAAAGTGAGGTCTTGCTTTCCCAGACTCCCTTGCAGCTAGGGGCATATGGCATATGAGAAGTGAAGGGGAATCTTATGGAAGACTTCTGGAAATTTTTTCTTTATAAATTAGTCAGTGTGGCCCCTTTTTCCTTCCAGCAGGGGAGGCTGGTATATGGTTTTGGATGTGTAAAAGTATAGCAGCCCCTTTGTGATTTTAAGGTAGTAAGCACAACATGATGTTTTATTTGGGCATCTAGTATTCTTGGATGCTGGGCAGGCCCCCTCTCAGGCATTTATGTGTGTGAAATGAAGTTTATTACCCATATAATAACTAGCAAAAGGATTCCCCAAGGAGAAGGGCTTAAGTTTGTTCAGGGGTGAAAAATGAATGAGATGTGGGGTTGGGGTAGCTCTGGTTTTTTCTTTGGTTGAGGGTTGGAATCGGGATGAGGGCTCCTGGGGGTGGGCTAGGGTTTGCATAGCTTGAACTTCCCCAGAGCCAAGGGAGGAAGCACCTGGACTTTCTTATCAGCTTGCCCAGGGATGGGGCAAAAGGAAGAGGGGTAGGGGTGGGGCTGGAAAGCTGTCAACAATCAACATCGAAAATGGAATCAGACTCTATAACCCATGAAAATCCAACATGCTGGAAATAGCCCACCAGAAAGATGGAAGGAGCCCGGGAATGAGCCCCCTGCTGAATGGTGAGTGTGGCCATGGGCTGTTTTCCAGAGTAGACACGATAACGATTTTTTAAGGGAATGAATGTGAACAGATGCTTTTAGAACATGAGGAAGCATTCTTCTGAGTGCTCTTTAATCAGATGCTTCCTGCGCTAATTGCTTGGAGGTGGTAGTCAAGAGCCCCGTACCAGTTACAGTGATCCCAACCATTGAGTAGCTTAAAACAGCACACATTTGTTATTTCAGAGTTCAAAAATCAGAAATCCAAAAATCAAGGTATCATCCAGGCTGCATTCCTCCTGAAAGCTGTAGCACAGAATCCACTGCCTTGACTTTTCCAGTTTCTAGAGGCCGCCTACATTCCTTGGCTCAGGGCTGCATCACTCCAGCCTCTGCCTCCTTTGCCACATCTTTTCTCATTCTGACCCTCCTACCTGCCTCTTATAAGCACCTTGTGATTACTTTGGGCCCACCCGGGTAATGTAGGAAAATCTCTCCATCTGAAGAGCCTTAACTTAACCACTCCTGCAGGGCCTTTGACCATGTAAGATAACATTTCTAGGTTCCAGTGATTAGGAAGTGGACATCTTTGAGAGGGGTCATTGTTCTGCATACCACACCACTGAACCCTGTGGTAGTCTTGGGAATACTAGGTTCGGCTTTGTTCTAGTAGAAGAACTAGCTATCAATAGATGATAAAATAATAGCAATAATAGTAATAGCTAATACTGAGTACTGACCGTGTAGTAGTCTCTTTGCATGGATTCAATTTCTCTTAGTTCATGTGAAAACCCTATGAGGACTAGGGAACACTCTGATTGCCCTTGTACAGTTGAGTAAACTGAGCCACAGAGGCTCAGGTTACTTGCTGGAGGCACCCAGGCAGTGAATGGTGGAGACAGGTTTGAGCCGAGGTGGTCTGCAGGCAGAGTTTGGGCTCTCAACCCCTGACTCTGCATTTCCCTTTGCTGGAGTGGACTGCTTCCACAGAGCCTGTGAGAGGTGGGAGCTCCCTGTCTTCCTGTAGCCTTCTTGGCCTGGGGCTGGTGGGGTCCTGCAGTAAGGTGCTTCTGTGCCTCCTGCAGTGGGTGCAGCTGGGCAGCGGCAGCCCCTGGACAGTCACCTCTCTGCAGAGGGTGAGTCTTTATGTCCCGGAGCTCACCTGAACATTGGGGTCTCAGACTCCAAGCCCCTTGGGCAGCTCTAGATGCTGGGATATACACCCTGCTTGGGAAATCCTTGTAAGGGAAGTTAACATTGGCAGAGATTTTGCTCCATGGTTAAGTAGGAGCATAGAGGAGGTTCTGCTTTTTCACTTCTTCCTCTCCCTCCCAAGTATGCGGGGAGAAGTACACTACTGTGAGGAAATTGGAGCATTCAGGACATTTTAATGAGCTGATTTGAAGTGAGATTGGACTTGTAACAGTTCATTGCCATCATCATGTGACAGCAGGATGTGTCCAGAATAAGCTCTGATCTTTTTCCTTCCCAGTGCCGGACAGGGTTCTCTTGTCAGGGGTCCGGGGTACCCGCCCTGGGCCAGGCAGCGGGAGGTCAGGTACATCATTCTCGTTCTGCTGTCACTGGGCATGGTGCTGTGGTTTCTGAGCTTCTGCTTCCCCTGCTGTGAAATGGGGTGCCTGTCCTTAAGTTGCCTTTCTCATAGGGCTATGGTGACCGTGCATGGACAATGACAGTGAGAGTGGCAGACAAAGCAACACTGAAAAACTATCAGATAACAGCATTTGAGAGGACAGTCTATCTACTTAACGTTCCTTGCAGCTTTAACAGAACTCCTTTTTCCTTCAGGGACACCCATTTCTGCAAGTGTGCTGATACAGCATCTCCCACAGACTCTGGGGGTAGGAAGATGGCCACCTCTCTGGCCACTAGATTGGTTCTAGAATGGGCTCATGACCCTAGGGACCTTCCTGTACCTTTCAGCTAGGGCTGTGGAGGCTGTGACTACCTTTTCACTTATTGCTAAGCTCCAGTGGCTGTTTTGCCTGTCTCGTCCTTCAAACCCCTGGATCCAGCCACTCCTGCAGGCCTGATCCATCCTTGATCCTTTAATTACAGGAGTCAATAAATCTGCCTTCCCCCTTTTGTGTGTGTGTGTGAGTTACTTAAAATTGGGTATCTAATTTTTAACCCAAAGAGTCACTTCCATGGCAGCTATCATGTTTAAGGGCCCCAGACCCATGTTTGGAGGATGTGGAGAGCCTAGAGGAAGTCTGGAGGAGAATGATAGAGATGTCTACAGGGATACAAATAAAGAGGCGATTACAGACTGGACACTCTCCAGAGAGCTGTACGAGGACAAACAAGGTGAAATTATGATACATTCTTATTGTCATTGCTGTTGCTGAGACAATGAGAGTAAGGGCTACTGGTTGGCAACTTTATATGCCATTTTCTGGTCAAAGCCATCACAAAGGCCCATGTCATTCTGGCTGGATGCCAGTTGTGTGGAACACTTTTTACAATAGTCATGCCTCATGGGGTTCTTAGAAACTGGCTGTTTGACTGAAATAGGCTTAATTCTCTCATTGATGCTTCTACTTGCCGTCCTCACAGGTCACCCTCAGAGGGCTGATAGGAGCTGTTTCTCTAATCACAGTATTATTTTGATGGAGACATCCCTGGGGGCATGTAAGATAAGCACAGTCTCACATAGGTGCTCCCTATTGGCCTGAGTTACTGGCCAGTTCATGGAACCCATGTTTCACCAGGAATGAGTTGGGGGCCTGGACTGTGTGTGTGGAAGCTTCTCTATCCCTAATTTCACGTGTCTGTTTGAGTGAGCTAGAGCTCACTGAGGGTCGTCACCTCTTTGCTTGTCTGGGTCGTGAGGTCTCTAAATAGGCTGACCTTGATGTGTTACAGATGCCAAATGTGCATACAGATGGGCTTACGCTAGTTCACGCTGCCTCTCTCTGCCTTTCCTCACGTCCACACCCTCTGCTTCCTACGTTTGTGACAGCACTCAAGTCCTGCCTTCTGTAGGGAGCTTTGTAAGACCACTGTGCGCTTGCTTGTCAGTCTGCCACCTCCTCCTCCTCCTCTCAGTTCTCCTGACACTTCTCTTCCCTGCCACTGCCCACACTCAACTGTCTGCCTGCCCAGTGCGGTCCTCTGAGGGCCAGGGACACTTTGTTTCTCGTACGCTCTTTGACACCAGGACAGTGAAGGCCATAGCAGGCCTTTTGTTGGTCACTGTGTGGTCACTTACACATGCCTGAATTCACGCATTCTTTCAATGCCCGTTTATTGGGGGGAGGAGAGGAGAGACAAGATGAATTGGACAAGACGCCTGCCTGTGAGGAACTGTGGTCCCTCTGATGGAAGGAACTGGCTTGGGTAAGGAGGGAGGTTGTTGCCAGGGGAGGCAGTGGTGGACTGGGAGTCTCTGGTCTGGGAGGAAAGAGAGGGATTTGAACAACTCTTGGGACCAGTGACACAGGTTGGCAACTCCACCTGGAATTAAGATTTGATGAGAACATTTCTGTGCTGCTTTTCTAGGCCCGTGTTTCCCCAAATTTCATTTAAACCAAGGCGCCTGCATTCACTGTCTCAGTGGATTGTGCCGCCAGCTGTCACCCAGGTCCAAAAGCTGCAAGGCAGCTTTTACCCGTCCTTGACCTTCAGAGCAGCCCCCGTAGACTCTTCCTCCTTGTGTGTCTTGTCAGGGGGTTCACCAACCCTCCTCTGCCTCTCTGCCAGCACTGTCCTGGTTTAAATCAAGTATCCTCACTGTTTTCCTCACCTCCCATCTTGTCCCGCCAAACCAGCTCTTGTTCAATTCACCTAAAGCCAGCTGGCCTGTAGTCACATTGCCAAAAACCCTTTGCCTAAGGATCAATTCTCCCAAAGACCAGTTTATCTCAAATTGAGTATTCTTGAACGTGTTCAGATCTTTTTTTGATCTTCCTATTATTTCTTGCCTTTTTAATTTTTTAAAGCTTTTTGAAACCAATTCGTGCAAGTGCATTTGACTTAAATTTGTATTTCTAAAAGTATTTATTAAACAAGCAGCCTGCTTTGAATGATTATTTTGTATTCTTATAGATATATTTTTCTAGGTATCCTACTTTCATTAACTTTAAAGATAACCAATATTTTGCCATTTTGTCTAATGATACTTTCCTCAAAATATAGATGCCCTGGCAAGAAATACTCAAAGCCCTAATCATAATTAATTATTATGCATTGAGTCATCTTGATCCTTTAACGAAGAGCACATAGATTTCAGATGGAAAATGGTACGCATTAATTTGAGTTTTGTGTGATGCATATTATTTTATGAATTAGGAATCATGAAAAAGGATGGTTGTTATGTGTGATATGAAAGTATATATTGCCTTCTAATGGTATATACATATGCTCTATACATATGCTCTAATGGTATATACATATATATGGTGTACTGAGTGAGTGAGATTCTGAGATGAGGTCCTAGTACTGTCACTTGTGGCAAAACAATTTATCTTGTGCTTGAACTGTTAACCATTCATAAGGAGACATTTGCCTCAAATTTTAAACAGGGAAACCAATGGAAGGAAATAGACTATTATTGGTAAAGCTAATGAGATTTGACCTAGGAAAGCAGATAGGATCTGTCTGGGGTTCCGAAACAGATATGGCAAATATCTGTCAGGGGGCTGCCACCCCCTACTGTGGCCAATGCAAACTTCACAAATCCATCACTGCATCCGTGTGGGGTGAGCTGGGATATGGGTCCAGAATCCTTAACACAGCATACCAATCAACTGCTGCTGAATGAGCAGTGTTGGCATGTAATGCCCAATCGCTAATTTTGCTGTCAAAATAGGATCCTTTCTTTACCTGGTATCATTCCAGGGCTCTCATTAATGCACATAGGAGGACAAATAAGCTAACTTCTTTACAATGGTAGAGCAGTCCTAACTTTCAGGTGATGGGGAAGAGGCATCTTGGGCTCACTCGGGCAGATAGACTCAAAGGCATTACGGTGTCCTTCCCCAGCTTAGAGGACTGCGTGGACACTGCATGGCCACGTTTTTTGTTGCAGGGAGTTGGAGCTTCTGCGGTGTGGGGCACCATCCTGAGTCTGTGTATTGGATCCCAAGGCATTCTTGTTAAGAGGCTGATCTCCCACAGTGCTCAGTGCAGGAAGCTGCCATGTGAAGCTAGGAGGGATCCTGGCATGGGGGTCCAGAGACCCTGTGGGTCACTTAGAGCAAATCTCTTCCTCCCCACCCTCTGATTTCTCACCTGCAAAGTAAGGAGATTGGGTTAAATCAGTGGTTCTCAGTGGGGTGCTCTTATCCCCAGCACTTCCTGGAAATGTGTGGGGACATTTTTGATTATCAGGATGACTGGGGAGTGTCACTGACACTGAGTGGGTGGCACCAGGGATGCTAGATGTCTTCTATGGGCAGCAATGAATTTTCTTGTGACCTATGTGATTTCCAAATGCCCCCCAGGATTTCCATGTGGTGAAAATCCTGCTTACAATGAACTGAATCAACAACTTAATTCTGTTTTACATGTAAAGGCAAGACATTTTTTTGCATGGTTTTTAAAACCCATTGAATATTCCAGGAATGCAATTACCTTGAGAGTGGAGGGATGATTTGTTTCTTTAGGAATTATTGTTCAGCACTTTGGAAAAGCATATAACCAGTGGTAATCAAGAGCCTCAATTTGAATGGCCAGTGCAACCCACCTGTGTCAATGTGACTTTTAAAAATTAAATGATCTAGGTAGATTATAGTTTCTATGGATTTCATTTCAGGATGGTGAGGGGTAAGACCGAATATTTTGTTGTAAAAGGGTACATGATTCTCCACAGATCCTTTTTGGGCTCTAACACATCTGAGACTATGAGACTAGGAACGAGATTCATGCGGCAGGATGAACAGCAGTAGAAACGGGTCAAGGCATATCAATGTCCCAAATCGAGCAGAGCCACAGCTGAGCATGCCCACTGCTGCACAGCCCTGGCCCTGTACTGGACTCTTTGGTTTTGGACTCTGTGTCTAGATGGGACTCAGGATCGGAACCCCCTCGTTAGTTGGACAGCCACATGAGTGTTTCTCCGTGGGTGAGGGGTGCCACTCAAGGTGCGCCTCCTGCATATGGAGCTTTGCTCATGGCTCTGCTCCTTCTCTCTGCAATCCTTCCTCCTACCCCATGTTCATGATGTAATTTCAGTAGAATTAAACTTGAACAGCCCCAAATTATATAATTAATTACATTCAGCTTCAATTACAATCACTAATTGATCTAAGCCTGCTAGCACAACACTTTCGTTATTTGGCACACAATTATTGAGCTTTTACTTTGTGCTGGGAATAAAGTAGGAAATGGCCAATTTTTCCTAAGGAAGGAGGATGGGGGCTTAGTGTTTGTGGCTGTCAAGGATTTGGTGGGGGAAGTGGCAGGTGGGTAAGCCTTGCTGGCTTGTAGCTCATCTACAAATGATCGTGTGCTAAAAATCTCACGTGGCCACATGCTGGGATCAGGCAGGCTGGTTTTGATGCCAGATGTCCCTTGTTGTACTCTGCATCTTGCTGATTTTTCTCTTATTTGACTGTTAAATAATAGTTTAGAAATTAATATATGCAGTGAACACCTGCCATTTAAGGTGCTCTTAATCACCTCACTGGTCTTCCTGCTCCTAACTCCCAAGGCTTTTTCCTTTCTCTCTATAATCGAGGGCCTTGTGGTCCAAACCTGAATATACATTCCTGTGAAATGAAGAGTCTGATTGTGCCCATCTGGTGGGGCCTGGGATTCTGCATTTCCAGCAAGGCCCCAGTTGTCACTGATGCTGCTGGTCTCCAGAGTGCTCTGTGAACAGCAAGGTGCTAGGGCCACTAGGCTGCCTTTCTTTCAGGTGCCGTCATTCCTTAGGGAAAGCCGAAGCCAGATTATTAAACAGCTAGCTTTAGGAGATTGTTCAGTCATGGTTCTCCTAGAGCAGGACAATTACTCTCCAATTGCATTGGGGTTACTTCCTCCTTGTCCTCCTGTGTTCTTTCACAGGGCAGGGTGTGTTTCCTTGCTTCTCCTGGTAGCGGTTGTATGAAGTAGCTCACCAAGTGAGTTCAGATGTGGTAATGAAGGTGGTGTGTCCTTGAGGTTGGTTAGGCATTTGTTAAATGAGTTATTCACATGATACTTCCTGTCTACCTAGGATGAGTTGGGCCCTAAAAGAATAAAGAGAGAGGGAGACACACACACACACAAAGGTAAATGAAGATGTTCCCTGGGGTAGGGAAGGCAGGCATGCAGACCAAAGCATGGGATTACAATGCGATCAGCACCCTGTGTGGAGCAACCTGTCCCTCCTCTGATCCAGGGACACTAAGGACTAGCAGTGTCCTGGCGTCAGGGTGATTGTATGTCCACTTTCCAGGGGTGTGGGCAGGACCGTCCACTTGGCAGCTTGACTCAGAGAGCCCTCTGGGAATCAGTGGCCAACGTGGAAAGGACCATACTCCCAGAGTTTTTCCACCTCTGGCTCCTTTCCCACCTGCCTCTGCTTTTCTCCTTGTGCTCAGCAGAGACTCAGCTTCCAGTAGCGCTGAATGGAGCTGCTGGGCAATCAACCAGGAAAGAGGTGCTGGCAATTGGGCTGTTTCTCAAAGAGGAAAGAGGAAGAGCTGTAATCATGTCTATTGTCATCGCAGCGGGTCTGATGGCAGCTCATCAGGCGGAGAATCTCGGAGGTGGGACCCCTTATCCTCCAACCTGTGCCTTCCTGCTTGTGCTCTGCAGCACAGCAGAGCGCTTTTCCAGGGGGTGCACCTCAGCCTCCGCCAGGTGCTCCCTGTTCTGACTCTCCCCCAGCGGCGGCTGTGGCCAGAAGGCCCTGGTGCCACCCAACTCAGACCTGAGTCCAGCCAGCCAGGAGGAAGAGGTCTCATCAGCATCCTTCTCTCTGTTCCCTGAGTCCTGAGGGTTTCTGTGGAGCCAAGGCATCCGAGGGGCCATCTTGCCTTTGATGCTGTCCAGTCATGCAGGCTTCCACCGGGCAGGACTGGTCCTCGGTCAGTTTGAACCACTACTTCCCTTCCTGCAGACATTCACCGAGTTTGCCTGAGCGCTGACCCTCCTTCCCCTCTGCTTCCACTCTGTCGGAGGGGGGGCAGCTCTGCCTTGACTTCTGTGCGCAGGGATCACGGAATGCCATTGCAGAACCATGTTGGGAAATGGGGGAGCTCTGAGGCCATAAACCTGGAGACTGTTTTTTTTTTTTTACTTTCTGGGACCCTACCTCCCGTCCAGAGGCGGCTCTACCTAGAAAATGGTCACAGGTGTCCTCTGATGTCGAACCCCTCTGGACTCTGAGACCTAAAACAGGTGCAAAGAGGAAGGTGTAGGACTCCTTCTCTGGGACCCAGGGATGTCTCAGCTTTCATAACTTTCCTCTGACTCTCTCCCCTTCCACCAGCCTGGAAAAAACTTTTTTTTAGTTGTGGTTAGGTTGGGGGAAGTGGTGGAGGGTATAAGGGGAAGAGAGAATCTTGCTTTTATTCCTAATGTTTTCTCCCAAATTCTTTGCTTAAGTTTTGATTCTATTCCATTCCCTGAAGGAAAATCCAAATAATCAGCTTTTTGAAATCAGAAGTTAGTAAGTAGGTGCTTAGTAAATACTTGTTGAGTGAATGATAGTCCAGATTTTCAATTATACTCCAAAAATAATGGGGCCATATTTCAGATCCCTCCTCTCTCTCTCATGTGTGTGCAGGTGTGCACACACACTCAGGCACACCCCATTTTAACAATTCAGCCGTCTCTAAGCAGACATAGACTGTACATTAGTTTTCTGTTTCTTTGCAACAAATTACCTCTCAGTGACCCCGCCAGAAGGTCTTCCCTACGTTCTGCTTTGCCAAGAACACCTGCAGCCCTGGGCCTGCTCCGCATGGGCGCAAAGTCCAGCTCACTTACCTGGGCCAGGCAGGTACCATTTCTGAATCCAGCTGCTGAGGAATTTATATTCATACATACAGCGTTTGCATGTTAAACCCACAGGAATATGTATTTTTTGCTTCTGTAAAGAAATACAAGCTTCCTGTTCCACCCCCCACCCCCCGAAACATACAGCTGCCTTTCATTTGTTTCTTCTGAGTATACAGAAGAAATAGGCAGTATTTTTCCACTCAGAAACTTATTCCACGTGGTTGGGATGGAGATTACCCGCCCCTCCCCCACAAGCACAGGAGTGGGAACACCGGTCAGGCCTTGCCACTCGGATAGCCTCATCCCTCTGGCCACAGCCCTGGGAGGAGATAAAGATGTAAATGAGAAGCACGAAGTCACAAGCTGTGTTGAGAGTTGAGTGCCTATCCTGGAGATGAAACTGCTGTAGAGCAGGTGGGGGTTAACAGTAAGACAGTAATAGTCAACGTGTAAAATACATCACGTACTGCATCTGTATTAATTTATAATTGTATGAGGTCAGTATTATTATTTTTCCTTATTTGCCCACAACTAAATGAGTAGAGAGGGTTTCAGAGTTCACCCAGGGCAAATATTTTGTATTGCCCCTTACCACCCTGAATGAAATCCATAGAAAACTATAATCTACATACATAATTTAATTTTTTAAAGCTGGGGTGAGAAGCTGGGCTTTAGTTTTGGTGTTATCACTACTGCACTGTCACTGCTTTGATAAGAGCTGACTAAGATGGCATCAAAGTAATAGAAGATCCCGTCTCCATGCTCACCAAGAGATACAGGAAGAGCATACTTAGGGTGCGGCAACGTGGCCTTCTGAGGGCGCTGAAACACCCGAATGAGGTCCAGATGGAGGGCCAGGAGGCATGGGTGCTCATCTTGGCTTTGCCACTACCTTCCAGGAATCTTGGACACGTTACCGCCCACTCTGACCACCCCTTCCTCGTTGTGCAGAGAGAAAGCTGGCTCCCATAACTCACGTTCCTTCCATCTCAGAAATTCTGGTCTCCAATCAAGGCACCGCCTCTGTTAACAAGGGAGATTAGCACATGCCACGGACAGCACTTTTCCTGTAACACCAGCGACAAGGTGTTAGAGAAAAATCAACAAGTAACTGGTGCCTGCTAGACAGACTTTTCTGATGATTACTAGGAACTAGGGTCTTGGTAAAAGAGGAATTATGGAGAGAACTGGCTCACCGAAATGTCCCTTGAAGTGGCCCGTTTCCTTTTTCTGCCATCTATCCCTTGTTCCTTGTTCCCTTTGAACAGCCAGCATCCTGCTGTCCAGGGTTTTCTGTCTTGTGGAATGACCCAAGCCTTCCTTGCTGAAGGATGAGATCTCTTGGTGGTCCTGCCTATTTAAGTTGCTGTGGTTTTCCACCAACTTTTAAAGTGGTACTAGTAGGCATCCTCTGGGTTGCAGACATAAGCCTCTCAGGTCCCCACTGAGTAGCATCAGTCTAATGTTCCCTTAACAATCAAGATCAGTCTGAACTGAATTAAAATCAGAGTAACTTTCACGGAGTTCCAGATGGGAACATAGCCTGCTAACACCTTGATTTCATCTTTGTGATATCCTGAGCAGAGAACCTAGCAAGGTCATGCCTGACTTCTGGCCTACAGAACCATTCTGAGCGAATAAGTAGGTGTTGCTTTAAGCCGCCCAGTGCGTGGTGATTTGTTGCACAGCAATGGAGAACTAATACACACTCAGAGATCAGAAAGCCACAGAAACAGAATGTTCAGAATTAGAATCATCAGTAGTGGGACAACTGGATATCATGTTCATGTAGATGTGATGTGAAGTTCAAAAGAAAGTTCAAAGCCCTGCTTTAAAGCATTTTGACCAATCATGTTCATCTGAATCAGACCAAGCTTTTAAATTATGTGACTGTTTGCATTTGTTGAAAAGCATAAAACTGTGAGGTAAAAAGGATGGTGTTTACTATACATACATAAATTATACCTCAATAAATCTGGCTTAAAAAAAGAAGCCTTTAGGTCTACCTGATTTTGCGGGAAATACTAGGGATAGTTAAATGACAGCATAGGGAAACAGGCATATTTAGAATGTGGGGCAGCCTATAGGACAGCTGGCCTGGTATCTTCAAAGAGTCAGTGCCGCAAGGATGGACTGGCCTAGATAAGGCCAGACTTAAGAGGCATTGTAAACACATTAACTGCCTGTCACTTGTTGGGTCCTGATTTCAAAGAAATGACTCTAAAATATATTTGTAGGACAATTGCAGAAATTTAAATAGGAAGTAAGGTTTAGGTGATATGGGGGAATTGCTGCTATCATTGTTCACTCCGGTGTTGGTGCTGTTTGTTGTTAATGGGAGAAATATCCCTACTCTGTGGAGATACGTGTGGAAATACTTATGAGTGACGTGTCATGAGGTTTTAAATTTACTATGAAATGGTTCAGTTATAAGGTAAATCATGGTGTAATTATTAGTGATGGTTGAAATTTGGTGGATGGTACTTGGGTGTTCATTGTACTCTCTTCTTTCCTGCATGTTTGAAGTTAGAATTGAACTTAGATTGAAGCAAACAAAGAAAAAAAACAGGAGAAAGCTGCTGCTGAGCCACAGAGCTGCCCTACACAGCCCATAGCCCCACAGTGGGGGTGTGGACTGTAGACCATTGAGCGAAAGGGCCACTGCAAAATCTCATACCCCAGCAACAGCCACTGGAACGGAAGAAGGGCTGCCGCCTCGCTTCCTCCTTCCCGACCCTGCATGTGTGCTTGGTCAGACCGCATCCAGGACACTGCTGGCCGGGGCGTTATGCCACCGAGGTAACGGAGTTAAGCCTCAGAGCCCCTCACCTCCTTTGTGTTCACACGGTCGTGTGCTTTTGTAACCATCTTTGCAAAAGTAAGATATTTCGAATGCAGATCATTAAGACTGCCATTTCTGCTCTGATTTTCCCTGTGTCACACTTTCCCTGTGTTGGATGGTATCGGAATGGCCATGGGAATTTGGGGGATCCAGCTGAGAGGAAGTTGGACCGGAGATGCATGTAGTTGGTATTTAGTGGGATATGCATCCGTGGTTCCCAGTCATTTGCTAGTTGTCCTGTTGCAGGAATGGCTTGCTTCCCTGAATACGCTCTCCTGCTTACTGTGTTGACTCCCCTGGCTTTATGACACCGAGGTGCAGGGCCAGAGGTCATAACACAATGTGATCGTGTCCTGTGCCCAACGTGAGAAATATCTGGTAGAATAGGAGAAAAGAAAGATTAAAATGTACAGGGCAGAAGCTGGTCTGTATAATATTCTTCTGCTAACCAGATGAATAAAATTGTAAGAGGTGGAAAATTTGGTACTCACTGATGCCTGGTATAATGGAAGCTTTCTCCAACAGAAAAATGCTTAATAACTTAGCTTATGCATTTGTAAACACACCAAATACTTTTTTATGGGCATTATGAATCATGGAGTTGATTAGAATTCCTGTATTTATAGGGCAAAACCTGTAGTAGTACTGCAAATAGTATGTCTTAAGTGTTTTATGCATATCAACTATCAACAATAAAAATAAATTTTAATGAGCCATGCTGAAGGAAAAAATTTAATTATCTTTTTATTCTTCAGAAGATATATAAATCTGGTCCTATGAAAAAGTGATCAAAGATCATATATTCCCCCAAATAGGGGAAAAAACCCTATTATAAAGATATGTTAGGCAATTGAATAATTATATTATTTTCCTCAGATTTTATGATTTTTATGTTATTTCAGATAAATAAATAAATATCCGTGCAGTCACCCATAAGTAGAGATGGCATATGGCTCGCTTGCCAGGTCTCCGTTTATGCCTCTTGTTCTGGTGTGAGTATCACTCTCGCCGCACTTCACTCTCAGTGGTGTCCTGGTTGCGATGATGCACTGCCTGGTCAACCCACCCCCAAAGTGCATGGTAGCCCGTGAGAAGTTCAGCCCAGCCTGTGATGAAACTGAACCCACTTCTTTGGCTGATGACCAGATGAAGTAGTTGACTTGCGTGTAGGAGCCTTGAGGAGAGAAAAAAGTGCATTTTTAGTAATAAATGAGTGTCAGTGAGGCAGGCCACGATCACGCCACATGAGGTAGTGGGAAGTGGAACAAACTGGAGGTACACTAGCTTCACTTTCCCATCTCATGCCAGCGCTGGGGCACTGCTTATCAGGAGGAATGGTGGGTGAACCACTGTGATACTTATCTGATTGTTTTTTCTCTCTCTTTTTGCTGTGTAATTACATGCACAATGTTACAGGCATGCACATCATGACTTAACTCTGCAGAACTTAACACGTTGCATTTGCCCTCTGCCTCTGCCTCCTGAACTGTGAGTTCTTTGAGGTCAAGGACCATGTCTGATTTCTACCTGTGTCCCTGCACACAGTTAAACTCTAAATGTTTGTTGGGTGAATGAATAAACTCTGTGGAGACCTACACTGACATCTGGTGCTCTCTCCTCCACAGATTCTGGTTGTCAACCTTGAAGACTATAATCTTTATGAAGGCAGGAACTAGATTTACTTGAATCAACACTGGAACCCCAAAGCAGAGCATTGGTATATAGCATGTACTAATAAATACCAGTTTGATGAATGAATGAATGAATGAATCAATGGATGAATGATTCAGTTTTTATGCCAGTCACCTAAGGACCAATTTCTTATATTGATCATCCCCATTAGTTATGGCCTGTTATGAAGTGAATGTTCCTGTCTCCCCTCCCTGCTAAATTTGTATGTTGAAACCCTAATCCCCAATGTGATGGTGCTTAGAGATGGGGCTTTGGGGAGGCAATTATGATTAGATTATTTCATGAGGGTGGGGCCATCATGACAGGGTTGGTGTCTTTATAAGAAGAGGAAGCTTGCACATCCCAAGGAAAAGGCCATGTGGGGACATAGCAAGAAGGTGGCTGGCTGCAAGGCAGAAAGAGAGCTCTCACCAGGAGCCCAGCATGCGGGCACTTTGATCTTGGATTTTCTAAACTCTAGAACTGTGAGAAATTGATTTCTCTTGTTTAAACCACTCAGTGTATGGCATTTTGTGTGTCAGCTGAGCAGACGAAGACAGGTGGCCCACCTGGCCCTGGCGTAGGACTGGAGCATTCTCTCCCACGGGTGGGGGAGGAGTTCATGGAGGAGGCGGGGTTTGGAGACCTTGTGGAATGAAGTCAGGAAGCACCTCACAAGCTGTCAGGGCTTCCTGTGTGTTTTGGCAAAGTGCCCTCCTGTACCTGCAGTTTCTTTAGAGCATTTCTCCCCAGCTGTTGCCTTCATGATGGATGATATTCCTGTGCCAGGGAATGTATTCCCCGGGATGCTCAGGTTTTGATAAAGTCTAAAAAAAATTGGGTGGGAGAAGGTAAAGTGAGATAGTAATTCGTAAATGCCACAATCACTAAGAATACACCAGTTCTAATTATTAACTTGGATTGTGCTGTATTCAAAACGTGTTGTGAGTTACGCAGTTATTGAACTAGCTGTCATGCCATTTTCTCTTTTACTCAAGAGCACATAATAAATTCAAGTGACTGTGGTGTTATTTTAGGGAAGATACTGAATTTACTCTTGTTTTCCAAAATGTAGCTCATTCACAAATTTTAATATTCTTACTGTTAATAGGAACAAATTACCTTTCAACTGATTGAGACACACTAAGATAGAGAATCAACTATTCCTTTGTTTTAGCATTGCCTCCTTCTACAGCCACTTAAAGCAGTAATTGCTCTTAAAGAATGACATGTCACTCCCTCTCCACTTGTCTGTGCAATGATGGAGTGGTGTCAGGTGGGATATGGAGTTGCTTGAGTGTGTCTATGTATGTGCGTGTAGAGAGAGTTGGAGAGGGAATGTGGGGCAGGGCTGCTAGAAAGGGGGTGGGCAGAGAAGCGGGGCTGAGTGCTCCAAAGCCTCACAGTTTTGCTCTGGGCTCCACAAAAAGGCTCAGAGGCAGGCCTGAGGTTCTGTGTCCTGGGTGGCAACAGTCACCATCTCTCTTCATCTTCAGGCCTTATCGTCCTTTGATCACTGATTGGCTCGGGGGCGCCATCTTCTGAAGACATTGGGGCCTGGCCCAACTTGGCCTCCTTTGTGGTGTCTGGAACCCAGGTAACCTCTGGGAAAGAGTGAGTGGTTTCGTGGTGGCAGGAAGTGAAGAGCTTGGGGTCGGATGCACCTGGGCTTGAATTCCGGTTCCATCACCAGCTGCATGAGCTTGGTCAGGTCACTGGACGTTGCTGAACCTCAGTTTCTTCATAAGTAAATGGGGTTGATCATAAAAGTTTCTACCTCAAAGAACTGTATTAAAACCAACATAGTATTTAATAGGTCTTAGCATATAATAAACCTTCAATAAGTGTGAGCTATTATTTTTTTTTCTGTATGTTTGCTCATTCTTCTGATATACTGAAGACCAGGTATAAAAAGACTTTGGTTGGGACATTTCCCAGTCATCATTGACAGTCTGTCATTCAGCCCGGGATGAGTTTATCATCAGAACAAAAACCCAAGTGAGTGGGCAGAGCCTAGTACTGTGCAGTTTCAATCCCAGAGACTTGCCTTCACTGTCTGAGTGACACGTGGGATGCACAGAGCATCCTGTGGGCATCGAGCTTCTCTGAGCCCTCAACGTGCAGGAACAAGACAAAAGTTCAACCCTGAGAGGGGTCCTTGAAATCCAAAGCCTGAGTTCTAGAAAGCGGGAGTCTGGGTGGTCTCCAGAGAGCAGTCCTTTGGTGAAAGGGGAGCATGGGAGTGCCAGGCTTTGAGGAGAGGGGTATAAGCAGCCAGCAAATGTCTGGTCGCTGGTGCACAGCTTGGCAGCCCCCTCGCCTAGTACAGTGAGCTGTGCCTGCCTCCCAGAACAGGCCAGCCTGGGGCTCAGAGTTCAGCCATGAGCAAGAGGCGCAGCTTCTGGAGGATGGTCACAAATCCCAGAATCTTTGTAGGCCAGGGTGTCTCTCTGGGTCTCGGCTTTCTCACCTGTGAAATGAGAGAATAAATGGTCCCTGACACGGTTTTAGATACTTTCCCCACAAGCATCTTTGCTGTAGACATCTTTGCTGGAAGCATTTTTGCTGCCAACATTTTTGCTACATAACTAATTGGATGTAAGGTAATTTTGCCATAAAAAGATAACATCTTGAAAAGTTAAAGAGGCACATTAAAAATGACTTAACAAAATTAAAAAGACTTTATTATGAAGTACAAAATATTTAAATACACTTAAAATGTGTGTAGGTTCATGGTAATACTATGCAAATAGCTGATTTTATATTGTGGGTTGTACCTAAGCACTTGTCTTCATTCTGTGGGGCTCAAACCTGCATCTTCAAAGAGGGCCCTCGGCCTCTCTTTCTGCTCCCAATGTAGTATGTTTCAAAATAAGAAAACAGCTCTCAGGGAAGTCATTGTCATCTGAAGGAAATGCTAACTACTTTAAGACCACCACCACAGTGCAGATTGGTAGTTAGTACAGGGGAGTCAGGGGAGGTGGGTTTAAAGTACAGCACAGGGAATATAGCCAATAATATTGTAATAACTATGCACGGTGCCAGGTGGGTAGTGGAAGTATCAGGGGATCGCTTTGTGAAGTATGGGTGTCTAACTACTATGCTGTACACATGAAACTAATACAAAATGATATTGAATGTAAAAAAGAAAAGACCATCAGCACAACTATTTGTCATGGTGTAGACCATTATGAGGCCTAAGATTTATATATGATACAAAAATGGGAATAACTGTGATAACTTCATTAATGGAGGAATGAAATAAAACAAACAACTCCCCTCCAAATGTCAACCAGTTATTTTATCTTTTTTTTATGGCAGAATTGCCTTATGGCCAATTAGTTATGGGATGAAGATGTTCGCAGCAGAAATACTTCTGCCAAAGATGCTGCTGCAAAAATACTGGGCATGCCCTGAGACACCTTCCATTGCTGACACTCTGTGGCTGGAAGATCGTGAAGGAGAACGAAATGGTTAGTGTTTGGCAGCTTGCTCTTTCTGCATTGCGCTGTTTCTCCCCCTTGCCACTTGCTCCAGGCTCCAGGACATCCTCGTTGCTGCTGGATGGTTTGGAACTCCACAGTCATCTTGGTCACCAGTAGTGGTTACAGGGAAATTTTGCTCCTTATCTGCCTATCTCTGTTCATCCTTGAGGTTGGGTTTCTCATTTCTCCTCTTAGCGTTCACTCATGGCAGTGGTGTCATTAGGTCATTCATATATTTCTTCCTTCCTTCATTCATTCACTAGGTACCAGGCATGGTGCTAAGGGCAGAGGATATAGTAAGAGAGAAATGGGCATTGTCTTGTGCTTGTGGAGTGAGCATGGTGGTAGAGGAGACAAATATAATGACAGTTGCAATGAAAAAGGAACCAGCTTGGTGAGGGCAGTTATTGGGGGTGGGTAAGTTAAGGGGGAAAGAGGGTGGGGCAGGTAAGATCTCTCTGAGGACCAGACACCTGAGCTGAGACTTCACTGGTCAGGAGGAAGGAGACGAAAGAAGCACGTGTTTATGTGTGCGGTGGGGAGGGAGTGTGAGAATGGTGGGGGTGGGGGAATGTCAGCTCCGTGAAGGCACGGATTTCCGACTCTCATTGGTTGCTGTACCCAATCCTTCAAAGGGTAGGCACTCAATGAAGAGCTGTTGAATGAAACAATAAGTTGAGTCACCCCGGTGAAGTCCCTGTGGCCTGAAAGAGTCTGGAAGAAAGCCGGTGCCCTGCTGTTTTCAGAAGCTCACAGCAGCAAGCTTAGAGGTCAGGGTATTGGTTAGGAGGCTCGCCTGGTTTGGTTTCTCCCCAAAGCAGAGGCTGAGACCAGGATCTGGGTGCAGGTAGTTTTTATTTGGGAAGCACAAGTGAGGGAATGCGGGAATTGAGAAGAAAAGAGGGGAAAGCCAATAAGGAAAGCATGGGTTAATGGATGGGGGGTGTGTGAATCCCACTGGGGACCCCTGAGTAATCCTGTGGAACATGCCTGAGCATTGTCCTCCCAATGGGTGGGGACGGGTGTTTGTCCATGACTCTTGCCCTCACTGGTTGAGGAGTGTCTGGGAGCATCAAATCCCTAACACTTGTGCGCTGCCCTGGCCTGGGCTGGGCTGCCTTAGGCAGAGGAGCCACGCGGGGTGGGAAGGGGCCATCTTCTTAACAACTCTCCACCACAGCTGCAGGTGCACTCAGGAGGCTAGAGGCTCTGGGGTGGGCATCAAGGGGGTCTGCTGCTGAGGCGATGCAGGGCTCTGAACAAGAGAGAATTGTGGTTTTGGTTACGGTGGTGGCATTGGATGTGAAAAGAAGTAGGCAGATTGGAGGTATTTTGGGGGTGTGGAAGGTGATCGACAATAAAGAGTCAAAGCTCTTCCTTTCTTCCTCTCTCTGGGTCTCCCCTTTCAGTCCACAATATGCACTGTTGCGGACTGGTGTCCTGGGAAGCAGA
>CM052538.1:177612634-177638773 GCA_028533065.1 Trachops cirrhosus
ACTCAGTTAAGTTTGAATTTCAGATAAATGAACATTTATTTTTTTTTAAATTTTTCAAAAAGATTTTTCTTTATTTATTCTTAGACAGAGGGGAAGGGGGAGAGAGAGGGAGAGAAACATCAATGTGTGGTTGCCTCTCACATGCCCCCCACTGGGGATTTGGCCCGCAACCCAGGCATGTGCCCTGAGTGGGAATCAAACCAGCAACCCTTTGCTTCGCAGGCTGGCGCTCAGTCCACTGAGCCACACCAGCCAGGGCTGAACATTTATTTTTAAAGAATAAGTATATCTCATGCATTTTTGGAAACATATACACTTATACTAAAATAATTCATTACCTGAAATTCAGTGAGTTCGAATAATACATGGTACATACTTATCCTAAAAAGTCTGTCATTTACCTGAAATTCAAATTTAAGTGGCATTCTGGATTTTATCTGACAACACTACTTGAGAGTGACATCTCCTCTGGCGCTTTGTGCAGAGAGAGGGACGGGTGGGCAGAGCCCTTGGGACACTGGGGACATTCGCGCACCCCACCCCGCCTTGTCCCAGCGCACCCCAGTGTGTGTGTGGTGGGTGTTGAATTAGGAGCCAGAGGACCTGGGCTCTGAGTCCCTGTGTTGACTTTTTTTCTTTTTTGTAGTGCAAGTGTCTGACTTGAACTTCGATTGCTCAGGCATCCATTTGCAATAGGCGTCCACTGCAAAGAGGGCTATCTAGAACAAACAGGTTGGCAGCCACTGGCCTAAACAGACCTCCTCTCCCCACGGTGGCTCCTTTGTTTTAACTGATTCTTTTGTCTACTTGTTTGTTTCCTAACACCCCGCCCCCTTCCACCCACTTTAAATTCCCCCTCTTATGTTTTAAATTCACCAATAAAGAGTGAGCTCTGGAAAACTTAGGCTCCCACCCTAGGCAGAACCTGCGAGCTCACTCTCCCTCTCCCTCTCACCCCTCCCTCTCCCTCTCTCCAGTCCTCCTTCCTCCTCTCTCCCTCTGGAGACCCTACTGTGTGGCCCCAGGTGTGATGGGTAATTTCCAGGTCATGTAAGTCACAAACCTTTTTGTTTTTCGGTTTCTTGATGGTTATTGTTGAAGGCTGTCTTAAAATTGTAATAAGAACCACAAGGGCTCCTTCAGCCCTAGTGGAAAGGCTGAGAGCAGCACAAAACGCCCTGCCCTTCCAACACTGAGTTGGGCACAGCTAGCTGCCCTGGGGTCAGCTTCCTCACCCTTAGATGGGTGTAGTGGCAGGTGTAACGCCTGCCGGATTAGCATGTGGTTGGCACGTCATCATCCTAGTGCGTTCAGTCTCTGCATTTTAAGAAGCATAGAGCAGGAGTCTCAGACTCAGATGCCTACTGTTGCTGGGTGTGTGTGCTGGGGGTGGTGTGGGGGGTCAGTATGTAAAATGAGAGCAGTCCCCCCAGAGGGCACAATCCAAGGAGGGTGTAGGGGGCAGGTGTGATTTTGTCCTAGCTGGTTGTTGCCACATGGTGAAGTGAGGTCAGATCATACAAATTTTCAAAAGCAATCTAGATATCGGGATTGTCACACAAAAATATGATTTAAAAATAATGGCAACTAATTCCTATTTTTCTTTAAATAGCATTTTAAACACTGCAGCCGTAACTAACAAATGAAACCTAATGGTTACATAGTGCTTACCATGTGCCAAGTTTTACGCTAAGAGCTTCATGTGTATTAACTCATTCAGCTACCCCATGAGATAGATGTTATTATGATTCCACTTTACACATGAAGAAGTGCAGGCAGATAGGCCAAGGACTGATGGCACACTTGGCCCGAGGACAGTCAGTTTATCATTGAAGGCTGTTCCTGTCTGAGCTTGCCTGGCCCTGGTTACACTGAGCTGTACTGGGGTAGGACAATGGCTGAAACACAAGCTCAGGAGAGAGAGAGAGATGTGGGTTCAAGGCCTAGCCTCTTCCCTTTCTTCTCAGCTGTGCGTGGTGTGCGGGGAAATGTCAGACAGCCGGCTCTCCAAGGTGTTTGCCCATTTCCATGGTAGGTGTAAGTACTCCCACCAGGGCCAGTTTCAAGCTACCAGGGTGCTGTTACCAACAGTGGAGCTGGGCAGAGATGCACACCATAGGCTCCAGCACGCCACGGCTGCCGTGTGGCCTCGGACAGCTGATCCGCTTCGCAGCCTCCTTGCCAGCGTGCAGAACTGAAATGGGAATGCCTCCCTCTCAAGGCGGCAGAGGTTTTGTGAGCATGTGCTTCTACTCACCCTAGCTCTCAATAAACCACATCTACTGTTATTGTGATTACTGCCCAGTGTGAATCCAGTCCTTTGTCACTAGGCTTTGGCCTCATGCTCAGGTACCTAGTCAGTGCTTAATAAATGTTGAATGAATCCTTTTCCTTATGCCCTTCCCTTACAGAAATCCTCCCCATTCTTCAAGACCAGGCCAGTTCTACCTCTTCCATGATGCCTTTATGATTGCTCTTAACTCCCCTCCCAAAATTTTGCCAGTTAATGTGGGCAGGTCTCGAAGGATATGGGGGTCCAGGGCATGGGCACCACCTTGTGACAAGGAGCAGCAGCAATCTCCAGGGGCAGTAGGTTGGCCTGGTTGCAGGCACTAGGACAGGTGTCACAGCCTTAGGTGAATCTTGGGTCTTCTGTGGCAGTAAATGACTCTGCCTGTAAAATCGAGGCGTTAACGCCTTTCCTGTCTCCCAGGTGGCTGAGGGGCAGATATGTGACCACTGAGAGAAAAATGCCTTGAACGTTACTTCATCACATGCACGTGGTATTAACTCACCTGTAGAATGGGAGTAACAAGCATTTCTATCTCAAAGGGGTTTTGTGAGGATTAAATGAGTTAATTTATATAAAATACTTGGAATGGGCCTGTTGTGCATTACATATTACATGTTAGCTATTATTAGTATAAATAATATTGAAGGGTGATAAACTGTCAGCTTGAAAGTCCCTTTGAGGAGGCTGGGGGGCTCTTTTGAGTGAGATTCTGCTGGTGTTTCCTCCTTGCTATGCTCAGAACCCAAAGCCACTGGGGGCTTTAATCCACCCCTCCCCTCCGCAGGCAGACCCCTGTGGGTATGTGCACCTCACACACAGACGCGTGAGAATTCGGAGACAGTAGCAGTGGGTTGGACGTGCTGTCTGTGACTGTGGCCTGGAGAGCACAGAGATGCCTCCATCCGAGCACTTCTCCCTTCTGTGCACAAGGAGTTTTCATGCCCCAAGGATGCCTGAGGTCTACGCTGGGCTGGCTCCGAGCTCAGATGAGGCAACATAAACATCATGACAAAATGTGGGGTTGGGGTCAGAAAGCCTGAATGTAGGGTCTGGTTCCGCCAGTCACTCAGCCACTCGGAGCCCCAGCGTTCTCATCTGTGGGAGGGAGAGATTCAGCATGGTCTCTGAGTGCTTTTTCCATCTCTGCAGCACTGTCTGTCCTTTGATCCTCTTCCTCTTCTGATCCTGGAGGTCAGAAGCAATGGAGGAAGCTGGGGTTTGAAGGATCTCTTTCTTGGTTTCTGCCCATGCAGGAAATAAGCAGCTGATTGCAGTGAGCCTATTAGGGACAGATTGTGTGTAGTGAGGGGAACCTTAGCTCATTTGTGAGGAGCAAAGAGTAATGGTGGTGAAAGCTCATGGCAAGAGAAGGGGAGGTGGAGAGGAAGTCTGAAGAGCTTCTGGCACATAGGGGGTGCTCCTTAGTGGTTTGCTCTGCATCCTTTCCTTTGGGAAACCCTCATGCCCTAATGAGTATTTCAGGTAAGGCTATTAACCAGGGAGCTCTGCCCATCTCTGCCTAGCAGTGGCACATGACCCAAGCTGGGGATTATAAGCCATTCTCAGGGACCAGTATGGATGGTGGGAGAGAGAGCCGAAGGCTCCTTTCTCTGGCTTTGCTGGCTGTGTGAATGAGATAAGCCTGGAGCTGCCTGGACCACCTTGGTTGCCACATGGAAAGAACCTGCCTGAAAATGGAGCAAACTCAAGGAAAAGCAAAAGAGAAGCAGAAGGTCCTAGACCTAATTTGAGCTCCTAGATGCGGCCATGCCTACCGCCAGCCCCGCCCTTGGATCTCCCATTTATTTGTACCAGTCAGTTCCTCCTTTTGATTATTCCAATTTGCTTGGATTTCTATTGATTGCAGTTGGCAGAGTCATGGCAAGTGTAGTATCTAATACGTGCAGCAGCACTTCAGGATGATGTATTAGGTCCTTTCTGCTCAGTGTCGTCCAAGGACCAGCAGCCTGGGCATCCCCCAGGAACTTGTTAGAAATGCAGAATCTCAGGCCCATCTCAGACCTGTGGAACCAGAACCTGCATGTTAGAAAGATCTCAGGCTATTCATGTACACACTGAAGTCTGAGAAGCATTACTCTAGACCAGTGTTTCTCGGCTATAGCTGTACATTTAAAAGTTCCAATACCCAGGCCCTACTCCGGACCCATTAAATCTGAAACTCTGGGGTGGACCCTAGCACTGGCGTTCTTAAAAGATGCCCAGATGATAACAATGCACTGCCAGAGCTGAAAACCACTGCTCTGGTGTGATTTGCCCAGTGGGAGCTAAAACGTCTAATATTTTGTGATTTGGCTTAGAGTGGAAACCTTCTTCTGTGGAGGGCACAACGAGGGTGCTCCCTGGTAGTGGTGGGGACCTGCAGGAATGAAGTGGGAGCTGCCCCTTCTGGGCCGGGGAACAGCCTGGGCTGTGTCCCACAGACAGAACCCACGGGCACAACCCTGAAATACTTTCCACTTCCACTACAATGTCTTCTTCCCCCGAATCCCTAACCCAGGGTGACAGGAAAATCGCAGGCTTTCAAATGTTCAAGTCCTGCTGACCCAAGGGACTTACCACAACCCAAATCCCAAACTGAACCTGAATGTTAATTTTTTATTGAACCATGAACTACCGCCCCGCCCAGTATGTTGTGAGTTTTAATTTTCCTTCTAAAAATTATCATTGTGGTGAATCAGTTCACTCCGGAATGAACCCAGAGGCTTTCTAAAACCAGCCAACTGGAAGAAAATGGGACATCAAAACATTCTCCAACTGGAACCCAAGCAAAATCGGAGATGGTGCTCCCACGGTCACTGGGGGATGTGGCCCATGGCTTCACGTTTCCAGTGGCTGGTCAGACATGGTGTTCTCCCTCCTGTCCGTCTCTGTCTGAGTGAGGACTTCACCGGGACCCATGGGGCACCTGTGACCAGTGACAGAGAGGTGCAGGTGGCATCATTAGGATGTTAGCAGGGCAGCAGTCCGTGTGCATGGAAAAGCGAGTAAGATGGACGTATCCTCTTAGGGAGAGGGAGGACCGGGATGGGCAGGGAGTTTGGGGGGCTGCTTTGTGTTTGTTCTTTATGGTTTTAACTGCTGGCAAAGAACTCCTTCCTGCCTAGGGCTCTGCTTGGGAGCAGAGCGTGTGGGAGGGCTTGAGGATAGAGCTGGAAGTTGGCCTTTTCCTGCTCGCCATAGTCAGCAGCTCATTAGGGATTCTAATCAGGCAGAAATATTTTCCCGTCAGCTCATTACAAACTCTAACAAGGTCCCAGCTCCAGGTCGTGGCTGCTTTTCTCCTGCTGGGGATAACGACAGCAGCTTGTTGGAGCCTTTGGTAACTAATTTGTTACAACATGCGGTTCACAGCAGCAGGAGAGCTTTGGGGTGGAGGAGGAGGAGGAGCAAGCAGAGGAAGAGATGGAGGGAGCGTCCCCTTTGCAGAGGACATGCAGGCAAGAATGCCTGGTGCTCTGGGGAAGCCAAGCCCACACCCTAATTGGCACCTACAGTCCTCTGGGCCCAGCCCTGTGTGAAGTGCACACCAGCTCCAGCTGTGTGTGGAAGCAGGCAGCAGCACGAGCACCTGCTGGCTGGGGACGAGTTTTTCATCCTGTGAGGACAGTCCCGAAGACCTCCGCTTTGCATGCTTGCCTGGACCCAGAGGCTAATCTTTGAACTTAGTGATTTGAAAAATATTTGCATGCCATAGTTTTCCAACTCAAAAGCAGTTAATGTGTTCCTGATTCCCATTGTCTTACATATAAACTTGTTTACTTGTTTATCAAGGCTCTCCCCAAAATAACCCTACTAAAACCAGGTGTATGTTGCTCTGGCTGGTGTGGCTCAGTTGGTTGGAGCATCATCCTATAACCAAAAGGTTGATGGTTTGATTCCTGGTCAGGGCACATAACTAGGTTGTGGATTCACTGATTTTTCTCCTTTCCCCTTCCCATCTCTCTAAAAGTAATAATAATAATAAAAAAGTGCTTGGATGAGGATAAAAGTAAATAAATAGATAAACAAACAAATAAAACTAGCCGTATTTCAAGTACTTCCCCCATCTGAAGTCCTCTGTTTGAAACTCTTAAGGTCCTGGTCTGTTTAATATTTCATAAAAATTGTTGTTTTTACCCTTTTCTTGATTTGTTCTGTCCGTTCACCAAAGCCGAACCAGAGCATTAGATCTTGCATGAACCCTTTCACGGCTGCGCTACCTGCCACAGGGTGCCCACGACAGGGCTCACAGCAGGGAACAGCCAGCTGCCACCTGTGGGCCCGACCCGACTCTCCATCTTTTTGTAAATAAACTTCCCCTGGAACACAGACATGCTCGTGCACTTTCTCCTTGTCTGTGGCTGCTTTTGCACCGACACAGAAGAGATGAATGGTTGCAAGAGAGACCGTATGACCCACAAAACCGCACACATTTACTGTCTGCCCCTTTGCAGAAAGAGCTTGCCTGGCCCAGCTTAAACCGTGAAATTTACAATACGCTCCTTTAAATTTTTCTCAGAAGCCTTGCCAGATTCTTCTTTTTTCCTCACCTCTCCTGTCCACTCTGCACACTTCCCAGCTTTTCCTGCTCTGAACTGCCATCACATTTTACTTGTTTGTTTCTTGTGATGTTTCCTCTTAGTCATTTATGTGCCTATTTTGTGCAATCCTGTCTGTAACCTCCTTGTGGACAAAATCTCTTGAGATCTGTCTCTGCAGCTTCTCAACCCTTAGCACAAAAGTTCAGCAGTGGGGAAAGAACCTCGTGGGTTGCAGAGCCTGATGTGGCTCCTGAGTGACCTCCCTGGAGCTGCCACGAGGGATGTCACCAGGTTCTGGAAGTTCTGTGCAGCGTATGACATCACGAGGAGTGGTGTTCCTTGTGGACGAAGGCCATCCAATCCCACCCTTGAATTGGGAGTCAGATCCTGCTTTCCTGTTAGTGAGACCACTGTGTCATAGAGGGAGGGATGCCTTACAACGCTGTGGATGAGTTGTGGGAGGCTGCTGACCTGGGTCATTTCCATCCCTCCCTTTTTCTCAAACACGAGCCCTTCTTATAGATTCCAAGTGTAGGCCCATCCATTCTATGGAGACACCAGAGAAAAAGAAAAGCTTCCTGTCTTTTAATCCTCAATTATACAAAATCACAATGACATTGTGGTAGGCAGAATGATGGTCTCCAGAGGTGTCCATGTCCTGCTCTCCGGAAACTGTGACTACATTACTTTACAATGCAAATGGGAGTTTGAAGATACGATTAAGGTTAAGGACTTTGAGATGGGAGGTTATCTCGGATTGTCTGATTGGGTCCACTTTACTCTCCTGAGTCCTTAAAAGTAAAATAGGGAGGCAGGAGAGTAGGTCAGACAGCTGTGACCTGAGAAGGACTCAATCCATTGTTGCTGGTTTCAAACACAGAGGAAGGGGCCCTGGGCTAAGGAATGCAGGCAGCCTCTAGCACCTCGATTTTAGCTCGGCAAGACCCATGTCAGACCTCTCACCTCTAGAACAGTCAGATAATAAAGCTGTGCTAAGTCCGCGGTCCCCAGTGTTATTGGCACCAAGGACTGGTTTTGTGGAAGACAGTTTTTCCACGGACTGGCGGTAAGGGGATGGCTTCATAGCCTGCCACCAGATGTAGCTTACTTGTCACTTGCTGATAGGGTTTTGATATGAGTCTCCAAGCAGTTGATTCATTATGGTCTCTGTGCAGTCAGACCTCTCTGCTAATGATAAGCTGTATTTGCAGCCTCTCCGCAGTGCTAGCATCACTGCCTCAGCTTCGCCTGAGATCAGCAGGCATTAGGTTCTCATAAGGAGCGTGCAACCTAGATCCCTGGCATGCTCAGTTCACAGTAGGGTTTTGCTCCTATGAGAGTCTAATGCTGCTGCAGATCTGACAGGAGGCAGAGCTCAGGCAGTAATGCGAGCCATGGGGAGCGGCTTCACTCACTGGCCTGCCCGCCTGCCTGCCTGCCTGCCGCCTTCCTTCAGCTGTGCAACCCAGTTCCTAACAGGGAACCAGTCCATGACCTGGGGGTTGAGGACCCCTGTGTTAAGACACTTCATTTGTGGTAATTTGTTAGAACAGCAGTAGAAAACTAGCACATAGACCCCTGGCACCCCGCCTTTTTTTAGTCTGTAATGGCTGACCCTGCCACTGACTCTAAATGGTTCAGTGACTCAGAGAGGCGGAGCGGGGAGGTGGAGGCCCGAGGGTCATCCGCCCATCCATTTCAGAAGAAAAGCAGTGTTGTCCAGCATTCTGGGGCTGGGCAGGTTGTCTTAGAAATCAGGTTGACCTTGGCCCTAAGAATAAGTTAAATTGGGAAAATGCTGGCTGTCTATTTGGGGAAGGGACGGACTGGCCTGGTGGTTTTTTTCTTCTATTGTGTGTATAGTGTACAAATTTCAGGTATTTGGCACCAGCTGGTAGAATCCTGGTTCTGAGAGAATCAGGAACCCTATAGTTTGGTACCTGGGGTGGTTTCCCTGGGCATTGCTTTCTTTATTAAAATGATTGAATGAGCTCTATATCAGTTATCTATTGACATAATACTACATTAAAAAAAAAACACCCCCTGAACCTCACTGACTTAAAACAATAGCTACTTATCATTGCTCACAGGTTTATAGATCAGCTGGCCAGCTCTGCAGATCTGGGCTGGGCTCAGCTGGGCTGCTTACACATCTGTGGCCAGTTGGTAGGCTGGCTGGAGGCCGATCAGTCTCAGATGACCTCAGCTGGGGATGCTCAGCTCTTCTCCACGTTCTCTCTCATCTTCCAGGAGACTAGGTGATCTTGTTTCCATGATGGACAGGCAGAAAGAGGGAGAGCGGGAGAGACAGAATAAGGATGTTGGGCACACCCCTTGATGCCTAGGTATGGAACTGGTGTGCCATCACTCCTGCTGCTGCATTCTATCAGTCAGAGTAAGTCACAAGGCAGCTTAGATTCAAAGAACAAACAGTAAGATAGACCACGAGACTCAGCCCCTCGATGGGAAGACCTACCAAGTCACATTGCACTTGGTATGGGAAGGATGGCAAAGTGTAGTCATTTTTGCAGTCCATCTGCCACAGACTCTGTGGGAAGGAAAAATGTCCTTTGTGCCCCATACCTCCTGAAGGCTGAAGTGAATGAGGCCATTTCCCACATCTGGCTCCTCTCCTGGCAGTGGGAGCCACCAGAGCCTCCAGATCCCCTTCCCTGACCTGTCCCCCTACCCCCCAAAGCCATGATTCTTCCTATGAATTGCCAGCCACCAGCCCCTCCCTCCTCTGTCTTCTGCTCCAAGCCTGAGGGATGTCGTGGGCGACTGGCTGGCTTGATGAATGCTGCTTCGGTAAACCTTCCTCTGGCCTCTGTAGCAGCATCAGCGTGAAATGAACTTGCTAATACTCTGAGAGCCACAGACCTTTCCTCTTCCCCAGCACGACGCATCAAATCGATCTGGCTGGGTGAGCCGCGACAAACCCCGCAGAAAAAAGCATCAGCAAATTTAAAGCCTCGTTCGAGGTCTTGATTCACCATAAACTAAGTTGCCGGCAGCAGGCATCGACACCTCTTCACTGCCGCTGATACTGGATTTATCGACTTGGCGTTACGATGCTGATATTGACCAAGACTGAGTTCCAAATGAAAAGGCCCATGGGCAGTATATCTCCATTGCTCAAGTAATCTGAGGACCTGCTAATCCTTCCTTGTCCCACTCAATAATGTTGCAGAAACTCTTTTGGAGCAGAGAGACCATCACTCAGGCCCAACAAGCTGCTCTTTCCCACCAGGCCGCCTGAACCGGGGATGGAGGTAGCAGGGTGTTGAGAACATGACCAAAGTGTTCAAAATCTATTTATGCCCAAACCCGATACCATAACACGGTGGACTTTTTAGAGATTTAACTCTCTCCTCTTGGGAAACGGCCCAGAAATAAACATGACAGGATTTCCCATGGGACCTGTTCCTGAACAGTGTCTACTTCCCTTTCTGCCCTGGTCCTCAGCTTTGCCTACCTCCCCCCTGGCTAATGAGTCCCAGTCTCAGGGAACACTGAAGTCACCGTTAGGGCTGGCCCCTGACAATGAAATTGAAGTGACATTTGATTCTTGCCAATTTCAAGGCCCACTAGCAGAAAAGAAGGGAATATTTATTTTCTCATTGAAATAGTCCGCAGCCCTCACTTTAGGGAGGATATGTGTGCAGTGGAGTCATGCACAGTGACGTTTGAGTGATTTGGGGGGTCAGGACCCCTGAGGACACCAGCTAGGAGCAGATGAGCACAGGGCCAAGGAAGGGGCCCAGAGTGGCAGGGTTGGGGAGCACGGCAGAGGGGCATTTTCCAGCCCAGCTTCCTTACCCAGCTCTGTCAAGCTTGATAGTCTCTAAAAGGCCTGTTCAAGGAGGAAAATGGAGGCAGCGGGGAGAGGCCAAGGATGGCGGAACCACAGGAAGAGGGACTGTCACAGACACACTCTCCTGCCAGAGGGTTTGCAGGTGCAGGATGTCCCAGATGCTGAGCCACAGCGGAACTCCTGCTCTGTTCTCACTTCTAAGACTTGGGTTGTCCCGAGCAGTGCGATCCCCGCTAGCCTTCCCAGCTTGCCATTCCGGGGAGGGGAGAAATTGATGACAGCATGAGCCACACCCACAAGACACACTGACACGGGTTCAGAGCGCAGGCTTGGCAGCCAGCCAGTTCTGGGTTTGAAATCTGGCTTTAGCACCTACCAGTTGGGTGACCTTGGGCAAGTCATGTACCTTTTCTAAACCACAGCTTTCTCATCTGTAAAAAGGAGGAAATAATAGCAATCCCATGGCAGACGGTGTTTATTGCCTCCCCTTTTTCCTTGACAACACAATATTAATTTTGCTTAGGTATTGCTTCCCATGATCCCTGGGGAGGTGGGCCCAGTTCCTGATCCCAGAGAGAACATGTGATCAGTTCTGGCCAATGAGATGGAAAGGGAACATATCTGGGATGGTTCTGGAAAAGATTTTCCCTCCCTGATAAGAGAAGGGGGACAAGGACCATTTCTCTGCTCTGATACTTGCTTCCTTCTTGGTACGAAGTCATTGGGAGAAATCTGCCCAAGTGTACAGTCCCCTGCCTCCCGAGGTGGACGGGAATTTGTTGGTCAGTGCTGGCCATTTTAGACCAAGAGACTGTGCAGACACCTATCCTGTCAACATGGGGCAGTTATAAAAATAGCCATTAACTGCCCTTGTCTCAGCCAAGAAAAAAAGAACCCATTTGTTAATGCTGCTGTGCATTGGTTATTCTGTCCCTTGCAGCCAAAATACTCCTAAATGATACAAGTACCTACTGCATGGGTTTGACGGGAGAATTGAATGAGATTCTCAGAGGGGTTTCTGGACAGAGACTTGAAATTTTGTTTCTCCAGTCTCCCCAAAGTCTTGACGGTAGGTTTGTGAGATCTGCTCCTTGGGAACAATGATGAAAGAGAGGCTGGGAAAATAAAGGGAGGAGTGGGACACTCTACTTTACTTGTTCTGTTTTGGGCAGAAGGCAGTTCAGGTCTTAGCTGGGTGGTTCTTCGTCCAGCTGGCCTGTGCCTTCGGCCAGGTCAGGCACCATCCATCTCGTGGGCTGTGGTGGAAACGTCATCATGTGGCACGTGACCGTGTATTTTGAAGGTTTTATATCAATGTTTCTGAGGGCTATTGGTCTCTAGTTTCCTTTTCTTTCTTTCTTTTTTTCTGAAGGGGGAGAACTGTCTTTGGTTTTACTATTAGGGTAATACTTACTTCATAAATTGAGACAGAATGTACCCTCCTCTTCTATTTTCAAGAAAAAATATTTAGAATTATATTATTTCTTCCTTAAATATTTGGTAGAATTTGCCAATGAAATCATCTAGTCCTGTGGATTCTTTTTTTGGGGGGGGAGGAAAATAACTATAAATTCTATTTCTTTAACAATTATAGTACTGTTTGGTTTATCTATTTCATCTTGGGTAAGTTTGGGTAGTTTGTGGTTTTTAAAGAAGTAGTCCATTTCATCTATGAGGGGGACCTCCCAAACTGGAATTTATTTAAAAAATATGTATTTATTCTTCCATGTTTAAATGTCAGTCATCTTTGAAGTACTCTCTATTGGGTGCAATACACCTGCCAACACGTTTTCCCCACTGCTCAAAACAGTTTTTGAACTCGTTGATTTTGATGCCTTTTAGTGTTTCTGCTGGTTTTTTTTGTTTGTTTCAACTCTTCCACATCTGCAAAACATTTCCCTTTGAGGACTTTTTTCATCCAGGAAACAAACAAAAGTTGCTTGGGTGAGATCAGATGAATAGGGAGGGTGAGGTACAGGGGTCATGCTGTGTTTGGTCAGAAACTACTGAACACCCAGTGCAGTGTGGGCAGGTGCACTCGTAGATCACCCGTCACGGAATGGGCAAAGGTCTTGAAAGAGTCTTCAAAAAAAATTCACTGAAGCCAAATGCAGCCTCTCACAACAATGCCAGCTGGTACTGATGCAGATGGGTTCCCAGAACACTCACCTATCGGGGAAGCCTGCACTGTAAGGCACCCACCCTCCAGAAGATATTTTTGGGTTTTGGGGGGGGTTCCCCTCTCGTAAGTTGTTTATGTGTGTAGAATTGTTTCTTGTAATTCCAACGATCCTTTTACTGTCCGTAGAGTTCAGAGCGATAGCACATCTTTCAATCCTCATATCGATAATTTGTGTCTCTTCCCTCTTTTTTTGTCTGTCTTTCTAGAAGATTTTCAATTTTACTGATCTTTTCATATAGCCAGCTTTTGGGTTTTTAAATTTCCTTTATATTTTTCTGTTTTCAATTTCACTGATTTCTGCTCTTTATTATTTCCTTCCTTTTGCTTGCTCTCTGTTTATCTTGCTCTTTTTCTAGTTTCTTACTGTGGAAACTTATATTGTTGACTTGAGACCTTGATTGTATTCTAATTATAATTTATTGCTATAAGTTTCTAAATATAGCTTGTGAGATACAAATTTTGATATGGATTTTCATTTTTGTTTATTTAAAAATTATGTCCTAATTTCCCTGTTCCAAGAATTTAGAGATTTTCCTGCTATGATCAAGTTTAATTTCATTATGGTTAGAGAACATTTTTTTGTACAATTTCAACTCTTTTAAACTTGTTAAAGTTTTCTTTATGACCCACAACATGGTCTATCTTTGTAAATGGTCCAAGAATGTGTATTCTTCTACTCCTGGATGGAGTGTACTATCGAAGAGAATCTGTATTCTCCCGTTGTTGGTGGAGTGCTCTGTGCATGTCAGTCAGATCCAGTTGTTCGGTGATTTGTTTAGATCTGCTACAGTCTTGCTGCTTTTCCGTTCATTAGTCCTGGTTGTCATTAAGAGTGACTTGCCTGCTTCTTAGTTCTAATCGTTTCTTTCCTCCATGTGACAGCAGAAGCTCCGCTGTCAGGGACATGTTTGGGATTGCAAATTCTTGGTGAATTGACCCCTGATAATTTTCTCATTTCTGAGATCTTTTGTGGCTGATATTAATATACCCACTCTGACTTTCTTTTCTTTAGTGTTTGCACTATATACTTTCCCCCTTTTAAAAAGTTGTACCTTACCTTTATCATTGTATTTGAAGTGAGTTTCTTGTAGATAGCATATAGTTGGGTCAGGAGTTTTAAAAAATTATTCTGACAACAACTTGATGTGTTTAGGCCATTTTCACTCAATGTAATTATTGGTAAGTTTGGGTTAGCCTACCATTTTGTTATTTGTTTTTTGTTTGTACCCTTTTTGTGTTCTGATTCCCTTCTTGCCACTATTTAGACTACTTAAACAGTTTTTAGTGTTTCATTTTCACTTACTTTTTAAGTTTATCTCTGTATACTTTTTAGTGGTTGTCCTAGGGATTACAATATGCATCTTAACTTTTCACAGACTTCATAGAGTCAGTATTTTGCCACTTCAGGTGAAGTGCAGTCATCTTTCACACCATTTCCTCTTACTCTCCCTGTTTTCTGTTGTAGTTGTCACACATACTACATTTAGGTATGATGGAAACTTCACCAGATGATATCATAATTCTTCTTTGGTTATCAAACATATTTTAAAGACCTTAAGTGATGGCCCTGGCCGGTGTGGCTCAGTTGGTTGGGCGTCATCTGGCAAACTCGAAGATCGTGAGTTTACTTCCCTATCAGGGCACATGCCTGGGTTGTGTGTTCGGTCCCCAGCTGGGGTGTGTGCAAGAGGCAACTGAAAGATGTTTCTTTCTCACATAAATGTTTCTCTCCTCTCTTCCCCTCTCTCTAAAATCAATACAAATTAAAAAAGAATCTTAATAGATGAAGACTAGTTTATTATATTAACCAGCTCTGTATCCTCTCTGTTGCTCTTCCTTCGTTCTCATGTTCCAACTTTCCTTCTGGTGTTATTTCTCTTCTGTCTGAAGAACTTCCTTCAGTAATTCTTTTGGAGCAGGTCTGCTGGCAATAGATTCTCTTGGTTTCCCTTCATCTGAGAAGGTCTTTCTTTCATCTTAAATTACGAAGACTATTTTTTGATGAGTGTAGAATCCTGGTTGACAATTTTTTACTCTCAGCATTATAAAAACGGTGTGCCACTTCTTCCTGGTCTCCATGGTTTCTTATGACAAAACTACAGTCATTTGAATTATTGTTCTATAAATAATGTTTTTTTCTCTGTTGCTTTCAGTATTCTTATTTTGCATTTAGTTGTTAGCAAATTGATTGTAATGTGTTTGGGCATGGGTTTCTTTGTGTTTATCCTGTTTTGAGTTTGCCGATCTTGAATTTTTAGGTTTATTTTTTCTCTGGATTTAGGAAGTTTTCAAACATTGTTTATTCAAAAAAAATTCAGTAGCATACTCTTTCTGTTTGGGGCTCTAATAACACTAAGGATCTGTTCATTTTTTATTTTTCATTTCATTTATTTCTGTTGTTCATTTTTGATAATTTTATTCATCTCTCTTCTGGTTTGTTGACTTACTCTTTTGTCATCAATATTCTTCTATCAAGTCCTACTGTATTTTTCATTTCTAAACTTTTCATTTGGTTTTTCTTAACATCGTTTATTTCTTTGCTCAGACTTTCTATTTTTACCTTAATTTTCAGAGTGTTAGTGATTATTTGTTAGGGCATTTTTATAATACCTACTTTCAAGGGTTTTTTTAGCATATTTATTTAAAGATTTTATTTATTTTTAGAGAGGGGGAAGGGAGGGGAAAAGAGAGGGAGAGAAACATCAATGTGTGGTTGCCTCTCGCATGTCCCCTATTGGGGACCTGGCCCACAACCCAGGCATGTGTCCTGCCTGGGAATTGAACCGGTGACTTTTTAGTTTGCAGGACGATGCCCAATCCACTGAGCTACACCAGTCAGGGCTGGTGTCACCTTTCTTGATCCCCAAGCAGAGCTACAGGCTTCTTCTGGAACTCACTCTCTGTGCTCCTGTGCCTTTTCTGGGTCTGGGCTGCATTGAGTTTAGACTGGGAGATACTAGATAGAAAAGTGGTAAACTCACTATTTCCTTTTGAGAATACTCAAATAGCTGCTCCATGCGTTCTGTTCAAGATTTCTAGCTGCATTCAATGGGAGAAACAGGGTGAAGTGCTCCTGCTTCATCTTACCTGGAACAGGAACTCCAGTATTCTCTCAGATTTAATAATAATCCCCATTTCCACACACCATGCTAAACATTTTATGTGATTTATCTTGTATTTTAACAATCTGACGAATATGTGGCTTCTGTTTAAAGGAAAAGTATTCTTTCATGACCCTTAGAGTTGATTTAAGTTATTTTTCTTTTATCATTTTGTTTCTTAAACATGTATCGACACACAGCTAGGTCTTAGCTTCCTGTGTTACAGTGTTTAAGCAACTCTTAAATAAAATGAAATTTATCAAGTAAATGCAAACAAAAGTGCAACACAAAACAATTCAAACCAGCATCATTTATTTCATGTGACAGATGACGATGTTCCTGAAACTAAGTGGCTGTTCATGCTGTGAATTGTCGTGAGTGACCGTGGTGCAGGGTTTTGTCACCTCACTGCTCCCTCACGCTGAGCCATGCTCAGCTCTCCCACTAAGTTCTCTCTTTAACCACTGCACCACCCTGAAGCTTCCATTTGTACAGTGTGACGTGATATCGTTTGGCCTATCTTTAACTCAAAGCAGCATTTACGTACGTCAGCCCCCCTGCCAGCCTAAGGTCATTAAAATAGTAGTTTGGTGATGACACTCGTGCAAATGGCATCAAAAACTTTGATATTGAAATCTTTCAGCAGGACTTTGTTATGAGCCAGTGATCTGAAATATGTTAATATTAGAATTTTAAGCCTGGTATCCAGTTGAAAACTCCTACATTAAAACTGTAGTTTTAAAGGATTCTGAACGAACAAGCAAAATAGAGACAGATTCATAGAGAGCAGGTTGACAGTTATGGGGGCTTAGGGGGTGGAGGGTCCAGCAAAAAGGAAAAAGGACTCATGGACATGGACAACAGTGTGGTGATTGTGGGGGCAGGGAGGAGGGTATAAGGGGGATAAATGGTAATAGAAAAAGTATAATAAAAAATAAAAATATTTTTTGTATTGATTCTAGAGAGAGGGGAAGGGAAGGAGAAAGAGAGGGAGAGAAACGATGTGAGAGAGAAGCAGTGATTGGCTGCCTCTTCCATGTGGCCCAACTGGGGACTGAATCAGCAACCTCGTCAGGTGCCCTGACTGGGAATCGAACCCACGACCTCTCAGTTTCCAGGATGATTCTCAACCCCCTAAGCCACACTGGTCAGCGCTAAAGAATTCTTAAGACTGAGAAATATATTTGTGGATTCCCATTTCAGAAACATTACAATATCATTAAATTTAATTCTTTAATACAAATTATTATCTTGTGTGCAGGCAGTGTCCTTTCAGTGAATGAAAGTGAGACCCATTCTGTAATGCTTGTAGTGAAGTATTCAGGAAGACTTGTAATGAAGATGTTCTCCAACAAGCTAAAAACTTTATTCTCCTGCTTTATAATGAGAAAACTGAGGCTTAGACAGGTTAAGTAATTTGGCCAAGGTTTCAGAGCTGACAAATGGCACAGTAGGGGTACTCTAAAAGTGGCCAAGTCTGGGTCCACATTCTCCACTCGTAAATGTGACTCAGTCAAGGCTACTGCTTTCTCCATGTAAGCTCACGCCTTGATCTCTCTCTTTTTTTTTAAAGTGGGCAGAGGCTACATGGAGCCCTCCAAACTGCCTTACACAGTCTCCCTTCATTCCTTGACCTAGGCCCTTTATGTTCCCCCAGACTAAAGAAAGACTTGTTTTGTTACGCCACAAAGACAAGAAATTGTACAAGGAACACGGAACTGTTGAACAAAGGGGCAGCTGGGAGTCCCCTGCGGTCATGTGGACTGGGGGTGGAGGAGGAAGGAGGAGTTTGCTGGACTGTCAGCTGTGGACTCCTAGTAGGTGTGCACTCTCGATGTCCTGCCCCTACGGTCTATAATCACTCTTCTTGCTTTGCCCAACTCCCTAGCTTAAACGGCACCCAACACAAGAAGACATTGGCTTATATTGGACTACCAGGTACACAAGAGCTCTCTTGATTTTCTGGAAGTTTCCCAGAAAGAGAAATGGAGACCATGGCCTTTAAGTTACCATATAATCTCCTGGCTTGGAGAAGTTGGCATGTCCTCACTAGGCAGGGGGCTCTCAGGTTCGAGTGAAGAAGGGAAGGCAGGGGCAGGTTCAGAGAAGTGCATCCTTTTGAAACATCTTGGGGGGAATCCCTTTTCCCTGCTGGTGTGCCAGATTCATAGGAACGTGCCTTGTCCCAGGAGCATGATCTTTCACAAGCTAAGTGACAGCTGCATTGATTTTAAGACTATTGAGACATTCTGTGTTAAGCTGGGGGCACTTAGAGCACCTTGTCCCTGGCCCTGCTCTGCTCTGGCCCAATGTTTCCACTCAGCTATGGCAATCATGGTCTATAAGGGACTCCTTGAAACTGCCCTTTTAGGGGGCAGGGGGTTCCTAAACCTATCTCCTAAGCATAGTTAGATTGTAGGCCAGGAAGCTGCAGACCTTGCCCTGTCTCTCCTGCCCCAGTGTTGCGTTGTGTTGGGTCCTGCCGCAGACACTGTTTTGGGAGCCAGAGGATGTGACGAGGCATAGGGTGGGCTTCCCACACTTGGCAGCTCCCAGTAGCACAGGCAGGCTCTTCAGGGTGGCTCTGGGGATCCTTTCTTTTGTTTTTTGAAACTGCGGTGAAATTCACATAACATAAAATTAACCATTTTAAAGTGTACAATTCAGTGGCATTTAGTGTATTCAAAATGTTGTGCAATCACCATTTTTCTCTGGTTTCAAAACTTCTCCCCCAGAAGAACACTCTATGCATTTAAGTAATTACTCCCCATTCCCCACATTTACTGCCCCCTGCCCCAACCTCTGTCAACCATTAATCTGCTGTCTGTCTCTCTGGATTTGCCTATTCTGGACCTTTTGTATAAAAGGAGTCATATGATATGTGTCATTTTGTACCTGGTTCCTTTCACTTAGCACATTTCCCAAGTTCACCCACATTGTAGCACGTGTCAGGACCTCATTCCCTTTCCTGTCTGATTTCTCTTAATGAGGTAGTTGTACTCAGATTTGACATAACATGCCTCTTCCATCTTCTCCTCCTTTTCTTTAACCTTTCCCTCTGCTAAAGGAGGTTGTGGGAGAGAGGAACATAGAAAGATTTGATTGTGATCTTGGTCACGATTCGTTTTTAATCTAGATCACATAGCAAGATTATGGTCAACACAGTGTTTTCAAAGTCTCCTCACTAGGGATGGTGGAGGGTAAAGGCCCTCATTCGATCACACAACATTTACTGAGCACCTACTGTGTGCTGCCAGAGGGAGGAGACCGTGGTGGTTGGATCGCTGAGTGACATGGGATTCTAACTGCACCCTCTCAGAACATGCATCTCAGAGGGATGACAAAGATGTGAGCCATCCATGACAGTGCAGGGCAGTAAAGGTCTCTGTGAGACATTCATTCAGGGTGCTGCGGAAGCACAGAGCCAGGGTGTTAATTGGGTCAGGCTTCTGGAAGGATCCGAGTGATATTTGAGCCAAACTCTGAAGGCAAGAAAGAACTGCCCAGAAGGAGAAGGCCAGGAAGGGAACAGCTTACGGGAGGCTCCAAACCTCACGGTGAAGCCCGGACGCCCATGGAGACACCAAAGGAAACACAATAAAAAACAAGCATAAATGCCAGGTAGTCCTGACTGTTTGCAGTGAGACGACATGGGGAGGCCCATCCATTGGCTGGTGAGCTCATTCCCAGCAGATGTGTCCCTGGGGTAGGAACACGGGGTGTCCACCAACATGACCCGGAAGGCACAAGCCGCTGGAGTGCTCCATCGGAGGGAGTGGGGTGGGGGGGTTAGGATCTGGACTCGAGCCCGACGGCCTGATCTTGAATTTTGCCGGATTCTGTCACTTATCAGTTGTGCGACCTTTAGGAAAATATTTAACATCACGGTGTCTTGGTTTTGTCGTCTATAAAAAGGAAATCATGATAGTCTCTACTTGTTAAGATTGTTACGAGGATCACACCAGTCAACTCATTACATGTGAAGCACTGGAAGAGCTCCTGGCAGCAGATCAGCGCTGTCATTAATGTAAGTGCTCAGTAAATCTCAGCTTCCGTTGTCCCCCTGGACTGATCACAAACACCACTCACTGGAGGTGAGAGCCTTAAGGGGTGCTCTGTGCCAGGCCCTGGGTGATTTATACGTCATCTCATTTACCTCTCCTGACAACTTGGTGAGGGAGGTTAAAGAGACTTGACGGATGAGTAATCAGGCTTGGAAGAATCTTCTCCCAGATCTATAGCTACTCAGGGGTGCGGTCAGCATTTGGATCTGGGTTTGCCCAATTCCAGAGGCCTGCTCTTAACCACTCCACTGCCTCATAGATGGGCTTCATGTGCCTCAGGCCTGTGTGTTGGAGGGGCAGGATGACTTCTGAGGTCCCTTGGTATTTCAACATGTTTGACATTTTTTGGGGATTTATCCCCTTCCCTTATGACTCAAGCAATCATCCTCCAGTTTGAACACATCCTCTCATCTGTGCCCTGCTATCCTTGTGTCCAAGACTAATTTTGTTTGTTCCCTAAACCAGAATACAGGGGAGGGGACACAAATCTAACTGGGCACAGGGGACATGCTTAGATTTTGGGGAAGGTGGTGGGGCCTGCAAAGTGGACTGCAGCATGTCCTTGGGTTCTAATTGCATTTTAAGTGGAAACTGAACCTCAACTCATGGTCATAGAAATGGCCCAAGGAGGAGTGGCTTCAGACAGGACCCCAGAGTCAGTCACCTCCCTGAAGGGCGCATGGCTCTCCTGTGAGGGCTGTAGGAATGCCCTCTGGGGGGAGGGCATGGGTCCCTTTCAGGACCCTGTGGTTTTCTAGCCATTAAAAGTCTGGGTTGGGGTCTGTGAACTTCCAAGGGTTAACTCTGCAGGCCACTTGCCGAAGGAGTTGGCATTCATTTGTGGCTGCTGTTTCTGCCTTCATCATGATGGAGGGGTAATTTTTGCTAAGAGCTGTTAGAGTGCCTGAGCCAGTAATTGGCTGGAGAGAGTGGCCATAATCACATTTCCTGCTTCTATCAGGGACTTGGATCCTGCAAGATATCAAAACATCCTGCTGGAGACTTCCCAAGTAGAAGCTTTCAGGAAAGGACCAGAAACAACTATGGGGGCTTTGCAGTGTACATGATATGGGACAAGGAGGCAAGTGGTCTTTAGGAACTTGGAGGTTCAAGGCTGTCCGTAGTGTAACTGTTGATGTTGGGATTGGAGGTGGCAGAGAATGGGAGGTCCCTACTGGTAGTTTACATTCTTAGATATGGTCCACGCTGGTGGGGCGTGAGCCTGGTGGGCAGTCAGCTCCTTGGGGTGCTTGATGTGAGCAGTGAGAGATAAAATGCCTCTGGGACCTCTAAGGATGCAGGTATTATCTTGGAACTCTCTCTACAATGAGAAAGGAGGAAGGGAGGTTCTGCTTTTATGTTTTTCCCTCCCTCCCTTTTTCTCCAAGAATTTACTGAGCACTTATATACACTAGAGTTGGATGATATACCTGTGGAGAAAACACACGAACGAGTTCTACACTATGCTGGAGAGGTAGCCAACAGTTATAACACAGAGTGGGAATGAGGTCTATGCAAGGAGCCAGGGCAGCCAAAGAAGGAGCAACTGACTGATTAGACTGGGAGGTGGGGGCCAAGGATGAGAAGGTACAGGGAGGGTCAGGGAAGGGTTCATAATGGAACTGGCATTTGAAGGAACATTAGAGGAGTTTGCCAGGTGGTGAGGTAGAGGAGGGCTCGCAGAAAGAGGAAACAGCAAAGGAAGGGCATGGAGGTATAAAAACGAATTGGATAGGAGGTCAGGAAATGTGGTATGCAGCGTTCTAATAGAATGCGTGCAATAACGACATGAAATAAATGCTGCTTGTCAGCAATACACTGACAGTGGTCTTGGACATTTTGACTATTCTTGACTTTAAGGAAACTAAACTGGATAAGAGTTAGCATCCTGATAAATGTATGTTAATAAATCATGAATGTATTTCATTAGATAACTGAGGGTTTTTGTGTACCTGGAACATAACATGTCATGAGTGAGAGAGAGAAGGATGAGACGAAGATAGGGCCAACCTGATACTGGACTTGCCACATGTGTTATGACTTTTCTTTTTCTCTCTCTACTTTTTATAATGGAAAAGTCTCTACCACTCATTAAAGTAGAGAGTCTAGTATAAGGAAGCTTTATATACCCATAACCCAACTTTAATAACCACCAACACTTCCATTTTTGTTTCATTGGTTCCTTTAACTTTCTTTTTTAATTGCTGGAGTGTCTTGAAGCAAATCCAGTGCCTGTATACTATCTCAGTATAATTTCTCTTAAAAGAGTAGAACCAAAAAATATACCAGATAATTTCTTTTTTAAAGATATAAGCACAATATCATTTTCACACTCAACAAAATAAAAAAATATTTAATATCATTTAAAATCTGAGCCATGTTCAGTTTTCACTGTCTCAGAAATGTCTTCTTACAGTTGGTTGGTTAATATCAGAATCCAAGCACAGTCCACATACAGCATGTGGATGATTTGTCTCTTGAGTCTCTTTTAATCGATATTAGTTCTCCACCCACCCCCCCGACTTAAAAAAACGAATTATTTTTTAATTTAAAAAAGACAATAGAGGTAGAGGCTTGATGAGATTCAAGTTCTCTTTCTTTTGTCAGGAAGACTTCATAGTGGTGCCGTATGATTCCTACTGAACAGGGAATACTTAGTTGTTCACTGTTAGTGAGGTTAACTTTGGTCACGGGGTTCAGGTGATGTCAGACTAACCCGTTCATTGTAGAGTTGGTGTTAAGGTTTTTAAGCAGGAGTGGCCAAGGCAGACTTGTTGCACCAAGATCAACCTGGTGACTGTATGGAGCATGAGCTGATGTAGTGATTTTGGAGGGGATGAGACCAGCTGAAAGCAACTGTCATGGTCTAGGCGACAGATAAAGAGTTTGCCTAAGAGGACGGACCAGAGGGCCCCCATTTGAGAGGGATAAAGTAAGTGGTGGCTGTCTACCGAGTGTTGAGGGAAAGGAGGAGAATACAGCCAATCGGTCAGCTTTGTGTCTTTCTCTGGATATATCATGCTTTGGGTACTCTCACCCATTCCCATGGTTTTAAATTCCCTTATACGCTTCTAACTCCTCAAGTTGTGTCTCTGGCCTTCAGTGTTTATGCTGAACATCACACTCTTAGTAGCCAGCTGCCCGCTTAACATCTTCACCGGGATCCCAAATGTCCATGTCCAAAACTGTGCTCTTGTCCATGCAAATGTGCTTCATCCCTATCCTGGCAATGGCACGTCTAGCTGTTCAGACAAACCCCCGAGTTTCCTTGTTTCCTACTTCTCCTTCGAGCTCCAATCACATTCTGCAGATCTACCTTCAAAACACACCTGCATCTGAACAGTTCTTAGCAGCTTTGGCCTAGGCCCATCATCTTTCAGCTCATCCCAAGATCTCAGTTTCCACTCTTGCTGTGGTCCAGATGAGACATGTAGCACGTGCATTCAATAAACATTAGTTTTCTTGATCTCACGTGCCTTACGCCAACTCTGGGAGGAAAGTTGGATGGGTGCTGATACCCCATTTTACAGGTAGCAAATCGAGACCAGAGATTGATTCTGAATTTCCTCAAGCCGTAGATCTTTCACCTAGGAGAGCTGGGTTGGCCCCCACATTGTTTCCTCCCAGCGGGCGGCCTCTCGCTCCTTTCTGGGCGTGCTGTGCTGATGGTGTCAGCAGGCGCCAATGCCGGAGAAACGGGGCCTAAACATTTACCGCATGGTCTGTGTCACACACATGCCAGGAGGGTGCCGCCACCTTTGCTTTTGTTATGCTTTTGAAAACATTTAGAAGCAAAATGTCTGGAAGCCGAACAATAGACTTACATGCTATCAAGGGTATTCTGATCAAATTATATAATCCCTAATTACATCTTGCCTTTTAGACATAACCTTTGTTGCTCTATTTCTAGCACCTCCGAGTGCCTGTCATTATTGTTTTTTTCTTCATGGCTGAACACAGGCTTGGCAGGCTGGAGGACGCTGGTGGCCAGTCAAGGCTTGTGATTCACCTTTGCCTCCGTTGTCTGAAGTTTGTGAGACTTTTAACCTTCACAGTAGCATCAACACTTTCCCCTTCCCTTCCCCAGTTATGAAAAATAAGCAGCAAATTCAACTCAATATTCAGGCAGTTGTCCAGCTAAGCAGGGCTGGACTGATGAGGGCGGTGGTCTTGCGGACCCTAACTGTCGAGTCGAGTGGAGGCAGCGTCGTTTCGCTATGGCTCGGTGGAGTCTGCTCATTTCCGAAGCCTGGAAGCAGCCATCGGTGGCTGCAGTGTAAGGCACTGGAGACTGTGAGAATGTGGCTCTTCAGAAGGTGTGACTTGGGTTGTCAACTGGCTGCGCTGGTCCTACACTCGTGTCTAACCAGGAGGTGGCACCCTTCCTCTGCCCAGCTGGCAGTGGTGGGTCATTACTGTGGGGAGGGAAAAGATGAGCTTCCATGGTGTGGGCTGCCATTCCAGAGGCCCTGAGGTGCGTGTTTTCCTCTTCTACACAGACACTCAGTTCTCTTGAACGAAACCGCCTGGACTTCAATTCTACAGCTGCTGGAGCCACATCTCTCCTCCTTCAGAGGTGCCACTGCCACCCCTGTTTCTCTAGGTTTCTGTCCCCCCAGCTTGAGGTGCGAGGAGAGTGATTAGAGCAGAGCCCTGGGGTGAGGGCAGAGTGGGAATGGAAAAGAAGACAGTACGGTCGAGGGGCTGTTGCTTGCGATGGTTCCGTCTCTCTCTCCCTGTTATGAGCTGTCCTTCTGCTCTTGTTCCTGAGTCACCAAGCTGTCCTGTGTCTGTGCACACAGAGCTCAGTCCCAGTCCTGCCGGTCACCTGCACTGCTATTTGTTCTAAGCCCTCTCTTCCGTTTTAGATGGATTGTGGGGAATCTAAGGCCTGAACTGGGAAGAAAGGGATAGGAGAAATGAATATGGGAGAAGAAAACTTGAGGAAAGAGACAGCTGAACAGTCATCAGATAAGCACAAAGAAGAAAGGCAGAGAGAGACGCACACAGAGTTACACTGAGAGGCAATACGACGCACACGCAAGGCGGGGGCATTGGTTTGGAGGCAGAAGGATGGAGTTGCATCCCAGCTCGTCCACTTCCAGCTCTGTGAAGTTGGGAAAGTCACTTGACGGCTCTGAGCCTCAGTCTCCCCATCTGGAAATGGGAAAAATTGCACTTCATCCACAGCACTGTGATGAGAACCGAATGGAAGGCAGGGAGGAGGTCCTTTTGTAAGTGACAAGGCTCTAGATGAAATGGATGTTACCTAATGTCAACCAGACCTTGAGGAAGAAGATGTCCTGGTGCACGCTGAATCCTAGGGCTGGAGCCTAGATGCTCTCGGCATCCCACGAAGGAAACCTTAGTCCCCTGGACCCTGATCCCACTTTCTCAGAGAATTTCATAAGAGGAGGTTTGCTTGCTTTCAGCTCCTGGGCAGGGAAGCCTCCCTGTGGGGGGTGGCATTGTGTGTTTGTGTGTGAGAGAGAGTACATGTGTGCGCACACACATTTCTACACTCCTCTATCCCAGAATGAACATTCAAGGCAAACGTTTTATGTAGTTTACTATGTGCCAGGTGCTTTTCTAAGCACACTCCATGAACTAACATGTAATCCTCATAACTCCCTTATGAAGTAGGTACCACTATTAGCCTCATTTTACAGACATTGAAATTGAGGCACAGAGGAGGGTGAGAAAGTGGCAGAGGAGGTTAACGCTCGGGCCACCTTATGCAAAGTTCTGCTCCTAACCACTCTGCTGGACTGCTTCTCGAGTTAGCTCCGGGCAGGAAACAGGAGGCTGCCTCAGAGGAGAATTTAACTGACATGCACCTCTCATTCTGGGACAGACTCTGGGGGTCTGTCCCTGCACTCACGGTGTTGGGGGCTGTTCCAGGTGGGCAAGCCTCCCTGGCAGGCCATAACTCCTTTTCCTTGCATTGAGGTGGCAGTTTCAGCAACTGAGATGGGGAGAAAGACTTCATGTGCCCTTTGTTCCTGATCAAGCGCTGCACCCAGACAATGTCTAGACACGAGTAGCCACCATGCTTCCAGCCTTGCTTCCGGAAGTGGGAACACCTGTCTTCCAGGTGCTGGACTCCAGAGCTGGGCTTGGTTATGCAGCTGGGAGCCTGCAGCA
>CM052538.1:177639273-177712150 GCA_028533065.1 Trachops cirrhosus
TGAGGTGGCAGTTTCAGCAACTGAGATGGGGAGAAAGACTTCATGTGCCCTTTGTTCCTGATCAAGCGCTGCACCCAGACAATGTCTAGACACGAGTAGCCACCATGCTTCCAGCCTTGCTTCCGGAAGTGGGAACACCTGTCTTCCAGGTGCTGGACTCCAGAGCTGGGCTTGGTTATGCAGCTGGGAGCCTGCAGCAGGTCTGCAGTGAAGTTGTTCCCACAAAATGAAGGCTACGCCCTGATTTTAGTTAATTTCTTTAGGATAGAAACTGTGGGTCCAGAGCGAAATCCAATGACAATTGCATTTTGCCTTGTTTCCTATCAGAAAGTGATACACAAGTGACTAGGTGAGCAAGATTCGGAACAAAGACGCAGCAGGTAGCTTCGTATTGCTTCCGTGAAGGTGCACCTGGCACCCGCTGCCTGGAAGCAAGGCTCACGGTCGACTGATCTCACTTTTCCCCCAGAGAAGGGGAACCTCCGCGTGGGCTCCTGGGCCGGAGGTCGAAGACCCCAGGCAGGGCGCTGTCCTGAGGGTCTTTTCCAACGCGCTTGTTGTTCTGGCCTTCTCTGCTGTTGCGTTGAGAAGTTCTTTTTCTAAAAGAGCTGCTGGGGCGCTCTACTCCCCGTGTTCTATCATCCGTGAGAACATCTGATTATGACCTTACATTTGAAAAACAATCTGCCTTAACTTACAATTATGTCAAACTTGATTTTCCTCGGACCCTTGTAGGCATCCTCTTAGACTCCTGGGCTGGCATCGCGTGCTGCTGTTTGAGGTCTGAGGCCAGTCTGCCGGTTCGCCACTGGTTTGTTCTTTGTTTATTTCTGAGGTGGGGTACTTTCACTAGGATGTGCCTTCATGGTGTCTACTGTGATTCATTTGTTTTGATTATTCTTTTTCGTTGATGCTCAATAACTTATCTAGGTAATATGTTAATATCTTTTATTGTAGAATAATTATTCTTGGTATATATGAGGCACCATTTTGATTTGCTAATTGTTTCTTCATTCCAGTGAGATTTTCCTGTATTGTGTTTCAAAATTTTTATTGATTTTATTTTTTCAAACCTTAGTGGCACCAATTATCCTTACATCTTTGTCCTCTACTTTTGTCCTTCTTTATCCCACTGCTTCAATCGCTTTGTTTTATGTTCTCCTCATTCCCTGTGACTACATCAGGCCGTCCCCCAATCCTATTAGTTCTGTTTTTCAGCTGGGTCTCTTTCATTTCACTCATCTGTTTCCAATTTATTTATTAGATTTGTAATAAGTTATTTTGGTTCACAATTTGTTTCCTCAGCTCTGTGAAATTTCTTGTAATTTTATTTCATTGTTCTATCACCTCCTGTTCATTGATTTTATATGTGTGTATGTGTATGTGTATATATATGTGTGTGTGTGTATATATATATATAAAATTTTATTTTTTCTTAGAGAGAGGGGAAGGGAGGAGAAAGAGAAGGAGTGAAACATCACTCGACTGCCTCTCACACACACCCTGACCAGGTACTGGGCCCACAACCTCGGCATGTGCCAGACTGGGAATCGAACCGGCAACCTTTCACTCTGTGGGATGATACCTTACCAACTGAGCTACACTGGTCAGGGTGCTTTTATATTTTTACTAAGTTTTTCTATAGAATAGGACTGTCATAAGAAAACTGCTTCTGTTTCTTGGGTTGTGTTTCGTCCCCGCCCCCGACTGCTGGATTTGTTTATAATCTTTTTCCCATTCTCTCTCTCCCTGGAAAGATGATAAGCCCCAGTAGCCCTTTCCACCTCTGCTGAGTCCCCACAGTGCAACGAAGGGGCTTCTACTCATTGGAGCTTTCCCACAGCTTTTCCTAGGTCTGTCTTCCTCTCCTTGGCCATGCCTCCCCAGATTGTAGGGTGTTTGTGAGAATTCTCAGGAATCTTTGGATTCAACCACACTAGAGTATTGTTTCTTTTCTTGACTGCCATTTAGGAATTCTATGACATACAGCTCTACCCCTGTTCTTTGGTTGCTGCTTCTGACTTTTGCTGGCATTTCACATTTTTGCTTTATTTCAGTGAGTATGTGAAAAGGGAGAGTCTGTGTTCTTGCTCTCCTCAGGTGATTGCACCCGCAAGTCTGCAATATTTTTATAATCAGAAAAATGCTATGTGACTATTAAAAGAGAAGAAAGAGACTTTGGTTATCTCTAGTTTTTTGACCAATTATTCTTTTATGATTTTGAGTATATTAATATCTGCTTATATGAATAGATTTAATAAGGCCATTCTTTTTAGCTTGGCTGCTTATGCAAAAACATATTGGGACAAATAAAAAGAGAGCAAGGTTTACCACATTTCTTCTCAGCACATGAACTTTACCTCTGTAGACAACTCTGACCTCTTAGAGGACTTGAAGCAATGTTTAGATTTGCTTATTTGATTCTTGCATTTCATTATATTGATCTTGGCTAACATTTTTCTTCTTTGGGTGCCCAAACTTTGGAGAGTTTCTTCTTCCATGGGGAAACTCTAGTTTTGTTCTCAAGGTCTTTCAACTGATTGGATGAGGTTCACCCACATTTTCAAGGATAAGCTTTACTTAAAGCCATCTGACTGTAGATATTGATCACCTGCAAAACACGTCCAACACAACACTTAGATTAGCGTTTGATTGGATAACTGGGTGATTGCCTAGCCACGTTGGCACCTAAAATTAATCATCACCAACGGGGAACAGGGAGGGAGGAAAGGGAACAATGTCAGAGGGGTGGGTTTGGCATGTTACTCCCGCCAGAATTTTTTGGGTTGGCCAGAGAGTTCATTTGTTTTTTTTTCCCTAAGATGGTCCTAGTAGGGCTTAGTTGTCTTTTACTCCATTTGAAACAGTTGTTAGGTTGTATTGTGACAGCTGTCATATCAGCTTGCATTGAAAAAAACATCAAAATTGGTGAATTTTTGTGTAGCATTCAATATTGAAGATGGAAGAAAAATGCAATATTTTTGGTATCTTATGCGTTATTATTTCAAGAAAGGTAAAAATGCAACTGAAATGCAAAAAAAGATTTGTGTAGTATATGAAGAAGATGCTGTGACTGATTGAATGTGTCAAAAGTGGTTTGTGAAGTTTCATGCTGTAGATCTCTCACTGGGCAATGCTCCAAGGTCAGGTAGACCAGTTGAAGTTGATAGCGATCAAATCAAGACATTAACTGAGAACAATCAATGTTCTACCAGGTGGGAGATAGCCGACATACTCAAATATCCAAATCAATAAAGTTATTGGTGAACATGAAAAACGTGTCCTTTATTTTATGGAAAAACCCATACAGACTTTTTTGCTAACCTAGTAAGAGGTTAAAAACATTTCTGCTCCTTCACCCTGGCAGATGTTACTGACAATGAAAACAGTCACATTTATGTAACTCAGCAAAGGAGTTCCCTGGAAAGGTTTCACCACGACACTGTCCATGTGGAGATGTACTGTGGGTAACCATTTGGAGATTTATAATATGCATCCCCACATTAAAAATCCTGACCAATTGCACAGCAAAGAAACTTGTTTATTTTTTTTAAATTCATTTTTTGCCAAACTCATTTGACTGTGATAGTTCCCTTTCTTTCCCCCATGTACAATGACATCCACCAGCCGAGCGTGCTTAGGGAAGGCTGACCTAAACTCCTCTCCCTGAAGTCCAATCCTGGGTCACTTGGATACTGCTGAGACTTCCATGATATCACGAGAAGAACAACGTTTTCAGTCATCACTGCGCATAAACATTCCCTGCTTGCTCGAGTTCATAAAAAGTCCAAGGTTGACTGACAGAAAAAAGTGGAACTTTGCGGCTCATATCTTGTTCATATGACCAAATCTTTCGAGAGATAGAAAATTCAAACCCTTTTCACCAAACCTTTGAGCCAAGTGGTCTCAGGAAAGTGCTGTTTTGCATACCCCATGATGGCATCACCAGGTACTCAGCGGCATTCGAATCTGTGGGGAAGCTTGGTCTTACATCCTTGCGAGTTAGCCCTCCAGGCAGCAGGCAGCAGTGATGTTCTTGTCTAACAGTTTCCTCAGCTAGTTCTTGAGTATCTGCTGGGGATAGGCCACAGTGCTTGTGTGTGGAAATGAATAAAAAGTGATAGTGTAAATTAATGGACTTTTGTGGGGCTAGGATTTGACTTCATAACAGAGGCCCCTCAAATAATAGCACCTTAGATAAGACAAGGATTTGTTTTTCTCTCATGTAACAGTCTGTTATTAGACAGACCAGAGTTAGTGTGGGGTTCCAAAGCACAGGGGACCCATGTTCTGCCATTTCTAAGGTGTTTCTCTAATCTTCTCATCCAAAAATAGATGAAGAGCATGTCCTCATTCCAGATGGGAAGGAGGCAAAAGTGATGCTAAGAAGGGCACTTTTGGATATAACCCAGAAGTTTCCTACGTCACCTACGATACACCCTACCAGTCACATAGCCACAGATAACTCCAAAGAGAGGGAGGCTGAGAAACGTAACCCTAATTCCAGGTGGTCATGAAACCCAGCAAAAAAGCGAGGCTCCCATTATTCTGGAAAATGGGAGAGTGGAATCTGGGGAACAACTAACAAATTCTTCTGCAGGGTTATATAAAATAAGTAATACACTTATTAAGGCCTTGGCTTTTTCTGAGCAAGGATGCTCCACAGGCCTTTTATTCCAAGGGCTGGACTAAGGGATTTGATGCCAAGAGCTGAGAACCGCAGGGTGAGTAACATTGATACCTCCGAGTGGATAGGAACCATCCCAGGACATAAGATGTTTGAAGCTGACTCTCCTGTTTGCACAGAACTCCCAAAGTACTTTTATTTTTAATAGCAACTTAACTCATTGCATTATAATTACTTCTCAGTGTAGATGTGTCTGCCTCCCCAATTATCCCTGCTCCTCTAGGGCGGGGACTCTGTTCTGTGTCTGACTCGTGATAGGTACTTAGTAGACACTGGCTGACTCCAGTGTGGGGAGTTCACACCCACTCACATTCCCACTTCCACCTCCAAAATGACCTGCACTCTGACATTCTCTTAGTTAGAAGTACTAAAAGGTGAATCCAAATACTAGCTGAGGACTTGGGTGCATGCCATCAACTCTGTTCTTGGGATCCCTAGCTGTTGGTTGCTTGCTTTACCAAATCTAACTTCATATGGGGCATATCTGCTTCAGCTTCTGGATACCACCTGTTCAGACCACCTATTGCTATGTACCAAACTACCCCAAAACTGAGTGGCATGAAATAACTTTGTTGTGCTCAAAGACTCTTGGTCAGGAATTTGGATAGGGCATGGTAGGGATGGGTTGTTCCTGTTCCACAATGTTGGGGCCTCAGCTGGAAGGCTCGAAGGCTGGGGCTGACTGAACATCTGGGGGCTGGCATTATCTGAAGGTTCCCTCACTCTCCTGTCTGACAGTTGATGTTGGCTGTTGCCTGGGACCTTCACTGAGACTATTGCTGGAACATCTACATGAGGTTTCTCCATGTAGCTTGGGCTTTTGCACAGCATAGAGGCTGAGTTCCAATGGTGAACTTCCCCAAAACGATAGCAGGTAGAAGCTGCATTGCTTAGTTCTAACTTAACATGGGAAGCTACACACTATCACTTCCACCATTTTTTGTTCTTTGTGGCAATTACAGAGGCCCTTTCAGTTTCAAGAGGAGAGGAAATACTATCTCTTGATGGAATAGATGTGGTTCATTGAGAGGACTGTGGAGTGAGGATTCCTAGAGTCACTGAGGACTTCTGGCAGAATGACACCATCAGCCACATTACCCTTGTTTCAGAGGGCCCTGGAAGAGCCAGGAGCTTGGGCAAATTCCTGGCATCCCCCAGCATCCTGACAAGCACCGTGGCGTAGGGGAAATCTCCCTTGACTGGGGATGATTTGGGCTGTAATCTGATTGCCATGTGACATAGGACAGGCTTCTCGATCCATCTGAGCCTCAGTTTCCCCTATCTGACCAATGAGAAGTTTGGACTAAATCAGTTGTTTTCTAATCCTTTATGGTAGAAGATTCTTCTCCTTTTTAATTTGTACTCTTTCCAAACACAGTTCAGGTAGAGCCCAGCTCATGTGAACTGAACACAGGTCAGTGAAAGGAGTTTTGAGCATATACATGCCCACCTGTCCTTTCCTGCTCCCTGCGGATTCTCCATGTCACCACAGTGCTTCTCAGCACATTTGGAAGACCCCCACGCCAGGGTCTTTCCTAAGGGTCTCAAGGATAGGAGGGGGGTGAGAAAAGAAAGACCCATTGCCCTTCTCTCAGATTTCCTTCCTCAGAGCAGTTTCTGCTTCCTTCCTGCTCTCTACTTGAGCTCCCACCCCTACCTCTAGCACTGAAGTGTTGGTAGGTGTTCTGGATGAGCCAAAGGCCCCAAAATCCCTGGGGAGAGCAGTAGTTCAGAAGCATGAATATTTGCAGGTATTGTTTGAATTTGACACCCTTTCAGTTTCGTGTTATTTGTGCCAAATCAGTGAGGTCTGGGGAGAAGTTTGGGACTCTGAGGAAAGGCCCAGGGGCTGTGGGGACCGTGGTCTCCACAGGGTTACCTTCCAGACCTCAGCTGGTGACTCTGGGACTCCCTAGCAGAGGAGAGGAGCCCAGCCTTCTCTCACAGCTCTTTCCCTTCGCTGAAGCTCTTGTCCGCCTTCCCACCCCGCTTCCCAGCCCACTCCCACCCCCACTTTTTCTCTCCCACATTTTTTGCTCCATATCTTTGTTTCTCCATGCCATCTCTCTTTTTAAAAAAATCAATCCACAGAGTGATTAGATTTGCAAATGAGCGGGCAGAAAACTGGGAACAAAGGGAGCCAGAGCCGAAGAGGGAGCAGGTATAATTACTGTAATTAACTCAAGCAGCAGGGACACAGCCCCTGTCGGCTGCAGCAAGGTGCTGTTTAGGCCCAGCAGGAGATGCTGAGGAGAGCCAGGCGCCCATCAGGAAACTCAACCAGCTCTTCCTTCCCCAGGGCTGGGGTGCTGTATCAGGCCCTGCCTGGGGAAGCTCCTCCAGAAGCAGGTGCCTCTGTGAGGATCCATCTTTTCTCCTGTCCTGGGCTCTGCAGGAGTCAGGAGGAGGGGATCCAGGCTCAGAAGACATGATGTGGTTTCCTGCCCAGCAGAGTTGGGGCCAGGAACAAAGTTACCGTACTTCTCTCATCTCTTGCCTGGACATTTAGCTCTTTTCCTGCTTTATAACATCCTGAGAGCCTGCTCCAGTATCCCCGGGATCCAAATACTTCTAGAGGCCTTAGGGAGAAAACATGCCTCTGATCCCATTAAACTGCCGTATCTGTGTCCTCAAGCATTCCCAGATAGACACCTCCTGGCACTTGAGGACTTCCAATGCGCCTTTGCAATGTTACTTTTCACAGCTGCCCCTCATCACTTCATCTTCTAAGTGAATTGGACTGTGTGCTACACCCTGAATGTGACCTACATTTTTCCATTTCTGTGCCTTCACATGTGAGGTGGTACCTTTCCTCCTGTGTGCACTTTCCCAAATGCCAGTTGGTAGAATGTCATCCACCTTTTGCGATATGTACACTTGAAATTAAAACCACTTCTGCCAACTCTCTATGGATCTCGCCTTCCTAAAGAGCCTAAAACCCTTGTCTCTTTTATGGACTTTACCTCATTGTACACTTCCCCACTTCCTATCCTTTGGGGAAGGCAGACAGACCCCAGCATCAGATTCAGCCTATTCTTTCTCCTTGAAACTTCTAAAATTCATCTTTTCACTCCTCTCTATCCCTACTCCTAATTTCTTAATTCAGTTCCTGTTACTTTCAAGTATGGATTAATCCCACATCCTCCTGATTGGTCTCCTCTCCTTTTCTTGCCTTCTAACTTATTCTTCACACAGAAATCTAATCATGTATCTGCCCTGATTTGTCTTTGAATAGCACCCTAAAGTGATCAGGATACAGAGTCCAAACTCTAGGGCATGATATGCAAATGATTTCTCCTTGCTTATTTCTTTAGCCTCATTCCTACCCACTGCTACTTTCTCCAGATTTTTATGAATCCTTCCAGAGGTACACTATGCATAAACAAGTATACATGTCCCCTCTGCTTTATACATATGGTACCCTTTGCTACACAGTTTTGCACCTTACTTTTGTCACTTACTGTCCTACAGATTGTTCCCTATAGATGGATCTCATTCTTTTAAAGGCAGAGTCTGCATTCCTAACCCCTACTCTATTCAGCCTGAATGACAGCCAAGTTATTATTGGCTCTAATTGATGTTCAGCAAATAGCTGAGGAGTTGAATACATTATGTTGAAACTGCATCCAGGTGGCTGGAGTCATATTTTGATGACGGAAGGAAACAGGCTGCTTCATATTCACTTTGGGGTCTGGTGGAATTCGGATGGTTCTGTCTTCTCCTTACACTTCTCTGAAGAGGTTCTTCTTGCCTCCTGCTCTATGGTAGACTGAAATATAGTAGTATGGGTTGGCCAAAAAGTCCATTTAGTGTTTTTTCTGTAAAATAAAAGACATTTTTTATTTTCACCAATGACTTTATTGATTGGATATTTTGAGTATGTTGGCTATGTCCTGCATGGTAGAACATTGATTGTTTTCAATTAATGACTTGATTTGATCGCTATCAACTTCAACTGCTCTACCCAACTGTGAGCAGTGTCTAGGGAGAAATCTCTAGCACAAAACTTCGCACACCACCTTTGATATGTTAGATCAGTCACAGCGCCCTCTCCATGTACTGTACAAATCTTTTTTGCATTCAGTTGCATTTTTACCTTTCTTGAAATAATAAAGCATAATATGCTGAAAATGTTTCATATTTTCTTCCATCTTCAATATTAAAATGGCTATACAAAAATTCACCAATTTTGATGTTGTGTTTTGCAACCTTTAATCATCTAACTTAACAAATAATAGAACTGGAATTTACAATACTCAAGCAGCAAATAATTAGAAGAGCTTGAACTCAAGTTTCATTGTTTGGTCTATAGCTTTTAAAAAAATCTTTATAGCTTTCACAATACAATTTACCAAAATTGTTTCAAATGAAGTTAAAGACAAGTAAATGCTACTAGAGCTATCTTATGGAAAAAAACAAATGAAATTTTGGCCAACCCAATATTTTAACTGCAGCTCTTGTCTCTTCTCCCCCATTTCATAAAAATTCGATTTACATGACAAAGCCACATTCACTGTATGAAAGGATGCACGCCTGAACCCATTTGAGGAAGCACTGTAAGGAGATATGAAGTGTGCCTGGATACCACCTGGCATCTAGAAGCTCAGTAAATACTTTTTGGATGAACTTGGGGTACACTGTGTCTTGTGTAATCATTATCTACTCTCTGCGTCTCCCAGGAAGTCCTGGCTGTCTAACATCTAGTTAGGACCGACTAAGTAATGCTGTCAGAGATGAGCATATGGATATATTTATCGACACATTATTTCTAAAAGTAAAGCATTGGAAATACCCTAAATGTTCATAGCAACAGAACAGTTAAATAGATGGTGAAAGATTAATATATAGACTTAGTATTAGTTTGTTGGGGCTGCTGTAACAAAAATACCTTAGACTGGGTGGCTTATAAATAAAAATTAATTTCTCACAGTTCTGGAGGCTGTGAAGTCCAAGATCAAGGCACCAGCAGATTTGGTGTCTGGTGAGAAACTGCTTCCTAATTCATAGCTGGCTGTCTTCTTACTTGTCCTCACATCCCAAAGTTTCAGCCTCTTAACACCATCACATTGGGGATTAGGGTTTAACATGGATTTTGGGGGAGACACAAACATCCAGTCTATAGCAAGAAGATAGCTCTCACAAATGTGTGTGTTTGTGATCTAGGTTAATGTGGCTCCCAAAGGCAAGCCCACCACCTCTGTCCCTTACCACAACTTCAGAAGCTGACACTCAGCATGAGATACAAGTTCACTATTTCACTCTCTTCTCGTTCTCACAGCAGCCCCACAGAAGGGCTTTCCTTGCCTTGTTCCTACAGAAGAACTAGTCAAGACCCTATGGCTATGGCATAGAAGGAACTAGGATTTGAGTTCAGGTCTTCCTGACTCTACAGCCTGAGCTCCAGCTGCGCACAGGGTTCAAGCTCCTCTCTATCCCTGCTCCTAATTTGAACCCTGGTCCTGCAGAGTGTTATGAGGAAGAACGGTTCCCTGTTCTCAGAGATATTTGCATTGGTTCTCCACCTATTTGCACTTTGGCTGTAGTATAAAGTGGGGGACTGCTCACACAGTAGTTTCTAGCATCCACCTGTGGCTGAGAGAGGAATTTTGTTTGTTTTTTGTGTTTTGTTTTTAATAGCTGGTGGCTGGCTTGGCACCTTGGGACCTGATCATTATTTGATCTGAGTATAAGGTAGCCATTTTGGTGAACTGTCTGGGTCATAGATATTTGGGATATTAGAGTGAGGAGTGCTTCAGAAAGGACAATTTGGGCTACCCCTTTATTTTAGAAATGGGGATGTTGAAGCAGAGGGAGACTGGCACCTCATGTAAGGACAGATCTCGGTTTGGCTGAGAGGGGGCTGCAACCCAGGACCTAGGCCTCCTGACTCCTAGACCAGAGTTCTTCACTTCTTCTGTGAATACGAGAACTGTTTTCTAAATTTCCTGGTAATCAAAGGGTGGTTATATATCTGTTCTCCCTCTGTTTCCATTGCTCTGTGTTTTAGCTCATGTTCGCACACTCCCTGTTTCAGGTGCTCCTCCTGAATGTGTTTGAGTTCACGGCAAGATGGCAGGTTGATCACATAGATAAGGGGGCTTAGAGCGTTCAGCAGAAGGATCCTTGGGGTACAGGGGATACAAATGAACACAGAGTCTTGCATCAACTCTGATAGGGACAGTTGTGCATCATTACACATTAGATTTGTAACTGTAAAGATAAGATTTTACAGTTCAATCATATCAGGAATGCTTCCTACTTAAAGACCACCAGTCACCCTTTGCCTTATTCATTCCATCTCTAGGGAACTTATCTGGCAAAGATGTGTGCATAGAAATGTTTTTAACACATTGTATGCAATAGCAAGAGACTACACACCACCTAAATGCCTACTGATGGGGGGTGGTTATAAAAACTATGGCGTGTTCATGCAGTGGAGTACACAGACTCATGAGATGTAACATGGAGGGTCTTATGGGTTGGTAAGTGTGACCTACAAGATCTATTAAGTGAAAATATAAGGTATGTGCCTTTCTTGGCTTGAAATCAGAGCCTTAGAAAAAGATGGGTGTGAAGGCGGTTTATATGAAAAGTGATCCCAGGAAAAATGAATGGCGAGTGAACAAAGCCAGACAGAAAATTCAAATAAGGGGTATGTTTGTGAGTTGTTGCTATATGTAAGGGAAGCCCAAGTAAGTCCATATTTTGAAAAACAGACTGTCTCCCAGAATTGTCTCTCTGTTGGTAAAATGGAAGGCTGGGCATTTATTAATGCAATCCCATCCTGCATTGGTTAAGGTTGATCCAGAGACTTAACTGCCTCTTACTTCTGGCTGCATTTGATTTTGGAGAAAGCCCTAGTGTTCAAGGTGGGGCTCTGTCAGTGTGCTGGAAAGGGACTGTCCAGGGGAGTTGCAGCAGAAATCTCAGGTGGTCTGATAAGATGGGATGCTAGGCACCAAAAACATCTGTATAATATAAAAAAGTCTACTTGCCTGTAAACAGAGTATATGTATGTGTTTGTGAGTGTATACTTACACACAGATCCATACGTGCATACCAGTATACAGATGTATGTACACAGACAATTTTCCAATAAACATAAAATCCCTGGGAACAGAGGTTACCTTGGGGTAGAGAGCTGGGATTTTTGCAGGTCTGGACATTCGGTATGGCAGAGGACTGATTTTTCAATGTCTAACTTTTTGTACTAGTTGCTGTTTTTTCACCCCATGAATGTATTTTTTAAACAATGTCTTAATTAATTTTATTGAGGCATAACATATGTAATCAAGCACACTCACTTTAGGTGTGCAGTGTAATGAGTTTCAACAAACACACACACTGAAATAAGCACACACACAGTCCAGACGTGTAACGTTTCCGTCCAGTTCCCTGTCGGCCAGTGGCAGTCAAATCCCTCCTCTCGCTCCCGGTGAGCACTGCTCTGCTTTACATCATCTTCGCTTACATTTGTCTTTCCCAGAGTTCCTGTAGAAGGAACCAAACACTATATGCTTTTTTGTGTCTGGCTTATTTTCTCTGCATAACGTTTCTGTGAATGATCCATTGCGTATATTTCTATCAATAGCTTGCTCCTTTTTACTACTGAATTTCTCTTGTAGGAATGTATTCCATTTTGCTTCCTATTCACCTTTTGATGGACTTATGGATTGTGTCTGGTTTTGAGTTACTGTGAATAAAACTTATGAAAAAGTCATGAACACTTACAATAAGTCTTTGTGCAGACATATGTTTTCATTTTTCTTGTGTAAATACCTAGGGGATTGCTCAGTCATATAGTAATGGAGTATTTCACTTTATAAGAAATTGCCAAATTTTTCCAAAGGGCTATATTATTTTCATTTCTACTAGCAAAGTACGAGAGTTCTGGTTGTTCCACAATCTTGCCAACACTTGGTATTGTTTCTCTTTTAAGTTTAGCTCTTCTAGTGGGTGGTGGTAGTTCCTCATGGTTCTGATTTGCGTTTCCCTAATGACAATGATGTTGAGCACATTTTCATTTGCATAGTTGCCGTTTATATTTCCTCTTTTGTGAAGTGCCTGTTCAAAATTTTTCCTATGCTTAATTAGGTTAATATCTTATAATTGAGCTATAAGAGTTCTTTATATATTCCAGATATAAGCCTTTTGCATGGTATATGTATGGAATACATATTTTTTATAGCTTGCCCTTTCTTTCTAATGCCATCTTTCAAAGACAAGGAAGCCTTAATTTTGATATAGTCCAATTAGTCAATTTTTTCTTCCTAGAATATATGCTTTTTGTGTACTAAGAGTTCTTTGCCTGTACTATGGTCATAACATTTTTCTCCTGTGTTTTCATTTAGAAGTTTTTAGTTCAGCATTTACAGATTAAGCCAATGGACAATTTTAAGTTAATTTTTATGTATAGTGTAAGGCAATATTCAAGGTTTATTTTATTCCTGGGATATTCAATTGTTCTCATAATATTTGTTGAAAATCCTTTTACATTGGATTCCTTTGGCATTTTTGTCAAAAATTAATTGACCATATATGAGTAGGTCTATTTCTGCACTCTTTATTCTGTTCCATTGACCTCTGTGTCTATCTTATGTTAATTGCACACTGTTTTATTGGTAGACTTATGGCAAATCTTAAAATAGTGTATCAGGGGTGTCCAACCCTTGACCCATGGGCCACATGTGGTCCAGGATGGCTATTAATGCAGTCCAACACAAAATTGTAAATTTACTTAAAACATTATGAGACTTTTTTGTGATTACATGTCACAATGTATTTAATGTGTGGCCCAAGATAACTCTTCTTTTTCCAGTGTGGCCCAGAGATGCCAAAAGGTTGGACACCCCCATTCTTATACTATTATAGGATGTAGTGCAGGAGGTAGTCTAAATCCACCAACTTTGTTCTTCTTTTTCAAAGGTTTTTGTTGTTGTTGTTTTTTGCTATTTTAAGTCCTTAATGTTTATGTATAAATTTTATTGCCAGTTTGTTGATTTATGTTAAGAAACAACCTGGTGGCATTATGTTTGAGGTTATATTGAATACCTGTATCTTGACAAAACTGTCTTTCAATCTATAAACTTTGTATACATCCTAATTTATTTAGTTCTTTAATTTTTTCAGTGACTATTTTATCATTTTCAGTGTAGAGATTTAACATGTTTTGTTAACGTTATCCATGAGTGTTTTACTTTTTGTGATGTTATTATAAATGGTATTTGTGGTAGCCAGCCTCTAAATTGGCTCCCAGTAACCCTTCCCTTCTAATACTAATGCCGTCACATAACAGCATGCCCCCTGTTCCAATTCCCATACCCATTTTGTACCAGAGCTGCTGTGTGCAGGCAATAGAATATGTCAGAAGCAGAATGCTACTTTTAAGACTAGGTAGTAAAAGGCATCACAGCTTCTTCTTTGCTCTCCTTGCACTGCTTGCCCTAAAAGACATGGGAGCCAATCTGTTGCAAGACCAGTACAGTGGAGTACAGAGATCTCCATAAACGAGGAGCTGAGGCCTCCACCAGCAAGCCGTGAATGAGGGGTTTGGAAATGGATCCTCCAGCCCCAGTCAAGCCTTCGGATGACAGCAGCCTTTGCTGACATCTTGACTGCAACATCCTGAGAGACCCTGAGCTGAAGGACCACCCACTGCAGCTGCTGCCAGATTCCTGATGCTCAGAAATTGTGTGAGATCATAAACAGTTGTTTTAAGTTGGTAATCTTGTGTGCAGCAATCGAGAACTAATACAATATTATTTTTTAAATTAACAGTGTCTATTTTATTTCAATTTCCAATTCTTCAATATCCAAATAGCATATAGAAATTCTATTTTTCTATTTTTTAAATATAGACCCTGTGACCTGTGTCCCTGCTCAAATCAGTGCCTTTGCAGACAGACATCTTAGGATTTTCTGTATGGTCAGTCATGACATCTGTGACAGTTTTACTTCTTTTCAAATCTTGATGCCTTTTATTTATTCTACTGCCTTATTAAACTAGCTAGGACTTTCAGTATTGTGTTGAATAATACTGAAACGTTGAATTTCAGCATGTTGAAAGTGGTGAGAGCAGACATTCTGGCCTTGTTCTTGACCTTGAGGGGAAAGCACTCAGTCTCTCACTATAAGTACAATATTAGGTGTAGTTTTTCCACAGATGCTATGTATTGTTAAGGAAATTTTCTTCTGTTCTTAAGAAATTTTCCCAATTCCTGTTGTTAATCTAGGCTTATAGTTTAGTTATATTAATGGATAGTTGTTATAGTGAGACCTACACATATACATATAATTAATATATTTAAATTCATATAAAACAATATTTATATGTTTAAGTTACACTTTTGAAATCAGAAGATAAAGTAAAGCTTAGGTTTACAACAAAGAAAAGAAAAATACCCAGGGCAAAAATAGTTAACAGCAAAAATATCACTATCTGTTGTTCTGGATACAACATATGGACATTTTTTGTCAGAAAGCTACATCTTCTTAATCTGATTAGTGATGGTTCAATACCATTTTGCCAGAAACTTGTTTGGCTGGATCAGAAACTAACATTTTTGAGAGCAAATCTAAGGTATTTTCAATCAAGTTTTTGCCCTGGGATAGTAGGTTTCCTGGTTTCCACTAGGGAAATGTATCCTTTTTTTTCCTTTTTGCCACTCGTTCAGCATTCCCTCCCTCTCACCCTTCCAAAGGAAGAGAACAATCATCAGTGGCTATTGGCAGTTGTAAAAACAACGCCAAAAGCCGTCTTCACATTCAGGAGAGAACACTGTGCCTCCTCCTTGTGTGGTTCAGGTGCTCTACACATTCAAAAACTTTCTAGTAATGAACTATAGAAGTGATCCTGGACAGTACAGTCTTTTGGGAATGTATTCATATCGTCCTGTAAAGATTCTGCTTCTGGCCACACTTTATTACTGAGGGTGCTCAAAACTCTGAAGATCGTGAAGAGTTGGTGAATTTCTGAAAACCAATGGAAAAATGGCTTATGTATGGCTAGCTCTGCAAGTATGGTGTCCGTCCTCCAAAGGGCAGCTGGAGTGGAGTAGTGAGCTGAGTGGCCCCAACAGCACTGCTAGAGGTCTCTCCATACCAGAGCGCTACTGCTTCGTGTGTGTATCCTCTCGTAGGTATTCCAAAAGCTCTGGCAAGGCCAAAGCCAGCCAGTTTAATTGTTCCTTTGTTATCAATAGGTTTGAGGTTTAAGTCTCTGGAAGGTGTCTTCTAGAGTGACATAACACAATCCCTTGCACGATTTGGTACAAATCACAAGTGATGAACTCATGAACTGATCAGAAGGGATAGCATCCAAGTATTTCTTGAGATCCCAAGTATTCAAAGACGAGATATAGCCTGGAATCCTCATGAGTGCATCTTGAAGACTGACTGTATTTGAATGACAAAGTTCTTCTAACAGAGAAATTTCCAGAATTACTATACTAGGAAACATTCCCTTTTTATTTTCCCATCTGATTTTCTTCATGGCTACCACATGGCCTGTAGTTTTGTGTCTTCCCTGATATAACTCCATAGGTACTTTCTCCAATTTTCCCTGTTTTGTGTATAATATTCCATAGTTATTCGATAGGTGTGGTAGATCCCAGCTTATTATTCTGCGGTGGCTGGTGGTGGCAGGGCTGGGGAGTTTGGGATTGTGGTGAAGACAGAAGTGGCTGCTACCTTGTCTGTGTCGCTCTTTCCTAAACTTCCCAAAACCCTGAGTCCATTGAGATAACTGTATTTTTCTCTTTTTTTGTTGTGTTAATATGGTGAATTACATTGATAGATATTTGAATGTCATTGCATTTCTGAGATAAGCCCCACTTAGTCATCACATATAAATTGCTTTTGAAAATACTTGATGAATACTTGTCTCTCTTCTATTGTTTCAGGGACATCTGCATTCCACGCATGTGAGCGAGTCCAAGAGATAGTGCTCCCCATCGGCTGCTGCATGGGATCACAGTGGCCCTGTAGCAGAAACCCCCCATAGGTTCTATTACTCTGGGTTCTCTTTGCCCGCTGCTGATAAGAACTGTGGCTCTCAATGCCAGAGTTTGGCAAAAAGGAAAAGAACTATTTATATTTATTCAAAAGTTATACAGGTTCAGAATAATGGCAGAATGTCACCGTTAAGTCCCAAAGTCCCTTTAAAACATCCACAAGCAGACACACACAGTCCCACCTCCTCTTGTCAAACCAGGCCAGTCAGGGGTACCGTATCTCCAGAAAAGAAAATAGAAGTCTGTAGCTTGGCTAGGCTCCTGTTCTTAATCCAAAACTGCATGGCACTTCCGCATGGTGGGCCAGTCTTTCAAACCACATGGCCAAGACGCTGCACTGCTGCTACACGGCCAAGAGGCTTCTCCTTCCCCAGCCACATGGTCAAGAACAGCGAGAGAGAGAGAGAGCCTTTCACAGCTCTTCTACTCTCCTTCCCACATGGTGCAGAGCTCTAGCATGGCTAAGAGAGAGCGCCCTTTCTGCTCCCAAACCGCACGGTTAAGCCCCCAGTATGGCTGCCACGCCTAGGTTTAAATCCCAGCACTGATCTTCCTCTGTAACCCCATTTCCCACTCCTCCCACACGAGGTTACACCTGCTAGTAGTCTGGTTTCTTCTGCCTTTCTTGGCTGCCATTGTTATTCTGGGCAAACTGGCTCCTTGAAGTAGGAGCCACTTCCACTCCAAGCTGCTCTCACAAGCTCAGGAAGCCCCTCCGGCTATATCACATCGAGGGTTAGAGTCATGCCCATCTCCCTGGCTCTGAGCAGGCACTGCTTTTAACATTACTAAAACACTGGCCACGTTCTCCAGATATGCAAAATAGCTCTCAGTGACCCTGCGCCACCTCCCTCATCCCCTAAGCAATAGCTGTGGAGGCTTTGGGATCTGTGGGGATCTCTAGCTCAGGACCCTGTTACAGGCCCTTGGTGTCTGAAACTTGCACAGGTAGGTTTTTATAACCTATGATCCTCGGGAGAAGTGCCCAGACTGAGACATGTGGGAATCTTGATAAATTATTGATAATTTCCTACTACCTTGAATCAATATATTTGTTCAAATCAAATATTTGTTCAGTTTTAATTTGGAGGAGGAGCCAAAAACTGGGATCATGAGTGGGAGGATGGAGAAGGGAGACTGCTGCTAGAAACCTCAGAGTAGGGAGAATGTTTAGATGCTCGCTACCCTAAAATGATAAATATTCATTGTTGAAAGTGTGGCCCTTTTGGGTCTTAGCCACATCTCCAGGATCATCTTACAGTATTCCTTAAACCACACACTCTCCTTTTGCAGAGAAGTTTGGAAAATACATTTTTCCTCTGTCTCCTTAGCTTCCAAAGATACACTGGCTCCCTAGCGATGGTTGGGTGCCCTTTTCCTGATGTATTGGTGCATCAGGCAGCTGTGTGGGAGACCCACCCCTTAGTCTGACTCTGGTCTTACTATTTCTTCCTTGTGCTTTGAGCTCAGTAGAAATTTGATCAGTATATTTTGAAAGCTCAGTGTCCCCTTCTTTGGGAATTCAAGAAAATGGGTATGAGATATTATGAAAATTTAATTTTACTCAAGAGCTTTAAGACCAGGGGAAACCTCTCTTTGCTTGCCTTGGAGGCTAGGATCAGTATGCATATGTTATGAGCAGCGAGGCGGAGGCATGGGATTCTGAAAATGGAACTTTCAGTGGATGAAATAATAGGAAAGAGTCCGAGTGGCTCCACCGAGTCCCAAACAGCTGCCAACTTCTCAAGGTTATTGTGCAGAGAAAGGGCTAGAACCTCTTGGCTTTCTCCTGTACCCAGTCAGCTCTGGATCCAGGAGTCTTTGAAAATAGCTGGTGAGCAGATGAGAGCAATGCAGTCTCTCCTTCTCTCTGCAACCCAATTTTTCATTCTCTTCCCCATCCCTCTTTCGTGTAGACTGGGACAATCAGATGACAAAAGAGTTCTACTTTAACACAAGCGCACCCAGGTATTTATAGTAAGGAACTGGTCTGACTGAGCCAGCTGCTAAAAGTAGAAGGTCTGACTTAATCCATTCAGGAAGATTGTGGCCCAATGCATTTAGGGATAAAATAAATCAATTCAGATCTAATATTTAGAAAACATACCCCAGATTGGGATGGTAGAGCTCTCCTGAGAAATGCTATAGATTTTTCCAAAGTAGCAGCAAAGTGAGGATGGACTTTGCAGGCAAAAGACTTAAAATTAGCCTGAACATCAGAAGATCTTCTAAAGTCTGTTCTAATTTTCCTTCAGGAAAATTGGTCTAAGTTCTCTAAGCTTTGCACTACAGGAGTGCCAGTAAAACTTACAGAGCCTATAAGGAAGGTTCAGGGCTCTAACTTATGTTTGAGGAATACTGACTCTCTGTCAATTTTATGGTTGATACTCATTCAATTTTTCCATGTGCATAAGTTCTTTGAATGAATGAACCAATGCACAACATTTATTGAGCACTTTTAATGGGTGTTGTATACCACACTAGGCCTTTCTTGGGCTATTTTATTTAGGTCTCCCCGCAACCCTGGCACATGTTCTCCATTTTGCTGATTTACAAACTGAGACTCAGCTAACACTTTCTAAAACCATGCTGCTTATGAATGGAAGGCTAACATTTGAACTCATGTCTAGCATTGGGGTGGACACCCATAGTTCTGCAATCCTCTAGGCATTTTATTCTGGGCTGTGCAATTCTAGGCCTCAAAGAGTGTTTTCTTTAAGAAGTTTTTCTTGACTACTCCTCTTTTACTATTTTTTCCTCCTTTGAGTTCAACAGTGTAATTGTACTGTTCAACTTCATGTCTACTCTATGTTGTCTTACTGTCATCTATTGTATCAGTTAGGAATGTGTTAAGTTGCAAGGAGAAAACCTCAACCCATGTGGTGGTTTAAAAAACACGGCTGCAAGTTCTTTATACTCCTCCCACTGAGAGTTGGGGTCTGTGTCACCTCTCCTTGAATCTGGTGACTGCTTCAACCAGCTGTGTAGTGCAGAAACGACACTGCATGACTCCAGCCTGAGGCAGGGTCATAAAGAGACACGCAACCTGTGCTCATGCCTTTCAGAATGCTTGCTCCTCAAAGGCAACTGTGGTGCAGCAAAAAGCCTGCACTGCATTGAGGGGTCGCCTGCATAGGAACTCTGGTCAACAGTCCCATCCGCGTCCAGTCTTTGGTCATCCCAGTTCAGGCACAAGACACATGAGTGAAGAAACCAGCCTGGAAGTGGACGCTTCAGGCCCAGCTGTTCTAGTTCCTCCAGGTGTTTGAGTCACTTCCGGCTGTCTGGGTCTCCTGAGTGAAGGCCTCAGGCATCGTGCAGTAGAGACAGCCCGCTCCAGCAGAACCCTGTCTGAGCTCCTGACCCGCGGACTCCATGAGCTTAATTAAATGACTATGTTATGTCGCCGAGTTTCGGAGTAGCTTGTTATGTCATAAAAGTAACTGGAATATCCTACTAGCAGTGACTTATAGCACTAGAGTAATAAGAAATTATTTCTACTCTTTCTCTTATAGAGTGTGTGTGTGTGTGTGTGTGTGTACATATATTTAATATAGTGAGTGATCTGGAGGTAGGCTCTTGTTGGCATTAGGTCACTTCTCAAGAAAGCCATCAGGGTCCAGGATCTCTCCATATGTCCATGTCCCCATCCTTAGTATGCTGGCTTTTGTCCTCATGCTTGCTGCTTCACAGTTCTGGCATAAATGCTGTAGCTCTAGGCATTGAATTGGCATTCAAGTTAGGAAGAAGAAAGGAAAGGACAGGCAGAGCCATCTATATGGTTTTATTAAGAAAGCAAAAGCTTGCCCAGAAGTCCCCAGGTCTTCAGTTGTGTCACAACTAGAATTTTGTCACATGCTACCTCCAATGAGAATGAGTACTGTATTTTTCAGACCATAAGACATACCTAGGTTTTAGAGGAGGAAAATAAGAAAAAAAAATTGAAGCAAAAAATGTGGTAAAATATTTAATAACATAAATAACATAATATTTTCACCAATGTAAGAGTAAGCAGAACTCAACAGCGGCATTAACAACCATTATTTCTCCCAAATTTGTGGGGGGCGGGGTAGTGCATCTTATAGTCTGAAAATATGGTATTTACCTGGCATATTGCTGTCCTAAATACAACCTGGATTCACTTAGCAAGGACACCAGAGAATATAAACTCCATGTGGGAAAGACCATTGTCTACCACATACCTCAATTATCTTACATGTTTTTATTTTTCCGGTTGGCTTGATGAGATGGTGAGTCTTTGAAAACGGAGATAAGGCCTGTTACTTCTCTGGAATGCTTTGTAGCAGCCAACACAGCATTGAGAAGGTCACTTCTGCGCAATATGGTCACTTAGCAATGATACAGGAGAGTAAGGAGGGGGTTTTCCAGAGCAGAGGTCTTCACAATTTTTACCTTGCATATCCCTTGAAAGAATTTTGAGTCACGGTGTACCCCCTTGCACATTTTTAACTGGATATCTGCAGTTTTCCATACTGCTTTAAAAAGTTGGAAAGAATATAATTTTGGGCATATTGACATCAAAAGACAAACCTTTATATTGCTTTTTAAAAAATTCCCAATGAAATCTAAATATGGTAGTGATTTGATACTATGACCTTCTGTTTAAAACTACAAAAAATAAGCTTTTCTTCAATAGTCAAAATTTTTTACAACATTCCTTTTCTCCTTGTTTTTATTCCACATTCCCCACAGAATTTTATCCTAATGTATTATATTTTTATGCTTGAAAGTTTTTTATTGATTTCTGTATCATATTTTTCTGCAGCAAAAACATATGTATAAACAAAAAATAGCATTTTAAAGCAGGAATGTGACTAAAAGGGTTTAAGTATGAAACATTTCTTCTGGATTGAATTATCATTAAAATTATTATACAGTTAAAAAACAATATAAGTATGTTATACTTTTGATATATAATTATTTAACACAAAAGTGAAAGTCATTGAAAATGTATCTGCTATGAGATGGATGGGATTTTAAAAAATTATGTCATGTATCTGTGGGTGAGTATCACTTATTACTAGAATGAGTCTAAGCTTGGCATCAATTGCGAGCCTGTTTTTTGGTTTATTAAGACATAAGTGCTGACAGATGTTAACTAGACTTATTGCAGTGATCATTTCACAATATATAGAAATACTGAATTATTACACTGAAATGAAACTAATATAATGTCACATATCAATTATACATCAACTTAAAAAAGGCATAAGTGCTGAAAACATTGTTCACATAAGTAAATGGAAATGTAAGGAATATTGTTACATTTGAATTATTTCAGCTACTTCCAAGTCATACATTAAAAAATCACACAGTGATCTATCATAAAAAATATTTTTAATGCTCTAACAGCTGACAGCTCAGTTAGGCCTAGGCCCTTGAATTATTTGAAACCATCTGACTTGGGAAAGAACTGGTAACCCGTCACTTGAATTGTTCACTTGCAGGTGGATTTTTACGGGCTCATTAGAGACGTACACAACCTCCACATTTCTATTGACTCCCCTGCTTGAGCCCCGGGAGTGTGCACTCCAGGGCACATCGTACCAAGATTTGGGATGAGTGAAAACTGTGTCTTCCTTTGGGTTTAGTGGGAGGAGGAAATAAAGAAGATTGGAGGTGGACAGAGAACTTGCCTGTGCCCCACCTGCAGGCAGACCAATTTTGGGAGAGTGCGAACAGAAACTAAGGATTTGCCCTCAAACCAAGTTTGCTTGAACACCCCCGGAGCATGTGTACCCCAATTTGAAGACTGTTGTTCTAAAGGCTATTAGAACTCAAGAGATGTTAATACTCTTGGAGAGGATGGATTTGCTTGAGTTTTCCTTCCGGCATATTGGCTCTCAAGGAACTGCTCTGGGCTAAGGGCCTTATAGGGACCAACCTTAAGAGGGAGGAAACATAATCCCTATTTTGCAAGTGAGGGTGCATGGGTTAAGGGAAGTGGCAGGCTTCAAGTACCAACATGGGGATTCAAACCCAGGGCTATGGGCTTACAGTGCCCAAGCTCTTTAGCTGCTGTGTCAGATGGTGTCCAGCTTAGAACACAGATCCTTGCTTGAGCTGTTGCCCACACTGCTGTTGCTTGCATCCTTGTTTTCTTCTTGGGAAGTTTCTCTAAAGCATGGTTCTCAAACACAGATGTGTGGACCCCACATCCAGAATTTTTGAGTCAGTAGGTCTGGGTGAGGCTGAAAATCTGCATTTCCCAGGAGTGGGAACCACACTTTGAGAACCACTTCTCTTAAGTGTGTCCAGCGTGGTGGGAGACAGCCCCATTTTTAATGCATTTAGGGACTGTATATAATTTTTCCTTTAAGTTCCTTTTAGAACTGAAGTTTTTACCTGCCTGAAAGTGAGTCTGTATAAATTGAACATTGTATGTATATTTCAATACCTGAAACAACTTTGGAAAAACTCGTGCGGCAGAAATGTTTGCTGGAGATTATTTGAGTGACATTGCCCATGGGCATGCCTGTGTAAGGGGAAACTGTATTGACACATTTTTGTTTATTCCTGTACACTTTGCACATGAATTTCCCCTGCATCTTTGCCAAGTTGTTCCCCCTGTTTGGGTGGAACATTCTGTCTTCCACTCTTCACCCCTTGGTTCATACTCAGGACTCATCTCCAGATAATGTCCTTTTTTACAAAGTTTCCTGGCTGAATAAAGTCCCCCTTCCCTGAACTCCTCTACCCCTGCACAGCATTCTACAGGCACGATCTTGCGTGATCTACACAGTATCTCTCCCACTAGATGGTAAGCTTGATATTACTAAGTGCTCAATCAATAATAATAATCAGCTAACATTTCATAGCACTTACTATGTACTAGGCATTGGTTGAATACTTTATATATAGTTCTTCATTAAATCCTCACAACAGTCTCACGAGGTAGATACTGTTGTCCTCCTGATTTTATGTTTGAGGAAACTAAGTACAGAAAGGTAACTTAGCCAAGGGCACATAGCTCTGCAGGGGCAGATCCTCTTTGAAGTCCCTGTGACCCAGGACTGACCCTTAGGCTGTCGGCCCATGAGGCTCATTGCCATTGAGGCACATGACTCACATCAAGAGATGCCAGTCCATTGATCTGTGTGGTGAGAAATGCCGAGAGGGGTGGACACTCTGGGCAGCCCATTCTTTCTCGTGGCAGGTTTCTCAGGAAGCCAAAGGATAAGCCACCATTGGACTAGGCAGCCCAATAAATTTAGACCAGAGAATTAGTAACATGGGTCCAATCTGTAGCAGCCTCGGATTAAGACAATCCATTCCTATAACAAAGGTGTCTCTGGAGTAAAGGGGCACGTCCCTGGGCACTGTTGCTTCATGGATGGGAGCAGGGACGCTGCAGCTACACTGTGTGGTTCTAACGCCAGCTCTGCTCCTTGCTAACTATGTGACCTGGGGCAAGTTACTCATCTGAATGGGATGTTGGTAATAATAATGGAACCTGTCTCATAGGCTTGTTTTGATGGCCAAGTTCTTTAGCATATGTAAGGAAATTAGAAGTGTGCCGAGTATATAACAAGAACTGTGGAAATAGTTGCTATTGTGACTATTAGCATTGTATTCTGAGGGGCCCGGTGCGTGATAGGTGCTCAATGCCTATTTCTGAATGATTGAATAAATGAATGGACAATTAGTTGAACTAGAACTTTGTTAGACTCTGCTGACCTTTACTTGACAGCAGTGACTCTCAAAATTTTTTTTGACAGTGACTGATAGTAAAGAAACACATTTTAAATTGAGATGAGTACACATGTACACACATGTAGACATACATGTCTTCTTGGGGCACATGGATGCAACTCTTCATGAAGCTCCAATTTTCTCAGGGCTGCGTGGACCAGAGCTGTGGCCGAAAAGTAACTGTGCCATGGACCTCGTGTCTCTCTGGCAGAGTTTAAACTTGGCTGAAGAAATGCTGTCTCTTCTCAGGTCTCTACTTCGTTTAACACTTTGCCTAAGGTTGACTAGTACCTGCTGTGGGGATGGTCTTGATCTCTCCCTGAACTCTCAACCCACGCAGAAGAAATCGCTAGCACTCCTTTTTCTGATGCGGGCTGTTGGCTCTTGGGCCCAATTCTACACTGGGGAAGGCTTTGACTGGCAGTGAGCCCCGATTCCTGAGTTGCTGGTGGCTGGCCAGGGTGAGCAGGAAAAGGCGTTTTTTTTTTGTTGGAGAACAGTGGTGGGCTGGGCTTGGCTGCAGCGTGTTTGAAGGAGAGGGTGGGTGGAACGTGTCCTGATGTGCATTTAGAAGGGTATGAAAAATAAAAAAAAAGAAGCATATGGCCTCTAGACAGAGGTGTCCTTTTGCAACAGACTGACCAGAGTTCCATTTGCTGCCCTTTCACTGGTCACTCTCTTTTCCCAGGTGAACGGTAAGGACAGAATCCTCGGGAAACTTTCTAACAGCTTGGTTCTCATCAAGGCTTGTGTATAAACACCATGTATGATACTACTTCAGGTCAAAGAAAAGAAAGGGAAAAGGCCAGAGGAACTCAATGTGAAAATGCTAATTGAATGACCCTTGCTACTATTTATCAGGCATCTCTGAGCTTTGACACCTGTGGGTTCTGCCTCCCGACTCAGGATGGCAGCTGTGTCTCTGCTCTGTAGCTTGCGGTCCACGTGACCTCTATCTTTTTTGTTTAAACATTTTAAAGTCTAATCCATTCTCCTAAATGCTAATGCTACTTAGCCTTCTCGGACCATGGCCATTTGGGGCTCTTGTTTTTTCCAGTTTAGGAAGTTGAATACCTCTATCTGTCTCCCCCGTTCCTTTTTGACCCTCTATTCTCCATCACTTTTCAAAAATGATAATGTTAGGAAAAGCTCCACAAGGACTCAGTAATGCAGACTCTGACAATTTTCTGATTTTGTATGTGTTCACATTTTCCAAGTATTCCCTAGCCTCTTTGTTGTCGATAGATGTTTTTGCAAAGTCTTCATTACTTCCTAATTGTTTAACTGTGTTTCTTGGCCCCCTCCCTCTTTCCTTTCCTGTGCTTTCTCTATTTGAGCAGTGGTCATGGATTTTTGGATTTCACAGAGCAAAAGTTAAAAAAAAAAAAAAAGAAAGGAAAGGCAGGGTAACTTACAAATGGTTGCCATCTTTTAATTTTTCCAGATAATGACAACTACTATTTACTTTCACCCTTGCATCATAAAAGAAGCTGCCCAACGGAGATGTGTTCTCAGAGAAGCTCAGCTTTCTCTCTGATTCCAGTTCAGTGCAATCTTGTGGGCACTTACTGTGGGCTCAGCACTGTGGTGGGCACAAAAGAAGGACTGGACGTTTGCCTGTACTCTCATGGGTCCCACAGAGGAGACAAGACAAGCAGCTGTGTAGGGCTGTAACTTTTAGGTCCGCCTTCCCCACAAAGGTAATAAAGGTAAAGATCACATCCTTGTGTCTCTACGGCCCACTGCACCAGCACATTGTCTGAACCGTCATGCATGCTCTATCAATGTTTGCTCACTCTAAAGGGATTACCGAACAGTACAAAATCAGATATATGTAGATGCTCAACTGAAGTCAGTCATGAACCAGTGCTGTAAGGCGCCGAACCCTGAGTGGCCCGTCAGAGCAGGAGGGGGTGGCTCACTGCAGCCTCAAAGTGGCAGGTGGTGAGATTTACGACGAGTCCTCTGGAATGAGTAGACATCACATGACCTGGCACTAAATAGTGGGGTCTTGCTGGAAAGCAGTTTAAGGCTCAGGTAATGATATTCAAGAGAGGTTATGTCTTTTTTTTGCAGGCTAATCACTATTTGGAGCATGGGATGGTGATGGACAGCAACAACTTTTTAGGGCAATGGTTAAAAACCCAGGTCAATTTTGCTCCCTAGGGGACATCTGGCAATGTCTGGAGACATTTTTGGTTCTTATATCTGGGGGAGAGGTGACACTGGCATATAATTCTGGCATATGGTAGAGAGCAGGGATGCTGCTAAACATCTTGCAATGCACAGGGCAGTCCTGTTGCCCCACCAAACAATCAAATGTCAACACACTATCGCTTAGAAACTGATGGAGGGGGACTGATAAGAAAAAGGAACTAAATATGGTGCTGTCAGTGGTATTTCGAGATCATGAGCTGTGCCGGAAGGCAAAGCAGCTACTACGGGGTATAGTTTATTTCTCTCCTTCTCTCCAGGGAGCTCCCTATTCCCAACCACCTTCTTATCACACTTCTCTTTCCTGACTTGTGTTGTTAGGTATCTTTCTCCTCTCCTATTGGCTCCTCTTTGGCGTAATGCCTCCAGAACTTCTCTTGGCCTCCTGCAAGTTAAGACCTATCTGGGGAGCTACCTGGGGAACTCTGGAAGGCTGTTTGGACACGGAATAGAATTTGGAGATGAATGCAGTGATCTTGGCCTGACATACACCTTTACTTTCATGTCATCTAGGCTCAAAGTCCCGTGTTAAGCCTCATGCTTTATGTTATTTCTTCAGAGGGACATTTTTGGCTTTGTCATGTTTCTAACCTTTTGAGTCCAAGCTAGACTTTGCCCCCCAGCCCCAACCCAGGGGCATGGCAGCTGCATTTGTTTACTGTAAGGGTAACAACAGAACACAGAGGTGAGTTTTCCAAAGTATAGTCCCTGTAACATTAATTCTCAACATTTTAATAAGTATTTTCTGGAATAAAAGAGTTCAGAAAAAGATATTTCAGTGATCTCTTATGTCTAGGATACTACTGGGTTAAGCAAATACTTTATTGCCAGACTTCTTAGAGCCTTTATTGGTCATATGGGCATTTTGAATTTCCAAGAGGAAGAAGTGGTATTCTATGTTTTTATACTTAATTGACCACGGGACACAGTTCGTAGAACACGTATCAATGACTTGGTCTGTGAACAATCATTACAGTGGAGCAGTGTGGACTTCGGAGCTCTGTCTCCCTGAATTCACGTCTCTCCCTCCACCCCCGCACAACTTGTTTCTTTGGGTAAGTACTTAACTTTTTGAAGCCTCAGCTTCCTCATCTGGACAATATAGTTATAGGCAAATAATATCCCTCACAAAGTATTGGGTGTTGCCTCCTAATGTCACATTTTCATTGTCACATGGTTGTGTAATTTGTTGTTGACAAGAAGGCCTTTCTTATTGGACCAAAATCACTGAAGGCTTGGATGGTATCTTGTGATCTTTGTGTTCTCAGTTCTTTCCCCAATTCCCGGCACATCATGGCCCTCAGTAAAGGCTAACTGAATGAGTCAATAGGTACTTTGTGTGTGTGTGTGTGTGTGTGTGTGTGTGTGTGTGTGTGTGTGTGTATGCTAGTCTCAGTGAATGCTGGTTTTCACCTGGCTCCTCCCCTTAACCCTCCTCAGTCAGTAAAAGCTTTTTGAAAGAGATAGGAAGGAAGTGTAGTAAAGTCATAGAGTAATGGTAACTTTGACCTTGACATTTCATTTGGCTAAAGGCTGCATGAGGATGCATGCTTCATGCGTGTAACAATTAACCAGTGTATATCTGAGGCTTGCCTAAGGAAGGTGTGCTTACCTGTTTGGAGCCCTGTGACACAGAATGACACTGGTTAATTCTCATCTGGAGCATTCTATTCGATTTGAGACATGGGCTGTTGGGAGGGAGGGGGCATTGTTTTCTTTAATATCCCTAACCCTGAGTGCTTCTGGAGAGGGTAAGAGAGTCGTTCACAAGCTGATGAGGCTCTTCCTGGGAGGGCACTGAAGAATCTGGGTGCCCCAAATTATAATGTATGGTGTAAGACGTGATGATGTGTGCGCTAGAGAGAAAACCAGGGACACATGTTAACCTCCTTCTTAAGAGCAGCATTCTGTAAAGGAAACAGCTTTAAACTTGGGTTTCGGCATCTGTGTGACTGGATGAATTTCCTGCCCTGTGGGTCTGAGTTTCCTTGTCTTGAAAATGAAGGTTTGGAACTGGAAGGTGTTTGCAGTCTCTCTTGGTTTGATAAAGTACAACTCAGTTGAGGGCTGTTTTGGAGAGTCTAGACTGCAGAATTTTTTGTAGATTTTGTAGGGCAGAACTTGGAACAATACAGTGGGAAGAGAAGAGGCTAGTTGGCTGGTCAAGGAGAAAAAGTCATTTTGGAGGGAGGGAGAAGGTGGACACATCTTGTTCCCAGAAGTGTTACCAGAAACACCTGCCTGAGCTGTTTTAGAGATGACTTTTAAGACTTTGCTTTCATTTAAAAAAAATAAATGTTTTATTTTATAATAGTTTTAGATGTATGGAAAAATCATGAAGAGAATACAGAGAATCCCCATATGCCCTATATGTAGTTTCCCCTAGTATTGACATTTTACATTAGTATGGTACCTTCATTGCTATTGATGAACCAACATGGATACATTAGTATTAACTGAAGTTCACACTTTATTCAGATTTCCTTAATTTTTACCTGTTCTTTCTTGGTCCCAAGGTCCCATCCAGGACAGCACATTCCATTTAGGTTCTTCTTGGCTATGACACTTCCTCGGACTTTCCTTGTTTTGGATGGCCTTGGTGGTTGTGCAGAGTGCCGCTCGGGCATTTTGTAGACTGTCCCGAAGTTGGACTTTGTCTGATGTGTTCCCCATGGTTAGACTGGGTTGTGGGCTTGGGGGAGGAAGACCACAGAGGTGAAGGGCCCTTCTCATCACACCTTATCAATATAACTTCTCACTGATGGTGCTGATCTTGACTACCTGGCTCAGGTAGCATTTGTGAGGTTTCTCCAATGTAAAGGTTTTATTATAATTATGTTCACCTGTTTTTGTATTGTACTATTTAGGGGGAAGTCACTATGTACTGTCCACCCTTATGGAGTGGGAAGTTATGCTCCACTTTCTTGGGAGGAGTCTTCAGTTTTAAATTAAAAAATACTTATTTCTACTTGCCTCACAAGTCTCTTATAGAAACCAGGTGCTGTGAGCGAGCCCATTCTTGGTTTTTGTTGTTGTTGTTTGTTTTGTTTTTGGTCAACAACAGACAGTTGATGAAGGCATGGGACTTAGAAAGGTTACCAGAATGCTGAGTTTGCTAACTACTCTTCTCTGCTTCTCCCAAGCGGTGCTTTTTGAGAGCTGAAACAAATCCATCGTGAATGAGGGTTGTGAGTGAGGAACCAGGGAGACTGAGGCAGAGGGCGGGGCTGGCAGACACATGCAGGACTCAAGTGGCCTAAAGGGAAACAGCGTGGTGAAGAGGGAATAATGAGGAGTTCTGTCTCCAGGATTAATTGAACTTTTTCTATCCATCAGCATGTCTCCTGGATTACTGCTTGCACCTCTGCTAATGGGGTTTGAGATGAACGTTCAGCCTGGGACAGTGGCTGGGAGGAAAGGCTGTTCGGAGTTCCTGGCCTTTTGTTCCCAACTTGCTGTCATCGTCCTGTAAATCAGGCTTTTGCAGGTCTTAGTTTTTCTGCTGCTCACAGACAGAGTTGAATGTTCATTTGCGTCCAAGTCTGCCAAAAAGTGCTTTTATCTCACCTGTAAAATGATGCGTTAGTTTGAACCAAAGAGTGGAAGTACAGGGGCTAGTGATGCTTGACCTCTTTTCATACTTTTGGCAGATACTGCTAATTGATATGTGGCCTCGGAATCCTTCTCAAGATATTAACTACATCCCTTAGGGTGGGCAAGCAAGGAAATGATTTGCCATCCCTAGACTTTAATGGGCTTCTTTGATGATACAACTGTAAGCTTTTAAGATTCAGGTTTGCACAATTTCTCCACTATTCAATCAGTAAATCCTCCATACTCCCATGGGTCAGGTTGGGTACACGTTGGTGAATAGAAGAGTCACAGTCCCTGTCTTTGTGGAGCTCACAGACCTTAAGTTCTTTGATCAATGTCCTGAGTTGTGTCCCAGTAGCTCTTAGCAGATCTTAGTACAGGTAAGGGCCATCAAAGTCATCTGACTGTTGGAGGGGTAGGAAGTAGATTTGATTAAGCACCTTGGGCAAGTTTCAACCGTGATATCTCATTTAATCTTTATAGCCACCTTATAAATTAGGAAGTAGTAGTTACAATTTACAAATGAGAAAAGCAAGGCACACAGCAGAAGTTGCCCAAGGGCCCAGAGGGATAAGTGGTAATGAGGAGATTAGACCTTTGGTGCGTCTCATGCCAAAGGCAATGGTTTTTATACTGTACCTCATTCATGGTTCGAAGTGATCTGTTCATTAATATAAAGAGAGTGATTTTCGTAAAGGAGGAGGGCAGATTAGAGTTCATGCTGGGGAGAAGGGGAGAGGCTGGGCTGACATGGATGCTGACCTGCACCTGCTAGAGGCTTTGGCTGGGGAAGCTGTGTGGGGCTGATGCAGCTAGTCAGACAACAGAACAGGCTCTGGCCAGACTGTGCTGTAAATGAGGCCAGCCCAGGACATGTGTCTCTTCCTGCCCCCTGGATCATTTATCATATCATATCACCCTGATTTCCTCCTAGGCCTGCTGTTGGCTTGCAATGTAGCCAATTCTTTCCTGGTTTCCAAGCTGCTCAAAGCTCTAAGATTTCTCCCTATGCTCTTGTGTTGCCTTGAGATAGATTGCATCCTGGAGAGATGTGTTTAGGAAAGAGGCAGAAGGAGGCAAGTATTGGGCACAGCGGAGTTGAACTTGCCCTCCTTGATGTGGCCTGGCCCCAGGCGCTGGCCTCTGTCAGGGCCCCATCACCCAGGCCAGCCTCGCTCTCTTCACACACTTACTACAAAGCTTCCCACCAGAGCGTTGCAGTCTAGCTGCTGACCACCCAGAGTTTTGCTCAGAGACATCATGTTCAGTGTTTGGGGGCCCAGAGAGTCCATAATAGGCTCAAGCTGGGTGAAAAAAGGACTTTCCTGGAAAATAGAAAAGAAAATCACTAAAACTTCATTGGATATTTCCAGAGACAAGGAAGGGCTTTTTTTTTTTCTCATAGAGAAGCTCTTATTTTCTTTGTTTCCTAAATAACAGCTTAGTACAGTGGGAATCTCTTCTTCACGAGTGAACCAACCATTCCAAGTGGTCGTAGTTGTTTTTGCCTCAGTTTCCCTGAGAGTGAAGCCTGAAGCACAGACTTGGGTGCAGACAGCATATTTGGGAGGATGGTGGATGCTGGATGCACCCCTGACAGCCTCCCCCAGGAATGAAAGGATGAGTTGTTATGTGCTGGGAATGCTGGGGCCCAGAACCCTCCCAGGTCAGCTGTCATGGGAGGGCCTCAGATGCAAAGATCTGCCCACTTCAAGGCCACGCCCACTTCCAGTTCATCCAATGACTGGTGGAAGTCAGGATACAAAACTCTGGCCCCCTCTCTCCAAGGCCAGATAACACGGAAGTGTCATCTCAGTCCCACAACTCCGCCAAGGTCAGTGGAGGCTCACCTGCTGCCTCCATGCCTTCCTTTCCACAGGTGTTTATTCCTAGAGTTCTCCGTAATAAGCCTAACCTGTGAGCAGAGGTGCCAGACGGTCTGGGAAAGCAAATGCTAGGATGAGATATTGGAGCTGGACCACCATTGCCTGGCTGGCAGCGAGGACCAAGTTATTGGAAGCAGGTGCAGCGGTGCAAGCTTTAATCCACGGTGATGTGGGATGTATACCAGTGGAAAAGAGTGGATGAGCTGTGCAATGTACAACCTTTGAAAAACACGGGGTGAGTAGGTACCAGCTATGAGGACGGTAGAATTGAGTAGCTGTTGCTAAGTTCAAGAATGTGTTGACAAAAGCTATTGAGGGGTTCAGAGTGCTTAATCCCAACTACATAGCTAAGTATGAAGGCCAGAGGACTTCCTTGGTAGCATGTGAAGATGTTTTTCTCTCCAGCAGAGAAAGCTGGGGCCAGGGCCTGGGCCTGGGTCTCGGTCATTAGAAGAGCTGAGTTCAAAGAAAGTGAAACTCTCAACCAAAGCAAGTGCTTAAGTTGAGTTTAAGCAAGGTCAGGGCCCTGGTTAGGAAAGAATGGGGCCCTGACACATGGGGTGGGGACTTCTGAGGGAGGTATGACAGTCGGTTATCACACCACTTACTCTTTGGGTCCCACATTTCACGTGTAGATCATAACTCACCTGCTGTTGATCCCCTTCTTATCAATGGTTAAAATTAATTGAGTGGGGTTGAAATACCAACTTTACAGTTTGCTTTGTAATGTTTATCATGGTAGCTTTGCTGGAAAAAAAAATCTTATTGTGCTACAGTGTTGCTGAAAAGCCCCTCACTGGGCTGGTAATAGCTAGATACGAGCTCCTTGGTGGCAGGAACTTTCACTCACACGTCCCAATCCCCAGACGTTCATTGAGCCTGTAACCTGTGCCAGACACTGGTCAAAGTGCTGGGGATGGCGTGAACGAGGCAGGTGCCACCATTGACCCCCCTCCCCTCACATCCCAGAAAAATTTTATGGTCTTCTGCACATCTGTGTCATGGTGTTAACACGTGACTGGACATTCATTCATTCATTCATTCACTCGTTCATCAATAGTTGAGTACCAACTGGATTTCAGGCACTGGGCTTGGTTTAGGGATACAGTTAGTGAGTATCAGTAACTCACAGGACAGTGTGCAGGGGGAGGGGACAGGTAAACAAAAAGCATAAGCGTATCAAACTGTATGAAGGGGTCTATGGTGCCAGGGAGGGCTTCCTAGATCTGAAAGGGAAGCAGGTGTTCACTGACAGGGGACTGCTGTCCTCACAGAGGGAACAGAAGCGCCCCAAGCGGGGAGGAAGCCATGATGTTCTGGGAGCCCCGAGAAGGCCAGTGAGCTGGCAACCAGGGAGAAGGGGCATCTAGAAAGTGCTCCTGTCGCATCGAACACTTAGGACATCTAATCATAGCTTTTGTTTAAACAAAGACCTTTTTTCCAGTGTAACTCAATCCTGGGCTTGCAGCGCATGGCTTCCCTTTCCAGCGAGGGTGAGACAGCAGCCAGCCACGCCCTCCCAGGGCGCCCCCCAGAGTGGCCCTGCCTAGGCGTCAGTCAGGAGCAGTGCCTGTGCTCCCGGGGAGCTACCAGCTGGTAGAGTAGCCCCACATGGAGGGGAAGATTGGCATCCTCTGAATCTCCGCCCCCCACCCCTCGTGCAGTGGAGCGGCTGTTTGCACAAGTCGAACATTGATTCAGCTGCGGAAGGGAAGGGGTGCAGGGGTGTGGGTGGAGGGGCCCAGGGCTGGGAGTGGGGAGGAGGTGGGAGGAGAAAACTGTCAGGGGGGCGCGACTTGGAGGAGGCCACTGAACGGTTAACTTCCCCCACGTGTATCTCTACCCCTCTCCGCGCACAGGCTGTATTTATAGATGGGATAATTGCAGGGGCTTTGAAAGCAGCCGGCTTTCAGCAGCGGGGGCCGGTGGGTGGGGGTGGGGAGGCCTGGGTCCCACCTGCTCCAGGGAGCTGCCCCTCCCCCACTCTCCCTTTTTCCTTCTTAAGCCTCCTAACCAGACCCAGCAAGGGCCCCACCAAGCAGCGTCTTTCACCTGGTATTTCAAGCACCTCACATTTACCACCCCCCACAGCCTTAGGCAGTGAGTACAGTAATTTCCCCAGCAATTCAGTGGGGCCTTTCCTGACCACCTCAGCTAAAGGGGCCCCTGCACCCCGGCGCCAGCCTCCCCTACAGCCACTCCAGAGCCTTGACGTGTTTCATTTGTTTTGTGGCACTTCATCATGATCGGAAAATTATCTCGTTAATATTTTTTACTTGGGTACTTAGTGTCTGCATTGTTGCTCCTGTTTGCTGAATGCCTGGCCTAGAACAGGCATTCAGTAAATATTTGTTGAATAAATGAATGCTTATTTGACTAGGAAACTGAGGCTCAGTGGGGTGAAGTAATTTTCAGGGTCACAGGGTGAGGAAGTGGCAGAGCTGCACTTATCCAGGTCTGACTGTCTGCAAAGTGTAAGTTCCCCCATCAGGCCAGGCTGCCAGAGGGGGTGGGGTGGGGTGTGTGTGTGTGAGGGTGGGGGTGCCGTTTTCAGTGGATGGTGCTCCCTCCTCCTGGTCCTGGCTGAAGGGGCAGATGCGCTTCAGCTGTGGCTAATTGTTGCTGATCTTTCCAGGACAAGCCAGATATCTGGATTTTTATGTGAAATAATCCTGTTTTTTAAATGCTGGCAACAAATCCACATCGAAAATGACAACATACACGCTGCACAGAGCATGGGCCACCCAGAACACAGCTGCAGGCTGGATGGGTCCTACGGTTTGCAGCCTCGGCCCTCTCCTCACCTGCCCTGTATTGAAAACAACACGGGTAATGCTGACCCCTTCCGGGGATGCTGCACTGTGGGCATTTCACAGCCCTGCCTTACCTAGCATTTCTTTTACTGTTCACAACGTTCTGGGAAGAAGGTAGGGGAAATCGCTGTACCTATTCTAGAGATTAGCAAACAGAGGCCGAGAGGGACTCTACGAAGCCACAGGGGAGTGGCAAAGAGCTGTCACTCTGATCCCTGTGCCTGGCAGCCCAGTGTTGATTGCCCTGCCCAGGACCACCTCTCTCCGTGTGTTTCATCTCCCCCTCCAATGGGACAAAGGAGACAGGCCCTGTGAATGCGGAGAGGAGAGCTCATGCTGTGTCACCCACAGGTTTGGGTGCCCCCAACAGAATTTATTGCTAGCTCTGTGGAGAGTGGCCCATGCTGATTCTTGTTTGGAGATGCAGTTATCAAAATATTGTCACGCTGAGTAATGATAGAGCTCTATCAATGCACTTTTATTCTAATTAGGCTTTAGCAGTTGTCAACCCAACAAAAGAAGGGGGAGCCTTGGCTAGTCTGCAAGCTCCTGTATGGCATGGAGACTCCCTTATTCCAGCCTAGGACCGCCCGCCCCAAGGGTAGGCTGACAGCAGGTGATGGCTGAGTGAATGAATGAATGAGTGAGTGAATGAATTCCCAAGGGCCCAAGGGCAAGGGGAGCAGGGTAGAGGACCTCTGAATAATGTCATAACCATAGTTAGCATTTTTTGTGCACCTTTTACCTGTCGAGGTAATCTGTAAATCTAGAACAGTGACTGGCACTCTGTAACTGCTTGGGACATATTAACTATTAATATTTTATTTAATCCTCATAGCACCCCTGGGGGAGGCATTATTATTATTATGCAGACAGGGAAACCAAGTCACTAGGAGGTTGAGCAACTTGCCCAGGTAACCCAGCAGGTAAGTGGTGGCCCAAGGCTTGAACCCCCAGCTGTCTGGCCTCAGAGTTCATGCTCAACTCACCAGGGAATACCAAAGGAGGGGAATTGCTAGAGAGAGACAAGGGAAGTGAGGAAGGACATTCAAAAGAGTCAAGAAAGAAAGGGGGCGTGAGGGAACCAGGCTGAGAAAGGGTGGCAAATGGAGGCCTCAGCCTGAAGGGCAGTGTGAGCTGGGTCAGAACGCAGTCCAAGGCATCCATCTCCCCAGGCTCTTTCCCGTGTGAGCACGATGGAAACTGACAGATCCAGGATTAATCCAAAGGTTTCAGCTCTCTGAGTACCAGGTGGAGATTTGCCTGAAGCATGGCCAGAGCATGATTTGTGAGCAGAGTCTGACCTTGGCCGCCAGCTGGCCTGGGTACCCTCCACACTTGTCCAGGGAGGCTGGCCGGGCCAGTGCCCCTGCTGAGACAGGTCAAAAGGGTTTAAAAACAGGCAAGAAACAAGAGAATGGATCGATTTTTCTCAGTGAACTTAATGCTCTATAAAGGAAGTGTGTAATTATATGAACTTCCGTGTACGGGGAGAGACCTAGCGCTGTCTGATTCTCTGTGCCCCTCACCATTGATTACCCGTAGGGGGTCTGCGACCTTTCTCAGGACATGTCTCCACAGCTCCTGGTTTTAAGGGAAGTGGGGAGAGCCAGGTGGTTTCAAATATTTTTTTGCTCATTGCCCATAGTAAGAAAAATCTTTGATATCAGCACACAGTATACACATACAAGATGGTGGCGGGAACCATAGTGTCCCCGGTCCCATCAGGCCAGACCTGAGAGCCGGAGCTGCAGGTGGGTGTGGTGGGGCCACATCAAAGCCCAGCCATAACCTTCAGGGAGGTTGAGCTGAGCTGGCCTGGCCCTGGCGGGAGATGAGTCGAAGGAATTGGTGGTTAGAGCTGTCTCCTTGAGCAAGACAGGCCAAGTGAATCTAGGAAGGTGCTTAAAAAGAATGAGGGTAGACTAACTCCAATTTTTCTTCCTTGTTTGATAGCCTATGGTGACCAAGTTTTGCCCAATCAGCTTCACAAATAAGACTGTTTCTAGGAAAGATGTTTTCTTCCTGATAAGGAAGAAGTGTGAAAAAAATCCATTTTGCTTTTCTTTCTTGTTTTGTAATACTTTTGGATATGTTGTGTGATAAGATGTATGGAATGTGGCAGCCATATTGTGACTATGAGGGAAATGTGATATAATGAAGGTGGCAAAGGATTTATGCAACTAGATACCAAAGACATGGCTGAGCTTGGGTGCTTACCCCACAACCACCTACCTCTACTTCTTGTCTAGTAAGTAATAACTGTCCCCAAAGTTTAAGCCACTGTTGTTATATTTCTGCTCCTTGCAGCTGAAATGATCCTAACTGATTTAGAAGCATAAACTTGGGGGCTGTATTCCTGGGTTCCAGAAGGTTCAGACTTTTTTGAACAGATTTCTAGAACCAGTGTTGGATGACTCAGGCCCATAGACTGGCTTGTACCTTACTTCTTTTGTGTGAAGGAAGCTAGTGTGGGGACCTCAGAGCTCTGGCTCATAATCTCTATTTCTTGGTGTGTTTTTCTCTATTCGATTTCCTTGCTTCTTTTCCCTTCCATAAGAAAAAAAACTCCCTTGAAGATGAAACTGAAACTCTGCTGTCAGTTCAATCAGGAAATGTCATGGCCAAGTGCCATGGAAGAGCCACATGTATGGAGACAAATTCCCAAGGTGCATGGTGGGAAGGGAATGTGTTGGGGGACCTCTAAAGAACTAACATCAATCACACACCTATTATGTGAGACACAAAGAAGTTTACTTCTGGACCCTCAGTTTTACCCCATTATCCTTGTGCTAGTGCCATACCATCTTGATTACTGGAACTTTAAAGTAACTTTAAAAATTGGGACGTGTAAGTTCACCAACTTTGTTCTTTTTCAAGATTATTTTGGCTACTCTGAGTCCCTTGAATTTTCATATAAATTTTAGGATCGACTTGTGAGTCTCTGTAAAAAAGGCAGCTGGGATTTTGATAGGGGCCATATTAATTCTGGGGTCTGTTTGGGGTGCATTGCTGTCTTAATGATATCTTCGTCATGAACATGGGATGGCTTTCCATTCTTAGGTCTTTAATTGGTTCAAGGATGGTTTATAGCTTTCAGAGTACAAGCTTTGCACATCTTTTGTTAAGTGTCGTCCCACGTAGTTTATTCTTTTTGACGCCATTGTAAATGGAATTGTTTCCTTGATTTCATTTTCAGTTGTTCATTGCAAGTGTATAGAATACAATTGATTTTTGTTTATCGATCTCATATCCTGCAATGCTGCTGAACTCGTTTATTTCTTCTGGGTAATTCTTAATGGGATAAGTATTTTTTTCCCCTCCTAATTCTACTTATTTCTGATCTCTAAGCTTTCTGAGTCATCCTTGGCTCCATAAATGTTTTTTTTTTAACATTAGACTGAACATTTAAAAAGCCAAAACAAAACAAAAAAACTCAAAACCACCCCTGATGGAACTAGATAGTCCCCCATTCTTTATTGGTTTCACTTGTGCTTTGAGTATGAGCTATATAGGCGGGAAATAATCTTAGGTATCTGGGGAAGGAAATAAAAAGGGATCCACTTACCCAGGACATGAGAAGGGAGGGTCTCAGGAGAGGAAAGAGTAAAGGAGAGGGAGCGAGAAAGGGAAAATGACCAGCGCCTTGAAGCGAGTTCCCCGAGGGAGTGTGGGGAAGCAACGGCACGTAGGAAGAGAAGAGTGAGAGATGGTGAGGGGAGGGGAGGGGGGTTCAGAAAAAGGCACACCAGCATATGTGTCACCAAGCCTGGTTGTTCAGGGTAGCAGGTGCCAACCACTTGCCCCGAAGGATACTTTGGTGTTGGAGTGACTGGGAGGGAGGAATATGATGGCCCCTCTGTTTCAATGTCTACATCAATGACTATTCATTGCACGTCTGTTACGTGTTCAACACTTACATTCATGACTTTGAAAATGATTGTGGATGGTGGACCATGGCATCTCCCTTTTACAGGCAGGGGATTGAGTCTCAGGGAAGTTCAGAAATTTCCCAGTTCTTGAAGGACAAAGTGAAAAGCTGAGAGCTGGCTTCTTTAACTTCTAAGTCTGTCTTCCCCTCGCATGCGTCAGAGCCTCCTGAGTCCTGGCTGGGGAGCTGTGCTCTGCTGGCTGGCTCTACTGGCCCTCCTGCAGCCGCTGCCTCCCAAGCCTCCTCAGCCTCCTCTGCAAGTCGTTTCAGGGCAGGTGTCTCTCTTTGTGCCTTGTATCACCTTTTTGCAAAGTATCCTCAACTCTGCTCTGGCCTGATCAGCAAGAGTTTTCAGCTTTATTTAACACTCTCCTAGGTACAGGGGGGAGAACTGGGGATGGGAAAGGTGAAACACACTCCCTCTTGCCTTCCAAGTTCTATAACCACTCCTTTAAGTCAGCAGGGAGATGAGCCTTCTCTTCTCCTTGTGTTTGGGCTGCCTGGCCTCTGATTCAGTTCTGTGAATATAGGACCATGGCCACCCTGCCAGACTTTGGCTTGGCTAACAGTATTTGGTCACCTGGAAAAGCAACTGGGACATAATTGGGTCTCAAAAAAATATTTCTTGAATGGTGAATGGGTGGATTCCAGTCCCTGCCCCAGCACCAGCATGATCAGGCTGTTATCTGTTAGTCACTCTCAAAATGGGAGGCAGTTCAGTTTAGGATAGGGCCCAGGGGTGTCCAGCCTGTGACCCGTGGGCCACACGCAGCCCAGGATGACTGACTGCAGCCCAACACAAAATCGTAAATTTACTTAAATCATTGTGAGATCCTTTTGTGATTATGTGTCACAATGTATTTCATGTGTGGCTCGAGACAACTCTTTTTCTTCCAGTGTCATGCAGAGGTGCCAAAAGGTTAGACATTCCTGGCAGGCGATGGGTCTCCCTATTATAATAGATCCCACCTTCATAAGCTCAGCTGTCTGTTGAGAGAATAAATACTTATTGATCTCTGAGGAGGTGCCAGGGACAGACTGGTCAATGAGTCTTGGTACTCATGGACTCTCAAATTTAGAGGGGGAAACAGTCATAATGTAAACAGTTACAAGTATCCAAATCCTTACACCTGTCATCTTGCCTGCTCCTTTCTCCTTCTTGCTCTCAGCTTTCTATGTCACTTCTCTCCTGAGGGCCACCCTCTCCTGCCTCTCTCCCCTCAGCACTGGGTGTGAGTTTACCCTCCTTCCTGGGACAGGCTTCCCACCGCCTTCTTTCTGAGAAGCTCCGGGAACTGTTCTGCACGAGGCTCTCATTGGTCTCCATCTGTGAGTCCCTCGTTCCTGCCTGTCTCCACCCGTACATCCTGGTGGAGCTCCCCTGGCCGGGGTGCGCTCTGCAGAGCACTCTCTGCCCTCTGAAGGACGATGCTGGGACAGCTGCTGTGGAAGAGCATCCCTGAGGCTTAATTCTTCCTGCGTGAATTGCACGTGACTGAGTTTCCACCCTTCGAGGGAAAACATTGCTTTGGATGATTTCCATCACTGTCCCCTTCACTGAATGTGTCTTTAAGGACATTTGATGGGCCAGGTAATAGGGCCAGGGGCTGGAGATGTGTGTAGTGATCAGTCCCCATCCCTGTTCTTGACCTTTTGGGGAGATAGGATGTGCCTGTCCAATGATAGATAGTGACATATGGAATCATAGAGTCTCAAGGCCATTATTTGTTCCAGTACTTCTCAAACCTCTTTGATTGTGAACTAATAGTAAAAATATACTATATAATAGTGTATAATAGATACTATTAATGACATATAGTATATAATATATTATATAACATTATATAATACTATACTACTAATAAAACATATTTTACATCATGTCCCAATATACACATATATACATTATTCATATATGTGCATATATATTAAGTAAATTAATGTATAATGAAAGTTTTACAAAACAATATTCACTCTTAATATGCCTACATTTTCTCTTTTAAAAATGCTGACCCTACAACTCACTGAATTGATCCTGTGACTCAATACCTGAATATGAAGTTTCGAACTGCCGGTTGGAAAATACTGTTCTACTCTAACAACCTACCTGGAGCTTTCAGCCTCTCCATAGTTGTCGACCAGTTGTCTGGTCTTGGATTTCTCTGGTGGTCGGGAACTCGGTGTCTACCCAGGAAGTCTGTTCTATCTTCAGACAGCTTTGTCCGTTAACAAAGATTCCCGTGTGAAAATCTGTCTTCCACGTCTGACTGGCTCGGTCTTCTTCCCAGGAACACCCTCCAGCGTAGCCGTGCGCCCTCCTCCACCCCTTGCTCTCATGTCTCGTCGTAACTCTGGATCAGCTGCTGCTTGAGTGCGAGCGCGCCAGCTTGTCAGAGCCAGTTTCCAAATTTTTAGGAATTTTGGGAGCTGGTTATTAAAGTCATAATTAAGAGTTAAATTTTATGACTTACAAATGAATTATATGAAAAAATAGTAAGTACTCAGAACTCATCACTTCCTAATGACTCTATGCCACTTGACTATCATGTACACTCTGGAAGTTGTTTGTGTCTGTTGTGTGCGTGGTGGAAATACCCGACGATGGCATGCTATTGCCATCTCTTCCTAGCTCTGCATTCAGTGACGCCACATCGGTAGCCTGAAACTGGCCACGGTAAGGACATTTACACCATGGAAATTGGCGAACACAACAGGGCCTCCTCACCTTCTGGCCAGCCAGTGTTTAAGCACTTAGCACACTGTTGCTCTGGAGTCACACTGCTTGGGTTTCATCTCAGCTCCAGTACTTGTTAGCTGTGTGACTTGGACAAGCTACTTAACATCTCTGAGCCTCAGTTTTTTTTCAAGGCACATCCTTCTAAGGTTGCTTTGAGGATTAAGTGAACTAATGCACATAAAGTACCTAGAACAGTGCCTGGCACATGGCGCCTACGTAGGTGTTAGCTGTCATCCAGGCTGTCGCTAATCATTCATTCACCCTGGCAGGGTATGATTTCCAGGAGTCACTTGGCTTGCTCATTGTTCCCTATCTTGCCTTCCTATTTGACATATGGGTTTGTCTTCCTTTCCCAGCTAGGTCACAGGGTCCTGAGAGAAGGGGTGTTTTTTCTTTCTTTCTTTTTTTTCAATTGCTAGGGCCTAGTCCTGATCTGGGTGCAGGATAGATGCTCCGTCTCACTGACCACTGGGAACCTTCCAGACTCCCCAGGGACCCTCACTGTTCCCAGGGTGGTGCCCTTCTCCTGTGGAGGGCTCTGCGCTTGGCCAGTAGACTTGAAGATGAGTAAGCATTTGGGTTGAGGCAGCCCAGAGCTGGCTGGCAGTTGCAGACAGCCCAGCTGCCACCAGGTGGTTGGCTATAAATCACCAAGCCTCACCCTCCCTGAAACCCGATAGAGCTGAAGCATGAACGGCATCTTGTGTCAGTGATGAAGCATCTGGCCCCACCCCCAGCTCTGGACAAGGCCTCACAGAACTCAGTGAGGCCCTGGTTCCCTCCTCGGGCACAGCTACTGTGCTGTTAGAAGTCCAGAGACTCTCCTGACTCACAACAGCTCCACTAGTGCCTATATTTTACCATTAGGGATTCATTCCTTTAAGGGCGGACAGTGCTTTCTCCATGAGTTTCTATTTTAAAATGGTAGTATCTTGGCAGAGTGGTGTATTATTAAGCCTCTAAAACCTTAGTGTGATTGAACTCACCAGCTACATTCTCGCTGCTCCACTGCCGTCCCTCATCAAAGTGGGTATCGCTGTGCTGGACGTAGCGCTGTTTAGTGTTGGACCCCCCAGCCCCACCCCCACCTGGCTGCACTGTCAGCACCAGGGAGCCTGCTGCTGAGTTAGAAAAATCCGATTTGCTAGTTACTGACCCTCCTGTTCCCATTCAAAGTAAATTTCACTCATACAATCTCATTATTTAAGTAAATGTTTATACATATATAACAAAATTTCCCCTAAACTATACATTTCCTGGATCCCTCTCTAAACTGACAGAAATATAATCTTCTGAAATAGGGGCCAGGAATCCTTATTTTAAAATATCTTCTCCCAGTGATTCTAAATACTCAGTCAGGTGTAGAAATTAGTGGAGTAGTAGACTGACGTTTCTCAGTGGTGGATACTATCTTTGATTCACTTTCCTGTTCCTGCAGCTCCTTGCCCGGGGCTTGGTGCAGAGCCGACGTGCTGTAAGTGCTCAGTAAGTGATGGTTAAACTAAACTGGAAGAGGCTAGGAGGTGGGCAGAACTGGATTTGAATCTAAGCTCTGCCACTTCCTGTGTACCTTGGGCAGGTGATTTCTCCCTTCCTGGCAAATCGGGATGATAATGTACACGAAAATAGGGATGTTTAAAGGCCAGTGCGATGGCTCCACTCCCTGTCACACCTCCTTTCCCGGGCTGTAAAGGGAGGGGCGGGGAAAGTCCCAGGAAGTTTTGTATCAGTTACTCAGGGGGCGGGGCAGAGGAACTAAAGGCCAGCTTCAAGCACTGGCCTTCCCCTGCTACCACAGGTCTCGCGACACTGCCTTTGGGCCACGCAGATGAAAAGCTGGGGACATCGGCAGGGCTGGAATCGATCTTTTCTCTGCTGCCTGTGGCCAGATTGATCGGCTTCCTGCTTGATACCTGCAATTAGGAGACCAACTGAAGCTAATTGCTAGCTCTACCTGCCCAGCTCCTGAGGACTCGGTGGGGGAGGTGGCCTTAGAGAAAGCCAAGTGACCAGCAGGGAGCTTGCAGAGGAGGGGCAGGTGTGGATGGCGCCGCATGTGCAGAGGGCACTACTCTGGGGACAGGATTGGGTGGGGTGCTGTCTGCCATCTTCATCTGGAGGGGAGAGAGCTACGGCCACCTTCCCTCCCCACAGTCTTACTGTGTCTTGCTGACACGCACTTCTTCTAATCCTAGTTTCAACAATCCTCACCTGGGTGCATCTTCTTAAATATTTTATTGAAGAGGGAGATTCTGGAGTGCTTGGGTGTGAGGATGGCCCAGGCATCACTAGTGTGTGGCTGTTGGCCTCTTCCTTTGGAAGAAGGGGTGGGGCTGTCTCACTTGAGGGTCTAGGTTTCTGGCTGAGGCCTCGGGTGGAGCCCGGGGCCAATTCTTGGTGTGGTGAAGGGCGAAGAGTGCAGGCCTCTGCTGCTCCACATTTGGTTACTTCGGGGCTCAACCGTTCTAGGGAGTGATGCTCCCTGAGATTCAGTCTCTTCACCTGTAAAATGGGACAACGATATCTACTCTACAAGGGGGTAGGGATCCAATGAGAAAACCCAGGAACAGCACCTAGCACAGTCCTCGGAACATAGTAGTTGCTCAATAAATGGTAACTATTGTCACTGGTGTAATTTTTTCTTGTTTTCTCCTCTAGTCTAAGACTCCCCCTCCCCCGCCATTTTAATGTGTCTGGAATCATGTCATGTCTTACCATAACTGTATACTTTAGGTGTAGTGTTTTGTCTCATCTTCCCCCAAGAGTGGTTGTTAAATCAACGATGACTGTTATAACTAAGAGTTTCCCAGACCTGAAAAAATGTGGTCTCAGTGTTCTTCCCAGCCCTCAGCTGGCATTGCACTGATTTGTGGATTTATTTGGCCAGTAACCTCTTTTTAAGAAGGGAGATTAACAGGTATTAAAAGTGTATTGGCAGCTAATTGAGCAAAACTAAAACAACATTGAAGAAAGGGGAAGATTTACAGAAAAGTAGGCAACTGTGCAGACCTTATCACAGAAGGGAAAAATATTTAGGAACTTCTCTGATCTGGAGTTCTCCAGAGCCCGGGTTTCTTATTTCATCCCGCTCACCTGCTGGCCTCTTCTTTAGAAGAGCCCCTCTCCTCCTATGGGGTCACCCACCTACAGGGTCAGGGTGTTTACCCATTTGTGACAGGCTGTCTTGGGGATCCTGTCTACAGGATCAGTTTACAAAATACACTCCATTAAACCAAATAGAGCCTCATCTGAGGATCTTGAAAATGTTAGTAAATAGGAAAACATAGTATAACTCTGGCCTATCCACTCATAACCATTGCATAAGAAACTTGAAGATATTCTGAGTCTGCTTATTTAGTTTTGCACATGTGTGTGTACTGTGCAATCAGGGAATCTGACATTCCTGAGAAAGTGACTCTTACTAAAATCATTCCAGAGAATTAACACCTTGCAGCAGGCCCCCTGCAGCCAAAGGAGGCTCCCAAGTCCACGGTGGTTCCCAGGAGCTGGGCTGTGAGCGAAGTCCTCCCCGGGGGCTTGTTTTCAGTCCCACGTTCTCATCGGGGTAGGCAGTGGATGCTGCTCTCCCTAGAGCGAAGCGGTATGTGCTAATACTACTCTTCCTGATACCACCGCTGCTGCAGGGGGCAGGCACCTGATTCGATCCTCACAGCATTTCTATTACAGAGATTCTATTATTGGTTCCATTTGGCAGATGAGGAAATGTAATCCCAGAAGGCTTGTTTTATGATTCCCAAGCTGGCTTGACTCCACACTGCAGAGTTCGATGTTCTCTGCCAAGATCATTGCCCCTTGGCTGCCCTGGGGTAGGGTCCTGAGCGTGAGGGGAGATGTGCTGGGGGAGGGGTGTCCTGAACTGCGTTTGTCCCATCTGAGCCCTGCTTCTGTCCTGGGTTGCCCCTGCTGACAGTCAGTGCCTCTTAGGGCTGCCCATCGCACAGTTCCAGGAAGCATCGCGCACACCCTGGTCTGTGGCAGAGGATGGCAGACTTGTAAAGGGCCAGGTAATATGCTGGTCTACAGGCCATGTGGTCTCTGTTGCGACGACTCAACTCTGCTGTTGCAGCGTGAGAACAGCCACAGACAACTTGTGAATGAACGGGCAGGGCTCCATTTCAGTAATACTTGACTTACAAAACCAGGGAGCAGCAGGCTGCAGACGGTCGGCCTCAGCTCTATGGCAGGCAAAGGGGTGACGTGCACAGAAACAGCCATGTGGCAGGTGCTCCCAGGAGGGGTACTGTGAGGGAGCCCTGCCTTTTGGTGACTAAGGAGTAATCCTGAGAGAGAGAGAGGTCAGCTGGTTTGAAGAAAGCTGGTGTGTGTGTGTGTGTGTGGTACATGTGTACTCACATAAATTAATCATGTTCCTTATTAAAACCATCCCAGTTTAATAATCCTTACTAAAACAACAGCAAACATTTCCACACCATCAGGACAGCCTTGCAGGGAGGGAGGGGTGGTGTGACTCATGGTCCGGCTGAGTCTCAGGGGTCCTTGGGGGAAGGGAATCTCCGTTGTCACTGAACCAGTGGTTCTGGGCCATGCTATTCCCCCGTTTAAAGGTCAGGCTCCATCCAGTGCAGGCAAAAGTCTTTTCTTAGTCCAAGTGCAGCTGAAAGATGCAGAGACTCAGACTTTTCCAGAGCATTTAGAGGAAACCAAATGGAGAAATGCTACACTATAAGGAAAAAAACACATCTATTTTACCACATCCCGATTTCTGACCCTACCCCAGCCAGATTGTTTCCATGGGTCTTGGAAGTCTTTCCTTTTCCATACAGTTTTCTGGTACTTTCTAATTAAGTCTTGCTTCAGGCCTGAGGACACCGCATGTCCCTAGGTAATCAGTGGCACATGGTGTGCATCATTATGAGTGACCTATATGGTGGAACTCATTTTCAACATACAAAGAGGGCCGGTGGCCAGGACATGCCAACTGACTCTAAATAAATAAAGCATAAATAAAGTACAAGGCACACAGAGTACATTTAGAAAGAAAGAAAATAAAAATCAGGTGTAGTCCTTGCATTCTGGGCCAGCCATGGCACATTCTGATGTCATTCTCCATGTATACAAGACCCACCTATGTACACAATGCCCTTTCCTGTAACATGCTTGGTGTGTTTCTTGCACCATAATTACAAATCCATTTCAATGGAAGTGACAATGCAGTAATGGAAGGGTCATTCTGTCACAGCAGGATAAGCACTGAGAGGTGTTTGGTGAGGGGGCAGGGAGGGGGCAGAGGCTACAGGGGCAGGCAAGGTGCTGGGCTGTGGCTCTGTTGTTTTCTGGGTGTCACGGCCCGGTGCACTGTCTGGGAGCAGTGGCAGGAGGGGGTGGGGTGGGCGGACACAGCTATCTGAGGTGCCCTTGCCCTCCCTTGCCTTGACAGGGAGGTGACAACTGTTCTGCAAAAGGAGACGGGATAGGGGTGGGAGCTGGTGCCCCCTTCTCATCCTCTGCAGCTGCCCATCCACCCTGGTCCATGACGCTTGTCTATGACCACCCAGACCCAAGCCCAGCCATGTGCAAGGGGACCATCTGTTCCCATGGCTGCAGCGCCCTGCAGCCCTGGAGCCAGTGTGACTGCAGAAGCCAAATGTGGGGTCGTGGTTTGGTAGTGTGTGCGTTGGGGTGGGAAGGGGGGTAGAATGGTGCAGAGTGGAGGGCAGGGCTCTGGTGTCACTGGGGGCCCTGCCTGTCCTCTGGGTTGTGGGCACAGCTAGCCCTTTGGACACTGGGGCCCCTGGGCCCCTGAGGCGGTGTCTGGCAGGGGGAGGTGGGCAGCAGCTCCTTGGAGGCTCCACAGGCTGTGGGTGGAGAGTGGAGCAGAGTGCATTTGTCTCCTGATCTCCGTGTCACTCAGCATTGCTGTAACTGAGGACAAGTCTCTCCTGCTCCCACATTGTTTGGGGACACAGTGCCTTATAGCTTCAGGTGGTCACAGTAGGACCCATGTCCATTTTTTTTTATTAGTTCTGCCACCAGAACTGCCCAAATAGCACAGGGTTAAGGGCCTGTTAGAACAAAGTGGGTTCAAATACAAGCTTCTTAGGGTACTGGCTGTGTGACCTTGAATAAGCCATAAAACCTCTCTCTGCTTCTTCCCTCCCCTGCAAAGGAGAATAACAATGGCTGTCTTTGGAGGGGGTGGGAAGCATTAACTGAAGTTAAGGTGCATTAATTACCCAGCTGGCTTCATAGCTGCCGTTGGGGTCAGTGTTGGAGGCTTCCTTTCTCTCTTGATTTTGTTCACATCTGTAGACTCTGTGACTGTGCTCTTCGAGGTGGTACCCGGGCATCTGCTGTTCAGGGAAGGATCAAGGTCAGTGCCTTTAGCTCCCTGTTTGATCCTGTGATGGCCATCTGGTCACCACCACTCGCCGTTCACACCGGCAGCTTGTTTCCCAGGCCTGACAGCTACAAGAGTGCTAACGGGTCATGTAGACGGCCATGACCTGTTTCCTGGCTCTTGACTTTACCTGCTTATCGGGAACCTCAGCCATGCAAAGCGCCTCTATCCCTGGCACATCTGGCAGTGGCTGGGGGCAGGGGTCTTGAGTGATGTGTCAGAGCTGGCCCATAGCCCCAGGGCTCTGCAGCTGTTGCTGTGGCTCCCGAGTCCCTCACCAGGCACTGTCCGCCTCCGCTGTTTGCCAGTGGACATCACCACCCTTCTCCTGACCTTTATTCAGGCCTGTCCATCCTTTCCCTGAAGCCCCGGAGCCACCAAGGCTGTCCCTGAGCCTGTGCTGAATCAGGGATTGGCAGGAACAGGGTGAAGACAAAGAATTCCTTTGAATGTACTTTTGGGGTCACGCTCTGATGGGATGTACATAGTGTCCTAAAGCAGTTCATCTTTTCTAATCTCAAGATTTTCTCTTGAGATGTCTCTTTTCACTTTTAATTTCTGGCATCTCCTCCACCCTCCAGGCTCCAGACCCATATCCCATGAGGACAAGCTGGGAATAGGTCTGACAGCCTGCCTGGATTCATCCCTCCTTCCCAACCCTGGGCTTCCGTGGATTGCGAGATCCCCCAGGAAGATCCTTAGACCTCACAAAGCAGCTCTGGCAGGCCTGTCCCGCCGGGCTGCCCGCCAAACCCAATGCCCAGGCTCAGCGGGAGGCCTCATGCCCACGCAGTCATTCCCCATTTGCTTGGGGACCATCATGGGTGATCTGGCTTTCTTTTATCCAAACTGAATAATCCTGTGTCCTACCACTGTCTACTTCCAAACTGCTAATGCACTTTGTAATATTCCTCTGATCCTTTCAAGTTCAACTGGTTTTGCTTGTTGTGGGGGCCAGCTGGGGTCCCAGGGACAGCGTCTGGGCAATGCTGCATGGCACGGGCAGTTGCAGCGCTGGCTGCATGCCGGGTCATCTGTGTTAGGTGATCCTTACAGGGCTATGCCCTGGCCAGGGGGCTTCTCTGGAATCGTGGGGTGTTCAGGCGGTCAGCAGGGCTCTGGCCCTCCCTCCTCCTCCCAGCACAGATGGGCTTTCCCCCCAGCCAGCCAATCCTGAGGCAAGCTCACCCTAGAGACCCATCTTCACTTCTCTGAAGGCCAGTGGTCTGAGTGTGGTCAGGGTCTGGTCTGAGGCCTACCTCCCCAGAGTCACCCTGGGGCTCTTGTTAAAGTGCGGAGTTCTGAGTCCTTCCCAGGCTCAGCACCATTATATCCGCTCAGCTCAGCGCTTCAGGTGCAGGGCATGGCAGAGAAGTTTATAAGATCTTTAGGGGCCTATGGAAACATTTGAGCCCCCAGGAGGAAAAAATATTGGCTACAGTATGTGAAAAGAAAATTGCTAAATCAAAAATAATAAATGCTTAATTAAATGTCTAGAAAATGTAACTGTCCACTCGTCAACCACAAGTCAATTCACTCTTGCATAGTTACACCAAATTTATATTCAGTGCGGGGTGTGGATGGCTATTAAAATGTTCCTTATGAGGTGGGGTGATGCCCCCACAGTAAGAATACCCGGGGCCTTCTACAGTCTCAGGATGGTTCTGAAACATGGAATCTGAAACATGGTTCTCCCAGTTTTCCTGAGATCCCCGCAGTGTTGACTGAGGATGTTATTGAAGAACAAGGGTTGTACCCAGGAGGCTGGCGGTTCCCAAACCTCACTGATCACAAGAACGTCCATGGAATGTAAAAATAATCCCAGTGGCTTGGGCCCCACTCCAGGCCTATTAAAAACACTAATCAGGGCTGGGGCCAGGGAATCTTCTTTTTAAAAAGTTCTCTAGGGGATTCTAATGATTAACTAGGTTTGGGAACCCTCAGAGTTGAGGAAGGGGACCAGCCCAACACTTCTCAAACTTGAACGTGCACAGAGATCTCCTGGGGATCCTGTTAAACCTTGGATTTGACTCAGCTGCTCTTGGTTGGAGACCCAGATTCATTTATCTATCTCTTAAGTTAATTCTATTGGGGTGGAGCCGCAGATTAGTATTCCTAACCAGTCTAGTGATGCTGCCACTGCTTGTCCACCAACCACACTTTGAGCATCAAGGACCTGGACCCTGGGCTGGAACTCGGGGTTAACCACTTACCAGTGAGGAGAGCTTGGGACCTTTTAGGACCATCTGAAAGCCCCAGCAAAGAGATGGCAGTCAGCTTGCCTAGAGGGTTTGGAGTTTAAACGTGGGGCCCAGGGATGGTGAGGTTTGGGCGGTTCAGTGCCCTCTGCTTGGCTTGCCTGTGGATTTGAGTGACCTCCCCTAGGACCAGATCTTCCTGGGTCTCTCCGATTGCAGCCAGGGACTGGTTTGCCTGGCCAGCAGAGTCTGATTTGTAGCTGGTATTTTTCTCCTGGCTTGACAGTCCCCAGAGAAATACGGTGTGATCATATATTGTCCTTCAGACTGGGCCTGTTGGAAAGTCTATGAACTTGCTGGTATCATTTAATAGTATCCTTTTTTTTCTTAAATTAGTCAGAGTCAATTCTGCTGTTTGCAAGTAAGAACCCTGACCTACACGTGTATGGAAAGGACAGGGATCAGAGCCATAGAACATGCTAGAAAGGGCTGCTCCCTCTTACTGTCTGTGCTGGGTCCTGCAGCTGGCAATTTCAAGTTGTTCTTTTTATCATCAAATGCCCCTATAATTGATTTTCTTATACTGTGTTTGTTTTATGTTGACAATTTGTTTGAAAGCCTCTTGAGGGCAGGAGTGGGTCTTCATTCATATCTTTATTCACTGACTTAGTCAAAAACTTATTAAATGTCAACTATGTAGTACCAGCTGTCTTAATACGGGTTTTCCAGAAAGCAGAACCTGAGACAAATGGCTTATGTGGGAATCCTTTACTGTGGCATGATCCCAGGGGCCAGGAGTAAGGGACAGGAAGAACAAAGCAAGAAGGAAGGAGAGCCTCAATCAGGATGCATTATTGAGTTGACCACAGCTATGGGTGACTAGATGACAGACTGATGGGACTCTGAGAGGCCATATGAAACCTGTCCCAGGATCACCTATCCAGGGTGGGAGAGGAAGAAGCATCTATCCATCCACTTCTACACCCAATGTGTATTAGTTTCCTCGGGCTCCCGTAACAAATTACCGCCAGCACAGAAATGTATTCTCTCACCGTCCAGGAGACTAGAAGTCTGAAATCAAGTTGTTGGCAGGGCTATGCTCCCTCTGAAGGCTTCCTTGCCTCTTCCAGCTTCTAGTGGTTGTTGGCAATCCTTGGTCTCCTAGGTTTGTGGCAGCATCATTGAAATTTCTGCCTCTATCTTTTCTTGGCTGTCTTCCTGTGTGTGCATGTGTGTGTCTCCAAGTCCTTCTCTCCTTATAAGGGTACCAGTCACTGGATTTTGGAACCACCCTAATAAAATATGACTGTATACTAACTTAGTCACTTATTCCAAGACCCTACTTCCAAGTAAGGTCACATTTATAGGTGGAGGGGTGCAGGGGAAAATTCTGTTTCTCCTTCTACTCACAGAACTACTCTAAATACTTTCCTTCTGAACCAAATGTGTGTTTTTTCCTCCCATATCAAGCAGTTCTCCAACACCAGCTAGCTGTCCTACAATTCAACTCATTTCTGACACTACCCGGGGCTAGTGTCAGATCTTACAGGTTACGACTGCCCGCCTTCCTTTCAGATGCCAATCACAAGTCCATGTTGTGGTCTGTGCCTTTGACAGACTGGCTGTGGATCAGACGTTCCTGTAACTTTCTCCTCAGGTTCAATAATTTGCTAGAATGGCTCAGAGAACTCAGAAAACTGTTTACTTATGAGGTTACCATTTTATCATAAAGGATGCAAATCAAGAACAACCAGATGGAAAAGATGCAAAGTATCAGGGAAGGGGTGTGCCTCTCAGCACCTCCATGTGTTCACCAACCTGGGAGCCGGTACTTTTGGGATATTTATGAAGGCTTCTTCATCTTAGGTATGGCTGATTAAATCAACCTCATGCCCCTCTCCCCTCCATGGACATCTGGGGAGGAGGTGGGTGGGGCTGAAAGTTCAAACCCTTTAGTTACTTGGTTGGTTTCCCTGACAAGAAGCCCCCCTACCCTGAGGCTACCCAGGAGCCCTCCCTGCTCCCCCGCACCAGGCATCTCATTATCATACAACAGATACTTAGGACTTAGGAGATTGCAAGAGTTTTAGGAGCTGTGGGCCAGGAAATGGGAGCGTACATATTTCTTATGTCACAGGGAGTTAGGGCTTCAATACATCTTTTTGAGGAAAGTGGTTCAATCCATAACACCAGAGTGATAAGTTATCCCCACCCTGCTAACTCCACTGTAGTTCCCAGTTGCATGGACATGGGTGCCAAGGCTTTTGGCATGACACAAACAGGGGAGCCTTAGGTGGGAGGTGAGAAGTCCTGGGCCTAAGGTGAATGGGATGTCAAGTTGCACCTGTGTGAACCTGTTAGGGGTTGCACTGAGCTGTGGGCTGCAGTGGGGCCTGGAATAAGAAATGAGGGCAAAGGCTCTGAAGTGGTGTGTACGAGGTGTCCATATTGACAGTGATGATACTGACAGTGATAATGCTCAGGTTCTTTCATTCAGAGAGGTGCCCTCTCTGACATTCAGCCCTACTGTGTGCCAGCCCCTGAGATAAATACATAGATGAATCTTTTCACTGATGTTTCCCAACAACCCTATGAAGCAGGTGCTGTTATCCCCATCTTGCTGATAAAGAACCTGAGGCTCAAGTGGCCTGTCTTGCTAGGGGTAAAATATGCCTTACTGAAGAATGTAAGCTTCATAGAAGAGATTCAATGCTGTAAGTAGTCTCAGGACCTAGAATGAGTTCTGGTATACAGTTCATGCCCCATAAGTGCTTGTCAATTGTTTAAATTATGAAGCTGGGATTTGAATCCAGGGAGTCTGATTCCCAGACCCATGCATGTAACCTGAGAGAATCAGTGATGGTCAGAACAGACAGGTGCCCTCTCTTTCATTTGAGACACAGGCCTTAATACCTAATTCTAAATATCTGGTCTTGGGTCAGCCCTTGCTCAGGTGGTATGTATACAGTAGGTGCTGCATACACATTTGATGGGTCAGTACTCGGTTCACATGCTTCAGTAGTTGCCCTTTCTGTCTGGTCTGGCCCATCCTTAACGATTACACTCTGGTCTCTTCCGCGAAGGCCTTCCTTTGCCCGCCAGATGCATTTCATGACACTAATAAACATTCACACCTACCCGGAGCATTTAGACAGAAAACAGAGGCTGGAAGCTCCGTGCAGCAATGTGCTTCCCCTCCTGCGAGCCTGGGGAACGTTAACTGAAACACACACGCTATGGAAACTGGCTGCAGCATTATTGGAACTGATGCATGCTCACTCCAACCAATCTATTTTTATTTGAAGCACTTACATTGCATGAAACTGAGCATAATAACTACAGTCAATAGAGATGTATTTGTTTTTATTTAAACTCATAAATGTGCTAACGCCAATAAAGGTTTTTTCCCCTCTGAAAAGGAAGACCTGTGTGGAGGAGATGGAAATTTATACATCCAGTCAGCCAGGAGGGCCCATCTTCTCAGAAGCCGTTTTTTGAATTGCTGGTGATTTATGGTGGCAGGCTGGAGACTGAGTTGGTGAGGTTGGGAGGAGGAGAGGGAGAAAACCCATAGATTTAGTTAATTTATTTCACTCCATTTACAGAGCCCAGGACTTAAGACTGGAGAGTGGGAGGCAGAGAGTAGGGTGTCTGAGCATGATTTGGATTCTAGGAATATGAAGGCAGCTGGATCCTCATTGTTCTCATTTTTGTCCAAATATGCTTTGGAAATGTGGGAATTAGATGGAATGTGAGAACAGCCAGGCTTTGGAAGATTTAGGTTTGCTACTCTCTAGCCATGTCATTGTCACTTGGGTCTTGGACTTTCTCTTCTGTGAACAGGACATCAATATAGGCCTCACTTGGTGGTTAAGAGCACAGGTTCTTTAGTGCCAGACCCCTTGGATTCATTCCACTTCCCGCTCTGTGTCTGCCACTTGCAGCTTTGTGACCTTGGGCAAATTACTTGACCTCTCTGGGCTTTGGATGTTTCCTTGATTTGTGAGAGGATGCTGATACACATACTGGTGATATTGTGACTTATAATAAGGAATATATATTTGGACTTCATCCCATTTCTAGCACAGAGCTCCTAAACCCTTGAAATTTCCCAAGTGGTAAGAACTACAGCTGTCTCTTGTTGTGTTAATGAGCAGACTTTTGGAAAGGATGGTGGTTGAATCAATCACCAATGGCCAATGAGCTAATCAATCATACCTATGTAATAAAGCCTCCATAGAAACCCCACAGGACAGAGTTTGGAGAGCTTCTGGGTTGGTGGACCCGTGGAGGAACTGGGGAAATGGTGCACCTGGAGAGAGCATTTCCCCAGTGACATTTCCCCATACATCGTCCTATGCTTTGTCCTGTCTGGTTTTATTCCTGGATTAAATCCCTTCATAATAAACTGGTACTCTGATAAGAAGAATGTTTCTGTGAGTTCTGTGAGCCTCTCTAGGAAATTAATTGAACCCAAGGAGGGAACAGCAGGAACTTCCAATCTGTAGCTGTTGGTCAGAAGTACAGATGACAACCTAGACTCGACAGTGAACTGGGGTCTCAAGTTGGGGGGAGGGGCTAGTCTTGTAGGACGGAGCCCTTAACCTGTGGGATCTGATGTTATCTCTGGGTAGATAGTGCCAGAATGGAGTTGAAGTGTAGGCCATTCCAGCTGGTGTCAGGGAGTTGCTTGGTGTGGGGAAAAAACCCCCACATTGTAATGGGTGACCAGAGTTTTAATACCTTACAGATTCACAGTTCTGAGATGGAAAGAAGTAATGCGTATAGAGGACCTAGAACAGGGCCTAGCACATAACTAGCATTTTAGTAGGTCTTCTGTCATTGGAGTTAGAAAGGCAAGTTAAAAAGCATTTAGTCCAAAGCCCTTCATTTTACAGATGAAGAAACTGAGCTCCAGGGATGTGTCCTGCACTGGCTTCCAATTGCAGCTGTAGCAAGTGACAATAACACAGGTGACTCAAAGGAACATACATTTATCCTCTGACAGGTCTGGGTGTCAGAAGTCCACACTTAAGTCTTATGGAGCTAAAAATCAAGGCATCCAAGGTGTGGTTCCTTCTGGAGGTCCCAGGGGAGAATCTGCTCCTTGCCTGCTCAACTTCTAGAGGCAGTCCACACTCCTTGGCTTATGTCCACACCACAGAGATCTGCTCCTATTGTCACATTGCCTTCTCTTGCTGATCTCCTACCTCCCTCTTACAAGCACCCTTGTAATTGCATCAGGCCCACCTGGATAATGCAGGGAACTTTCCCATCACAAGATCCTTAACTTACTTGTAAGGTCCCCTTTACCATGTAAGGGGACTCAGTCACAGGCTCTGGGGATTAGGGCATGGACTTCTTTGGGGGCTGGAGGGAGAGCAATGTTCAGTCTTCCCCAACTTCTGAGGTCGAACAGCTGGTTAGCAGCATGGATTGGTTTTGAGGAAGAGATTTCTGGAATCAAAGGCTCTTAGGATGACTTGATGGCTACCTGCAGGCACCTGGCCAGGAAGAGAAGGCGTCCTCAAATGTCTGAGGCCTTCTCTTTTAGAGGAGTGGCTGCTACACCAGGTTCCCACCTGCCCGTTCAGGGAACTCCCACCTCAGTGAGGCCACAGGACCTTACTGAGGCTGCTGCACGGAGCTTCCTGAAGGCTTGTCCCCTCAGTGGCCTGCCAGCTGGGGCCCCAGCGGCATGAGGGGCAGGCTGGATCCAAAGCTCAGCTAGTGTGGAGCTGGGGTCCTGGCATAATACACCCTGGGCTGCAGGGGAGGTGGTGGGGAAGAAAAGCTCACTTAGCTGGGTCTGCTGTGGGGATGGAGGTAGACGGGGTCCCAGGGGGGCTCAGGAAGATAACAGACCACTGAGTTCTCTGGAGCAGTGGTTTCCAAACCATACCATCCTTGGCTTCTTAAAATTTTATTTTTTATTTTTTAAGCACACCCATTAGGATTGCTATTGTTAAAGAAACAAAACAAAACAAGTGTTGGTGAGGATGTGGAGAAATTGGAACCGTGTGTACTGTTGGTGGGATGTAACATGGTGCAGCCACTGTGGAAACCAGTATGGCAGTTCCTCAAAAGACTAAGCATAGAATCACCACGTGATCCAATAATCCCACTTCTGGGTGTGTGCCCGAGATCACTGAAAGCAGGAGCACAGATATCTGTACAACCATCTTCATAGCCCCATTCTTCACAGTGGCTGAAAGGTGGAAGCCACCCAAGTGTCCATCGATGGATAAATCAAATATATACAAAGAAGGAAATATTATTCATCCCTAGAAAGGAAGAAAACTCAGACACATGCCACAACATAGAGGAACCTTAAAGACATTAATGCTACGTGAAATAAGCTAGTCACAAAAAGACAACTTCTGTAGGATTGCTCTTACAAGGTTCCTAGAGTTGTCAGATCCATGGAGACAGACAGGAAGGGGGTTGCAGGAGCCAGGGAGACAGGAATGGGAGTGACTGTTTAATGGGACAGAGTTTCCATGTTGCAGGGCGGGAACATTCTGGAGGTGGATGGTCAGGATGGTTGCACAAATGTGAAGGTACTAATGTCTCTGAATTTGCATGTAAAATGGTTAAAATGGTTTTTAAAAAACCCAAGCTCTGCAAACCTAGAAATTAAGACAACTGTGTGTGGAGCTGCTGAGGTCGAAGTGGGAGCAGGTGCCTGTGCTCTGACTCCCCCCAAATAATACTGTATTTATGTATTATTTTTATTATTTTAATTGCATTTTTTCATTACCACTTGTCCCCCTTATACTCTCTTCCCCCCTGCCATCACCATGTTGTTGTCCATGTCCAGGAGTCCTTTTCTTTTGTGCTTAATCCCTCCACGCCCCCAGCGCCCTCCCACCCCTAGCTGTCAGCCTGCTCTCTATCTCTATTTTGCTTGTTCGATCAGTTTGTTCATTAAATTCCACATATATAGTCTCCTTTCCCTCCTCCATGGAGGCCCTGAGTTAACTCCTAGAACTCTGGGGCTCCGGACAGCATCAGAAAACACTGTTTGAATCTTCGCCAAGCTGAGGAACAGAGCCTGGCTCCCTGTAGCTCACATCCAAGGCACCTTGTTTGCACTGCAAATTCCCCACTGTGGGAAAGACCCTCTGCCTTTGGATGGGCTCTGAGTGGCAGTGGTGGTGGAGAAACACTGGCCTGGGAGAAAAATGGGGCAACATTTGCCTCTCTGGAGTCTACCTTTGGACCCTTGTAGTGCTGTGGCTGCATCAAGTCATGCTAAATCCACCTGCAGGGAGACTCTGGTCCTCTGCTGGAGGAGGGGAGCTGAGGAGGTGTGGGGCACACTTCCGCTGGCAGCTTCCCCAGTTGGACCTGGGGGGCTTCCTTGCAGGTGTGTCTCAGTGGCAGCCCAGTGATATGCGGGAGGAGAGGCACTGCAAGGAGAAGGTGCAGAGCATCCTCAGCTGGCCGGCTCCCAGCCAGCTTGCAGCTGACACTCCAAGTCTGCCTTTTCCTTGGCCTCAGCCCACAGGCTTTGCCCATCAGCAGACAGTCACAGGCTGTGTGAGACTGTAGTTTCCTCTTCCTCCAACTGTCACCTCTCCTCCCTCTTCCTCCACCTGCTCTGAAACCTTCCTTCACTTCCTTCCCCTGGTTGGTCCTTGTGGGCAGACAGCTTGACCAGACCGGCTGCTGGAAGTTGTCCAAGGCTCAGCCAGGTGGCTTTTGAAAGGGGAGTGGGAGTCACAGCTTGGGACAACTGAGCCGTCTCTGCTGCCCCCTACCCACCCCCGCCCCCGCTTCTTTGGTTGCCCTGCATTTGCGCCTCTGACCACTGAACTAGGCATTGGTTTTGGCAAGTTGTGATGGAAGGGGTTGGTAATAATAAGAGCCTGTCACCTGTCTAAAGGGGTCAAGAAATAGCTGTCACTAGGTGGTACACAGAAAGGCTCCCTTGAGTGACACAGCCTGTACTATTTTAGGACATTGGAAACAAGACCACTGCCATGTCCTTTGAGGAGGGATCAGGGGCTAAGGATGGGCCACAAGGGTTACATGGGTGGATTAGTCATCTTTCAGTTGTGAGGGGAGGGGGAAGGCTCAAGAAAAAACCCAGGATTTTATAGTCAAATAGTCCAGATATAGATTTAACCTGAGGCCAGATCTCCTTCCTCGAGTGATGTCATTGGGAACTTCTCTGTCTCCACCTCTCAGTCCTGCTTTCTCTGTGTTGGCTCCTTTCCCCCCACATGTTGGCAGCGTGGCTTCCAGAAGCTCCAGGCTTGCACCCATCTGCTCAGCAGTGAGGCAGACGAGCAGGCTGCTTTGGTGACAGCAGAAGTTTCATGCAGGATTTAAATTTGGAAGAATAAGGATAAAAGTTTAAAAAATAGATTGGGTTCAGATTGTGGGTGTTCTTAAGTGCCAAGCTAAGGGTTTGGGCTTTCTTGAAGATTTTTGCATTGGAAAGTGACTTGGTTAAACTGGTAACTTGGGAAGCTAGTATTGGGGCAGTGAGGTCAGGGGCTGTGAGGTCATTAGAGGGTGCTATAGAACATTGGTCCCCAACCTTTTTGGCTCCAGGGACTGGTTTCATGGAAGACAATTTTTCCATGGACCTGCAGGAGGTGGGATGGTTTCGAGATGATTCAAGCGCATTACATTCAAGATCACCTCCCGTTGTGTGGCCCAGTTCCTAACAGGCCTGGACTGGTACCGGCCCATGGCCAGGAGGTTGGTGACCGCTGCTATAGAAGCCTAGGGGAGAGCGGGCCTGGATCGACCCACAGAGGGTGTCCCATCCACTGTGTTGTTCAGATTGGCCCAGTGACCTATGTATAGAGGCTAGAGGCACAGCGGGGGTTTAAAGAATACTAAAGCTTGAGTGGACGGGTTGGTAGATGTCTGGGCAGATATCCCAAGCCTTAGACTAAACCATGCCCATGATGGAAGTTTCATGGAGAGAAGGTGCAAATGTGAGGAGCCCCAGTGATGATATACATGCATGAAATTCCATCTGGGGTAAGCAGATCCCAGCAAGATCGAGGTGGCCCTGGCCTCGAGCCTGCTCTTGGGGTCCCAAGGGTGCTGCCTACATATCAGCAAGGCTTAGGATGCAATACTCCCCACCTCTGACCCTGCGGGGTACCTGGCATCAGGTAATTGTTTCTGCTAGAAAACTTTTAGTGTATCTTCCTCTTTCAGAGAAAACCAGAAGCAGAGTCTTCATGTAGTTTGTTCTGTCAGGAAAAGTTGGCACCAAAGAATATTTTCCCATCTTCCACAGGACACTTTGTCTTTAATCTTATCTCATGAGAAGTTGATTGGCAGGGGGAAATTGAGCTTTCATACATTTAAAACAAAGTTATTGAATATCTACCACATGTTAAAGTTTGCGGTTGGTATTCAGACCAAAAGATGAATACAATGAAATTAGATCATTTGATTCTTTTTATTGCCTTTGATAGCAGCCAACCCTGGCTAATGTAAGCCAAATAGGCAGTTAATAGGGAGGATATTAGGATGGGGGCCAGAATCTTCCAAAGAGGAGACTAGCCAGACCTCTGGAAGAATAGGAAGCAGACCTGCCTAGGGTTTCCAGTTGCCCCTTATCAGGAGTTTTTGAGGAATTCCCAAAGATCTCTAGGCTCACATTCCCTTAAGTCTCAAATTCTCAAAGTAGAGAATCTGATTGGCTCAGGTGTCTTTCCTGGGGCTGATAAACTGTGACTGGAGGTTAAAGGTCAGACAGCAAAGACATAGGTACCCCAGGGAAATGGGCCACTCCCAGAGAAAGGGAAAGAAACCACTGTTGTGAGTCAGACAGCTTCCAGATATTGACATTTACACAGAAAATTGACATTGACATCTACACAATCCCCTCTCCTGGAGGCCTCTAGACTAATCCCCCTTGTTCTTGGTTTGGGTTGGATGGGGGAGCCTGGTCCAATATCTCTCTTGATTCCTGAATTTTCACACTTGTGGAATGAATTTCCCCATTTCTTGGCAGAAAATCATTTCCTCTAGGTACTTGGAAATGCTCATCCTATCTTTCAGCAAAACAAGGTAAACGGACCTTATTTCATTGATTTCTAGGCCACTTACAAGGCTGGCAACCCTACACAGTACTTTGATGCCAAAGGGGCTTTCTGGGTATTGCCCGAATTTGTAAGCCAGCTCCCCATCAGGACCTCCTGCAGCAGCTTCAGCAGCAGGTACCAGGGAAGTCTCCGTCTGCCTCCTTCCTTTTTTATTTACAATCAGTTTCATTTATGGCCATCTATTTATTTCCCTTCTGGACAGTGTTTGTGATTGGTGTTTCTGTTGTAAGTGGGTCAGAGCCTAAATAGGTCATGTTGGCTCTCTAAATGTGGTAATCCCGAAATGAACTGGGCAGGGGAGGGGAGGGAGAAGTGCTTAACTGGCATCTGAAGGGAGAGGGAAGGTGAGCTTGGGCTCAGGGTCCCACTTGTGCGGAGACCTCTGGGGATAGGGGCCAGAAATCCCTAAGTGAATGGGTGGAAAAGTGGCCACAGGTGTTAAACAGAGTGGTCAGGGGTGTGTGAGTGAGCAGTTCTGACGCCTCCAGACCTGAACTGTGAGGGCGGTAAGAGCAGGCAGGGATTCTGGGTCTTTCAGCAGCTGGAAATATGTATGGAGAGGGTAGAGGCAGGAGGATGCATGTGAGGAGTTGTCATGGGCTGAATTATGTCTGCCCCCACCCCCACTAAATTTGTATGTTGAAGTCTTAACTCTCAGTTCCTCAGAATGTGACTGCATTTGGCGATAGGAACTTTGCAGAGGTCATTCAGCTAAATCGAGTCTATATGGGCGGACCCTAATCCACTGTGACTGGTGTCCTTATAAGAAGAGAACAGTACAACATACAGATGATGTACTATAGAACTGCACACCTGAAACCTATATAACTGTATTAACTAATGTCATCCCAATAAAGTCAATAAAAATAAATAAAGTAAATAAATAAGAGGTCAGGACCCAGGCACATACTGAGGGAAGACCATGTGAACACCAGGAAGAAGAAGGCCATATACAAGCTAAGAGGAGCTAGAAGAAACCAGCCTTGCCTACACCTTGATCTTGGACTTCCAGCCTCTAGAACTGTGAGGTCGTCAATGTGAAGCCACCCAGTCTGAGGTACTTTGTTAGGGCAGCCCTAGCAAAGTAGCACTGGGGCCTTCTGTGAGGGATACCGCTAAGTTGTTTGAAAATAGTGTGATTTGTTCAGGTGTTGCTTTTACGTTTTATTCTGTAGACCTGAGCCGTGTTTCGTGTAGGGTAAATTATTCCCCACTACTGTGAAAAGACTCTTCTGAGTATTCTATTCAATGCCCGATGGCTTTTGTGCTTTTGCAGTCTGGCTGGTGGGACCAGACACTATTCCCAGCCATGAGTGGGTGTTGGGTGCTGTTTCCTCTAATGCTTTTGGGTGGTTCTTTTCCCAGTCTCTGTTAGTTTCCTGACTTTCATGAAGACTTGAGGGGGACCCTTTGCTATCTCTGTGGTTCTCTGTCTCAGGATCTCTCCTTTACAGTAATGACTTTCAAATGGTGGCTGCCTAGGGCACTCAGCAGCCTCCTCAACTCAGGGAGGCTGTTGGGTTCCACTCGCATTATGGCCTGGGAACTCTCAGGGCACTAAGCTGGGGCACTCTTGGGGCTGACCTCAGCTATTTGCTGTTCTTCAGTTGCCACTGGCTTTCATTGTCTGCTGTCATTTTTTACGCAAATATATTTATTTCTTGGTTGTTTCAGGTAGGAGGGTAAATCTGTTCCTGTTAGTCCATCTTGGAATAGAAGTTTGAATAATGTTTTTTTAAATAATGTTTTTAAAATTGCATTTAAAGATCTTCAGAGGGGGATCATTTTCTAGAGTTGCCACAGTCCCTGCCATTTCCTGTGTCCCGTTTCATTACCGTGGCTCATTTCCTTCACAGATGTTACTCACTGGTCCCCTGGCCATTTTTAATTGCAACACTTGGAAGACATGGGTCATAGAACAGAAAACTTTGGTGGGTGTGGTAGAGGGTAGAAATGTGGGTTCTTTGAATGGGGGTAGCAACATGACACTTTAAACTTTGTATCCCTAGTGCATAGCACACATGCATTTTTATTGAAGGAAGAAAGGAAGGATGTGGAAAAAATGAATTATTGTTTGGGTTGACCAATGGATTTATGGATTTTTAACTTAAGTAGATATTTCTAAATACCCTCCAAAATGTCCATCGTCTTTTATACCCCCACCCACTCTGTGTGAAACCATCACATATTTGAAAATATTGTTGGTACCTCCCTGGGTCTTTTCTCCTTTAACTTAAGCCTCTTAAGCTCTGCATGTTATGGTGTAGCAGATGCTGAAGATTTATTGCCAAATCCCGTAGGCCTACCCTTAGGTCACTTCAACGTAGCTTCTGGACATGGTGTCTTCTGGTGTGTCTCTGCCCCAAGGCATTCTCAAGCCTTAGGAGCACACTGCCCACTTGTGCAAGATGGAAATGTTGGCCGAACCACACCCTAGTGTGTCCCTCAACCAGTGAGGGATGGGAGTTGATGGGTCAGTATTGCATTGAGAACCAGCCCTGCTGTGTGTTCTGCAAGCCTCTCCAAGGGTCCTCCAGCTGGGATTGAGTCCTAGTGTTCCCACAGTGATGAGCCGTTCATTGACATGCTTTTAACTGGCATTCCTCCCTTCCCTGTTCTAATTTTCCCTGCGCTTGCTGTGCTTCCTGGGATTATCTCCCAAGAAACTACCTTATCCTGAATTCCTGACTCCAGGTCTGCTTTGGGGGTGGTGGGGTGGTGAGAATCCAAACTAAGGCAGGTGGCTCTGGTAAGGAACCTTCCTGGAACTCAGAGAATCCTCTATGCTGTGCTCCTCCCCCAACCCTACCCCCAATATAAACGCATACCTGTTGTAGGAGAGATGTCAGAAGAAGGTGCTTGGCTAGCAGAGAGTCTTAGTTACCAGTGGGCCCATGTCCATGGTGGCCATGTTGACCATCATGTATCTTTCTATGATGAACAGGTCAGTGCAGCTGGGAGGAGGCCTGACTGGACCCTTGCTCCTGAGGTGGCTTTGCTCTGTTCAGATACGTAGGTGCTGACACGGGAGGCTGCAGGCAAGGTGTGATGTGACAGGACTGAGCCCTGCCACTGGGTCTAATGATTTCATTTTCTGTTTAAAACAAGGCTCCTCACTTCTAGGGTATCATTAAGTAGAGCTAAGGTAGGGCCTTCTCTGTGTGGATGTGTATGACTACTGACAGGTACCCTGTGAGCAATTGGAGGTAGGATATGTCTTATTTTCTTAGTACCTTTTTTTGTGAGTTCATTTCTTAAAAATAGGTAATATGTTCATGTGGTTCAGAATTGTCTTCTTGCCCCTGCCTTCACCCTGGACATCCACCCAGTCTCAACTCTCACCTCATTCCAGGCACCTCTGTCATCGGTTTCTTAGGGTAGCCTCCAGAGTTTCTTTATGTTTGTGCCAATAGAGATAAATAAAGATTCATATGCCCTGCCTCCTGCCCTGCTCCCTAATCAAAGTTATTGCGTAGCACCCAGTTTTCTGCTTATTTCTCCTTCTGATGTATCTTGGAGATACTTTCATATTTGTGAATAGAAAGCTTCGTCATTATTTCATAGGTTCACAGAATTCCAAAGTATGAGTGTATCACAATTCATCCAACCAACTTTTATCAGTGTGGTTTGGGTTTCTGATCTTTACTATTACTTCAGTATTGTGTCAATTAATGACAACTTTGTACATAGGTCATTTTACACATTTGTAAGCATATTTATAGGATACATTCTAGAATGGAATTGCAGGACCATAGGATTTATTTATTTGTAATTTTGATAGATTTTACTCAGTCGTCTTCCACTGGGATTGTATGAGTTTATATTACTAGCAGGAAGTAAAACAGTGATTGTTTCTCTACAGCTTCATTGACAAAGTCTGTATAATCAAAGTGTTGGGGTTTTGCCAATATGACGGGTGAAAAATGGCATTGTAGTGTATTTTAATTTGCATTTATCTTAATTGCAATGGAGATTGAGCATATTTTCATAGGTTTAAGAGTCATTTTCTGTGAATTCTCTCATGTTATTTTTCCATTTTTCAGTGTATTATATTCTTACCCATTCTAGTAGTTCTTTTTCTTACAGATTCTGATAGTTCTTTATATATTAGGAAGATAAGCTCTTTATCTATGAGTGGAAAAAAATTCTTTTTTCAGTTTATTATTTGTCTTCTGACTACTCTTACCAGTGGTTTTTTCCATAATGAAGTTATTTTTATTTAAAAGATTTTTTATGTAGTCATATTTATCAGCTAAAAAATATGCTCTGGGTTTTATGCATAGTTAGAAAAGATATCTTCTAGTCTGCTTGGTATCCTTAGTATAATGCAAGGAGCAGTGTAGCTAAGGGAATGCTAGAATTAGTTGGTTCCCAAGGCCCTCCTCCAAGTGCTTTTTCCTAAAATCTCTGATTTCCCCCACCCCCCCAACCTCAAATTTGGCAATATGATCAATTTTGATCAAATGAGTAAAGGAATTCATTCTCTGGTGTGACTGATAGACTTAACTTTCCCAAAAGGTAATTCTATTTAAATAAGGAGCTGAGTCAACTGAAATGACTTCTCAAATTGCAAGGAAGTTGGGAAACACGGAAAAGAGACCAGGGATGCAGCAGTAAGTGAGAACAAAGGTGGTTCCGTGCTCTAGGCTTCCACCCCTCATTTCACCAGTCTAGAATCCCGGAACTCGACCTGGAAGGGAACCTTCCATCCTGGGCTTCACTTCTGATGATAGTAGCTGTGGAGCTTATATGGGCTGCTATCCTGTTGCAAAGTAGGGAGAGTTTATCTTATTTATATACATATAGCTACCTGTTTGGCTTCTTCCTCCCATTCTAATCCTATTCCCTAGACCAGGAGCCCAATGGAGGTTACTGGAGGATAAGAGGGGGCTGGACAGTAAGACAGTATTTTGGAGTTCTGTTGGAGAAGGGAGTTGTGTATTCATCTGGGTCCAAAATCTGTGAGTTCCTTGATCTCCCTGCCCTCAGTTTCCTTAATTATTGAATGAGAGGGAACATCATTCAAGTCCCTAATATTTTTAAGCTTGCAAACCAGGTGGGTCCTCTTGGTTGACGGTGGGTAGGAAGGATGTTAAAAGCCCTCTGAGATGCCTCAGGCTTTTGTTTCTCAAACCTTTCCCCTCAAGGACCCCAGAGAACTTGATTAATCTCAGCATCTGCTCCCACTCCCTGTCCCTCCTCACCACCCTGCCTGACGTCCCAGTGGAGCCAGATAGTCATTTACTAAATGAATAGTTCATGCACTTCATTGCATTTATTAATTTGTAATTTTACTGGGCTATAAGGAATGACTGAAAGTTTTAATAAGACAATCAGTTCCATTAGTGTATTTTGTGCTTGAACATTAAAAAAATTTATTAAAAAAGTGAAATGATTTGTATTGGGTCTTGGCTACTGGTCTCTGTCCTGCCCCCACCCCCATTTTGGGCCCCAAGATTCAGGGCTGCTGATGCTATAGCTTCAAGTTACAAGGTGGTTTTCAGAACCGTGGGCCACATAAATAAAGCACATTATAAGTCTATTTTTTACTGGTTGCTTTAGAGCTCCTGGGAAGTCACAAGGGCAGAGTTTCTGAGCTGTCTGTGACTGTTTCCCATAGAAGCTGTGAGGACCAGTTCCCAGTGCTGGCTGCGAGCCCTTTGACAATATGACTTGTGTGACAGTGGGGAGTTAAAATTGGGTTTTGCCTGCTCTCTCTCCAGCCTTGATGTGGAAAGCTTCCAAGGTTAGGATTAGGAAGAGATTTCTGAGAGAGAAAAGAGTTCCTCGACTTCACAGGGCCAGTCAGAATTCCTGGTTTTGCTGCCTAAATCCACAGACTCCTGGCCAACTTTTATCAAACTCCTTCTGTGTGCAAAGCAAGACCTGACCTGCAGGAGCCGGTCCCATCAAGTTTCTTTGGAGCCAGGCCCTGTTCTCTACAACTGAGATCTTGCTGGTGGGTCTCTCCCCAGATCTTGAACCTGAGGGGAGAAAAAGGCCTGGTGGTCTCTCTCTTGCTTATTTGGAAAGGAGGGAAGAGAAGAGGCACCTAAAAAGGCAGATTTATGCTCAGTGACAATAGGTCCCAACAAATAGGTTCCTTCCTGGGTAGAAACAGAACTATTGCCATAAGGATGGCATAGGGCTGGCATTTCAGTGACTGGAAACTTACAGATCGCATTGGGAACAGGAGGACCCTGCAAGTACATTCTACTAGGGCAAGCAGCATTGCGCAGTACGAACAACACTGCAACAGGACTTTACAGAGCCATGTGATTTTGGCTCTGCAAATACCATACAATGGTGAATACCATATTTGTATTTCTCTGTCTGACTTATTTCATAATACCCTCGAGGACCATCCAGGTTGTCACAAATGGCAAGATTTCACTCTTTTTTATGGCTGAGTAATATTCCATTGCATATATGTACCACATCTTCTTTATCCAATTGTCTATTGACAGATATTTAGGTTGCTCCCATATCTTGGCAGTTGTAAATGGTGCTACAATGAACATAGGGATGCATATATCTTTTCAAATTAGTGTTTTGGATTTCTTTGGATAAATATCCAGGAATAGAATTGCTGGGTCATATGTAGCTCTACTTTTACTTTTTTTTTTAGGAACCACCATACTGTTTTCCATAGTGGTGGCCCCAGTCTGCATTCCCACCAATAGTGCACTAGGGTTCCTTTTTCTCCACATCTTCACCAATACTTGTTTGTTGATTTATGGATCATGGCCATTCTGATAGGTATGGTGATACCCACTGTGGTTTTGATTTGCTTTTCTCTGATGATTAGTGATGTTGAACATCTTTTCATATGTCTATTGGCCATCTGTATGTCCTCTTTGGAGATGTGTCTCTTCAGGTCTAGAGTCCCAATTTCTTAACCTGGGGGTTTCCTACTTCATCCTTACTACTCAAAGGTTGGTCCATGGACCAGGGGCATGGGTATAACCTGGGAGCTTTTTAGAGATGCAGAATCTTGGTCCACACTAGGTGTACTGAATCAGAATCTATATGTTAGCAAGATCCCAGGTGAGTGGTAGGTACGCTGATGACTGAGGTGTCCTGCTCTACACAACTGCCTCTCTGCTCTAGATCTTTCTATGACCTGACTCAGAGGTGAGAGTCCCTGAGCAGGGACAACAGTGGTACTAGGTTTGGTTTGATTAGAAGATGCCTGGGCTTTTGGATCTTATTGGGATGTCCTCTGCTTGGCTCCCAGGGGGCAGTAGTAACCTATAGTAGGAAGAGAGGCCAGCTGTATAAAAGGATTCAGAGGTAACAGAAAAAAAGAGGAGACCATGGGGAAAATATGAAGAGATTTTGATAAACCCAGAAGGACAAGTTTCCTGGGTAGGTAAGCATGGTCGAAATTAGGAGGAATTTTAGGCAGATTTATGCCAAGGGCTGTGATGTGTTAGGGGGTGGTGGTGGAATGATGCTCGAAACCCTGCAACCCCTCTCCTGGGAGGCTGGGAGAGAAGCTCAAAGATATCTTTTTTTCAGCTGAATGTGAGAAGTCTTTGCCAGATCAGATGTTCAACTTTAAAACAAATGGAGGAAAAACGATCAAATGCAGTCAACTAGAAAAATCCACTTTTCCTATTTCATAAAAAGCAAGAGCCCATGTGATAATCTCTCCCTTGGCACATGTTAGAGATTTCTTTATCGTTTCTTTGCTTGCGGCCAATTCTGCCACACCCAGCTGGGAACCTGGGCTACAGTGACTTCATTTCTACTGGGTCAGCATGCCAGTTCCAAGCCAGTGGGTCTACAGCTGAATTCTAGTGGTTTTCCAGGGAGAGGGAGAAGGGCAGGCTTGCCTGTGGATGAGAGGAAGGGAGAGAGATAAGGGGGGGAGGGGAGACAGGACACATTGCCCCTCCTCTCCTGAAACACAGAGGAGTGTACTTCTCAGCATGGAAGGTGGAGGAGGGTTGGATCTGTCCCCTTCCTAAGCCAGGACTGAGAGATCCTTTCATGCCAGCATCAGGACTTCCCAGCTTATGTTCTAGAGATAAACACAGTACCTGTAAACCCTAGAGATGCTCAATAAATATTTGCTGAATGAACTTTGACAAAATTAAAACCACTGAGGTAATAGAAAACTCATGAGAGATGCAGTCAGGAGCTATGGGCTCTAAGACTGAACATCGCCTATACATATAACTCCCCCCATCATGCTTACCATAAAGAAATGAAACTAAAGTGAAGAATAAAATATCTTCCCATTTTACTCAAGAGGGCTTAGACTTGAGGGCTCTGTAGGGGTTGAGGTCAGAGCACAGAGTTGGGTGTGGGTGACCTTGGAGTTAACCCTGACTCCTCTTCCCTTCACACTTCACATACAATTCATCGGCCAATCCCGATTCAGCTACCTCTGCTGCCACTACTCTGATCCAAGGCCTTGTTATATTTTACCTGGATTCCTGCAGTGACCTCTTGACTGGCCTCCCTGCTTCCTCCCTTATACTGTCAAGTCTATTCCCAAGTTCATAGCCAGAATGATGCTGGCCAAATGTAAATCTCTTCATGTTTCTCACTTCTCCGCCCAGAAATCTTCAGTGATTTTGCCCATCTCACTGAGAACAAAAGCTGAAGTTCCCACAATGACCTCAGACCTCCCCGCTCCTCAACCTCTCTGGCCTCATCTACTTTCCTTGCTCACTGTACCCCAGACTAGCTGGCCTTGGTGGTCTTCAACAGCACCAGGCTTGTTTATGCCTCAGGGCCTTTGCACTTGCTATTTTCTCCACTTGAAAACCTCTTGCCCCATTTTTCCCTAACCTCCATGTCCACACTCATTGTCACTTTCATGAGTGGCTTTTCTTGACTTTCCTATTGAAAGTCAAACACTGTTCTTATCTCCCACTTGGTACTCCCTAGCCCCCTTTTGTACTTTATTTCTCTTCATTGTACTCATGGCCATGTAACATATTTTGTATTTTACTTATTTGTCTCCTTCATTAGGAGTTGAGCCCTGTGAGTGTTTTGTTTATTGCCATATGGTCAGCTCATGGCACTGTGCCTGTAGTATACAGATTTGGTGAATGGTTGAATTATTCAGGCTTTGGCCTTATATAATCCTGTTATAAGACTTGGGTCAGAGGTATGGAATACAAAGGGCTCAGGCTGATTTGGGGACGTTGCAGGTTTTATCATGAAGTAGGTAACTCCATTAAGGTGTTACAAGGTAGGAATTGGTGTTGTGTTTGGTCAGTTTGTCTCCAGGGCTCCTGGGTGAGGGATATGCCATCAGGCAAAATGTTTTACATTGCCTTGGCAACTGCTTCCTGATTTTCACTTGTTAATTTGCCATATTTTCCTCTTACTCTACATTATACCTCTTCCTTTCTTCCTCCCCCCCCCTCATTCATTCCTCCACTTCCCCATTCATTATTTACTGAACCTCTCTATGCCCTTCCTCCCACCTACTGCCCAGCACTGGGAATTGAAGTGGATGACTGCTTCTTTGGTTTTCAAAGTACTGACCCTGCAGACTCCTAGTTTCTGCTCTTCCAAGTCCCAGTGGCACTGATGAGCTCCACTCACAAGGCAGGGGAGCCACACACTGAGTCCCTACCAGTCTTTTCTTGGAAGTGCTTTAGTGTTTGTGTTCCAAGCAAAGAATAGCTCTTGCTGATATCAATACTCAGCAGGAATTGTCTCTTGTCCCTGGGCTCTCTTGACACAGCTTATAGTTAAGGACACAGACCTGCTGTCCATGGTTTTGGGTTTAAGTGCTGACCTTGCTTACTAGCTCTGTGTCTTGAGCAAGTTGCCTTACCTCTTTGAGAGGCTCTGAGCCTGAGTCTGTCACCTTATCTAAAAAGAGGGCAATATGACCTATCTTCTGGGGTTACTTAATGAGGACCGAATGAGATCATGTAGGTTTAGCACTTAATATAGAGGCTGGCATCCAGGAAGCACTCACTGAATTGTAGTTGTTGCCACGATTGCCATTATTATGTTGTTGTCACTGATAGTCAACTCCCAGGCTTCCCTTTCCAACTAGGTAGTCCCTGACTGTGTTTGTGCCCTTATGTGTAGATAGGTGGTGGGGGGTGGTGGTGCAGAATTTACAAGTTGTCATTGTAAACTCATCAAGTAATAAATGGGAGATTTACAGCTTCAGGGCAATGAATTCTACAGCTTTGCCCAGCATTATCTCAGTTCCAGGAACAAATGCACCCCTATAATGGATTATAATCTTTAGGTATTCGGAATATAAAACAGTTCCTTGGTACCCTGTTGTGTTATGAGAAAACAATAACTGTTTAAAATGCAACCCACAGGCAGCTCTCTGGATGGGGTCAGCTCTTTTGCTATTGGCCTGTGATGTCCTTCAGAGAAAAGTTAGGGGGACAGATATTCTTAACCTCCCCACAGTGTCCTAAGAAGAGAAGACAGAATCTAAATGTTGGGGCTGATCTTGACAATGGTGGCAGTAAAGGCTTTTAAACTCCCATTTAACCACCAGGATCCAGACCCAGTGGCCCAGTCCTCCTAGACAAAGAAACCACTCTGTCCTCTGCCCTCAGCAGCACTAGGTTCATGCCTCTTTAACCCCGTGTCTCACCTTATGTCATGATCCCATTTCTGTGTCTCTACCCAGCTCTGCAACGCAGGGAGATCCTTGAGGGCAAAGGTGATGTTCAGGTATCTTTGCATCCTGAGGCTCAGCACAGGATGTGGCTCTGAGATAGTGGGAGCGTGGGAGACAGTGTTGAGTGCCTGCCTATCAGGTTTTGCGGCACTGGCATAGGATGTGTTACTCAGTCCTCACCGCAGGCCTTCTAGGAAGCGGTCCTCTTCCTCACAGAAGCCAACAGCCTGAGATTTTATGAGACCGCTTGACAGTTTAGTAATTAATGGCAGAGCCATGATGCAAACTCGGTTCTGACCCCAAAGCCTGAGCTTGCTTGTGTTCTTCCTTTCTCTTTCTTTCTTTTTCCCCTCAGTGGAGTATGATGATTAAGAGCATGGACTCTGGAGCTGGATTGCTTGGCTTCAAGTCTTAGCCTCATCATTTACAACCTGTGTGAATTTGGGCATGTTACTTAGCTTCTCTCCATCTTAGTTTCTCCATCTACAAAGCTGAATAACAATAGTACTTCCCTAGATGACTGTGGTGTGGATTAAATGAGATAATTTAAATAAAGACCTTAGAACGGTGTCTGGTAAAATTATCATTGGCTATTACCATGATAATTTTCTCTTCTTCCTTCCAAAGTCATATCACATGTGCTTTTCATACCATCTGCCTCTGGTGTTGAATGAATGAATCAGGGTGTCTGGCAGGCCCCTGGGCTCTCCTCTCAGGTGGGTCTAGCAGGTAGCTTTGGGTGCATGTTCACTTGATATTTCAGCTGGCACCTTTTGTCTCTCCTGGCTTCAGAGAACTGTTGAGAGATTACTTACCTAACCTCTAGGAGGTCATGGCTGGTTTAACATATGACCCCAATCTGGTTCTCTAAAACATGCCCCTGAGTTTAATTTACCCCCGAGATTGACACCTTCCCCTAGCAGCGTAACAGGTGGCAGTATAGCATAGTGGTCCTGAGCAAGGACCCTGGAACCAAACTGTCTGGGTGTGACTCCCAGCTCTGCCACTTGGTTGCTCTGTGACTGTGACCTTGAGTAAGTTTAATCTCTCTGAACCTTGGTTTTCTCATCTGTAACATGGAGACAATAATAATAATATACCTTATAGCATATTGTTGTAAAGATTAAATGAGGTAACACCCATAAAATCCTGAATTGGTGCCTGCCATGTTGTAAGTGCTCAGTAGGCGTTGGTTGTTGTTATTACTGTCTTTCCCCCTTGGGGTTGAACTTGGTAAATGTGATGCATGGGCAAGGAGAGAAAAAGCTACTAGAGGTCAGGGTTATGGGCAAATGAGGGAGAAAGCAGGCAGAATGGTGCACATTCACTTCCTTCTCCCACACTGGTTGATAAGTTACTCCTCTTGAAGAGAGGGGCAGAGAGGTAGGGGCAGAGAGAAAGAGGCTGCTGGGGTGGTCTTCTGCTCTATGCAAATTGGTGCCCCAGGCCAAGGTTCTCCTGACACGTACCACGGATGTACTAGGTCACAACAGAAAATGCAGTAAGGATGCTCTCTGCTCTCATGGAGCTTATGTGAAATGCAAATTTACTCTTGCTTTAAGTTATTTTTACACAAATATAAGGTTACTCTGACTTTTGAACAACTTAAGACTGAGTGTCCTGACCCCGTCAGGAGACCTGAGCCTGCTTTATTGTCACCTGCTTAACCCAAATGGCTTATGGCCTTTTCATTATTCATCCTCCAGGTCCATCTGAGGGGACCCAGGACTGTCAAGGGGCCCATGACAGGCCCTGCTCTCATAGGCTTTCCGTGCAAACAGAGGCAGCACTGCAGGTCAGACTGGTTTTCTCTTCCTAGCCCTTGTAAGAATCACCAGGGAGGAAGGGAATGACTATGGTTTACCTTATTAACACAAATTGGGGACTGTATTTCCACTTTACAGATGAGAAAACTGAGGTTCAGCAGGGTTAAGAAGCTGAGATCCAGAGATCTTATTCAAGGTCACTCGGCTAGTGAACACTGGAGTTAGGGTTGTACCTGGGGCTGCCCCCA
>CM052538.1:177712650-177825785 GCA_028533065.1 Trachops cirrhosus
TTCCTTTCTGGTTGGGTAGTACAATTCTTCCTCAGTTTACTTCTGTTACTTTTAAATGGGGCATCATTGTTAACGTATAGTTATTTATCACATTTTGACCGTTAATTTATACACAAAGTAACGAACGATTCTTTTTGATTGTTGCAGACATCGCGTGTCAAGGGTGCGGGGAGAGGCACGACCACCACTGTAGGGAGAAGGGACATGGGGAACACACCCAGTCTGGACTGGAAGGCCTGACGGGCGGGGTCTGGGTTCTGTTTTCAGTTCAGTGTGTGGCCTGGGAGACGTAACTTCATCTGTGGATCACAATTTATTCTACTCTATTGTATACAAGTCAGTGATACAATGGACTAAAACCATTTGTTTTTGGGAAAAGAACTATTTGAAAAAGTCAATATTAGGTAAAATTCATGTTCATTAATACAGACCCTACTGGGGGAACCCTAATTTGAGTTCATCATAACTCACATGGAAGCTGAATCTCACGGGGACCCTTTCATCTTCTTAAGAGAATAAACTATTTGTAGGCACTGTAGAAAGCACTTTTAACAGTAAAAGAAGTGACAAATAGAATTTTTCTTAGCTACCCAGGATTTTTGCTTGGCAATACATTGTTACCATAGTTATCTTTTTTTTCTTAAAAATGAAAAAATATATTTCTTTAAAAATGTTGCATAATTCAGAATTTTTAAACAAATTCAAATGGACCTCCTCTTTATTTATACACTTCACTGAGTTCTTGCTGCATTCTTGTCCCAGTAGGAAAACCCATCTGATGCCCCCTCAGGATTCACTCCTGGGTCAGCTGGAAGAATGACCTTCACGAGGGCAGTGACTTCTGTTTCCTTCTCATTGTTTCCTTGTCACTCAGGAAACACCTTGGTGTGGTATATGAGGCTAGTTAGTAGACTAAAGAGCTGCTGTATCACTCACCTTACCTGCCTATGTTATGAGCTGACATACACAATCCCCATGGTTAAGCATGGTGTGTAGTAAGTGTTCAGGCAGCTATAATTGTTAGAAGGCAGATTGTGGGATGATTAAGGGCCCAGGACCTGACGTCCGATGCTCTAGGACTGCAGTTTCAGTGCTAACATTTACCAGCCGGGCAACTCCCTTCTCTCTGACCTTCAACTTCTCATCTGTAGGATGGCAATAGTAATACGTACTCCATGGGGTTGTCGTGAGGATTAAGTGAGACATTGCAGGTAAGGTGTCTGATTGACACAGGGACTGGCACATACTAAATCCTCCATAAGTGGTAGCTACCACTATTCTAGCGTTTGTTGCCAATGTGGAAGTGTGTCTCACCGAGATGCCAATAGATTCAACTTTGCCTACACAATCCAAATCTGACCAATGCAGGATATGCTCCTGAGTGTTCCCAGACCAGAGCCTGAAATTACTGGAGTCGAGAAGCTTAATGCCGCCCTGGCTGGTGTAGCTCAGTGGATTGAGCACTGCCCTGCAAACCAAAGTGTTGCCAGTTTGATTACCAGTCAGGGCACATGGCTGGGTTGCAGGCCAGGTTCCCAATATGGGGCACGTTAAAGGTAACCACACACTGATATTTCTCTCCCTCTCTTTCTCCTTCCCTTTCCTTCTCTCTAAAAATAAATAAATAAATAAAATCTTTTTAAAAAAGTGCTTAATGCTGAATCCACCTTCAGTGTGGAGGATGTTGGCTAACACTCCCCTAAGGTCATTTAGGTAAAGCTTCATTTGTCTTCCAAGGAAGACAGAGAAAAGAGCTTTAGCTGTTAACTTTCTAACACCAGGTGGCTCAGTTGTCTTGAGAAAGCATGATAGACATTTGCAAAAGGCTGTGACAGTCTTTTGCTTGTCGCCGACCTATGCAACCCTCCTAGATTTTGTTTGTGCCACATCTCCTGATCCTAAGTGGCACCATTTACTTATAGGAGGAAATGGAGTCCCCTTCTGATTCCTAACGTAGTTTTGAGCAATGAGACTGTGAGTCTTTGCATGTACTGCTGAGGGTGAAAGCACTCTAATACCACCCTGGGAAAGAGCTATAGATCTGCTATTGATTTGCTCACATTTTCCCTTCCATATTAGGCAGTTAGCTAGGTGAGCACCACTCCCAATATGATTGGTGTTTAATATTGGTACTGTACTTTGTGTTTTTAAAAAGCTTCAAAAATCAATTCCTCATTAACTTGATTGAAAGAGAAGTTATGCTTCCTCTGCTATGTTCTGAAGAGGACATAGATCACTGCAGGCGCTTAATAAATATGAAGCATTCAATCCTCACCATTTCTCCTCCCAAATAGGTCATCAGAACTCATTTTCTTAGGGATGCAAGTCATCACTTCTAGACTGATGTTGCTTTCTGTAAATCTCAAACTTTCCAAAATATAAAGACCCTCAAACAGATGATGTAAAATGAGCCTACTGGTCACCCAGTTCGGAAGGCAGTTGGGTTCATTGCTCTCAGCACTATTGTCGCAAATCTGTGAATGGGAGGTTGAACAAAAAAGTTACCTGGAATTCGGTGGCATGCATTACCAGTATTCGAGCAGCATCTCTCCAGGAAAGAAGCTCATATTATATAGCAGACAGGATCGTAGGAAGTAGAGGCTCTCAGCTGTAGTGCTATCATTCTTCTAAGACTATTCACAGAAACACACAAATGGCACAGACATGTCATGTCCTATCTAGTCTCCCAGATTGAATAGTATTTCAAACTTTGGAACATTGTCCTACATAAGAAACCATGATGTTCATTTTATTTGTTTGATGTTTCTATAATGAGATCACTCAGTCTGGGACATCTACTTGTTAAACCTCTCAGAAAATTTAACTGCAGAATAAAGATGGGCTTGTGCGGGAGTCTGAGAGGGTGCCACTCAGTCACACTTTCTGGCCCCCAGTCTTCATTTCTCAGGGATAGGTTAAGAGGGTGACTGAGCTAGTGATAAGACTCAATACAAAGGGGGAAGGTACATCTGCATAAGGTGCCTGCTTAAGGCTTAACTTTTCCAAGGAAATGCAAGAAGCTATGCTACTGAGGCATTTTCAGGCTGCCTCTGTGGTTCTGTCTAAGCAATGTATAATATGGAATAAGTGCTGTTTGGTTACAGAAAGAACACTGATAAATGTCTAACCATTAAGGCCAGACCGTGGAGAAGGGACCAGCACACAGCTCTGAAGCAACTGGCTGAGAACTGAATTTAACATCAGACAGAGACACACTCTTACATTCTGGTTAATGCAGTTTGGACAAAGCTCAAATTCAGTGAAGGATCTATTACAGAGAAATATTACCAATTACTTTAAGCCATTTTTTCCCTTTGCCTGCCAACTGGGTCTACCCACCTGTTTGAAAAGTGTCAGAGAAGACGGTATAAAGTCTTTGCCATAAGACTTCAAGAGTATTCTAGATCTTGGTAATGATGTCGTTTCACACTATAATGTGCTCCATAAGAGGTTTTCGCAGGACTGTTTGAGAATTAAACCACATCATACCCACATGAGCTTAGGATTTTCTTTTCTTTCTCTTTTTCTTTAGCACGTGGAAGAAGAAAGGGATAATTAAGAGTGATGAGGCTAGTCAGTGGTGCTAGATGCATAGAGATGGCTCAGAATCCTGACACCTAGACATCTCTCACTAAACATCACAGCGTAATGTCTTTTGATACCCACGTGCCATCGGCTGTATGTTTGCGTTCCACTCCCTCCAAATTCATGTATTGAAACCCTAACCCCCAATGTGATGTTATTTGGATGGTTTTTGGGAAGTGGTCAGGTCGAGGATACAACAGGAAGACAGGTGTCTTTAAACCAGGAAGAGGGCCTTACTGACATGACACATGGAATGTGCTGGCACCTTGACCTGGGTCTGCCCAGCCTCCAGCACTGCGACAACTAGCCTTAGTGATAGGAGTTCTGTTCAGTTAGTCTTCAGGTGGTTCTCAAGGTTGGTTGTTCCATAATTCAGTTGTAATTTTGATACAGTTTAGCGAGTAGATGAACACAGCATTTACTCCACCATTGGACCAAAACTCAGACCTGTGAGAAATAAACGTGTGCTGTGTAAGCCACCCAGGCTACGGTGTCCTGTTGCAACAGCCAGAATGGACTAAGACGGCACTCATCCCTCTGAAACTCTTCTCGGTCATTATTTATTTCTTCTGTGCTCCATTGTGTGGAACTGTCGTTTATTGCTAGATAAAGTTGGGGAATTTCTTTGTCAAGGGGCTCATACTTAGTGCCCTCCCATATTGAACAGACATTCATTCTGGGTCAGTGTATGGGATTAAAGTGGCCTTGACCCTTACACTCTGTTCAGGGCTAAGGTCTTCTGCAGCTCAGTGATTGATTCTCTGGCAATGATTATGTAGCCATGCCTTTGCACGCACCACCATTTCTGCCTTGAATGCTCTTGTTTCTCTTTTACTAGAATATTTTACATTCATAAAGCTTTAGCCTCATCTCGCATTTCCTTCGTGAGACCAGGCTCTTTGGACATATTACCAGTACTATATACTTGTCAATCATCATATCCTGTGTTAGGACATTGCTTGTGTTGTTTTATGTCACCTAATGATGCGACAGAGGGGTTAACACAAACTACACAGGTATAAAGACAGGGTTGAGTTAATTTATGTGAAAATGATTGTTGTAAGTCGTTAAACTATTAAAATATATGCAAAGTAAAATATAACATTTTTGAAGCATTCAGTTTTTATAATGTCATCTCCCCCATAATGATCAGAAATTACCAAATGCAGAAACTCTTGACACTTGGTTTCCTCCAGAGTCTAGTCCTGTGTCTCAAAAGAATATGTGCTCAAAAACGGCTGGTTGGTTGATTGCTTTCCATATTTAAAGTTGTGCCAGCTGCTGAACTATTACCAGCATATCCCATGATGCTTTCATATAGACAGGGAGCCCAGTGAAGTATGCATGAATTCTTCCTAAAAGGTTAGGTGTTGATTGACCGATTAGCTCCTTGGCAAGGAAAGTATTTCACTCTTAACATCATTACAGTTGGATCTTTCGGGAGTCTGTTTCTGAGAGGTACAGAACTGTTCAAACATGTTTCACAGTAGGAAGGTTTTCATTACCACAGAAGGCATTTAGTGGCTTCAAGGCTCTATCAAAATACCCTGATGCCCAGGCCATCTGGAAAGGGAGCACTCACAGATGATCCTCTGACACTCATCATCCATGCAAAGCCCAGGCAGCCCAGAGGTGGATTCCTCATGTACCTTCCTCTTCGTTACCAGGCCTTGGTTACATGGGGCAAGGGGAAATTTCTATAGGAGGATTCTGCATTTGTGCCTCCACTTCCTTAAAGTCAGGTTATTGAGGTGTAATTTCATACAGCAAAGCTGCTTATCTCCTTTTAGGGTTCATCTTATGAGCTGAAAGGTAAGGGATATGGTGATGCTAGGGCATTCCTATATTCTCTCTTCTTGGTCCACTCTCTCTGCCCGTATAGCTTTATCTGGAATTGCAGGCTTTTGTTAAGTTCTCGTAGATTGAAATAATTAAATTGACAGATACGTCAATCACTTCTGTTCTCCCTGCTCTTGGCCCCCTGACTCCTCAGCTGATCTGAGCTGCTTTTAGGCCATGTCATATGGGACAAAGGCACCCCTGACTTCCAATTTGCTGAAGTGAGTAGGCCATTCTGCAACTCGTGACCTTTTCCTTTCCTCTATCCCTTTTTTTCTCATCAGTATGTAAAACTTTTTGCTGTTATTATTGAGTATTCTTGGCGATTCCACAACGGAAAGATTGGAGGAGATGATGTCATGAATTGGGCAAATGCGAGGCACCAAGAGAGGAAAAATTTGATTTCTGTAAGAGGAAGTGATTTGCTGGAAATTTGAAGAAGTCATCTCAGGGATCCAAGTGCTCCATTTTCTTTATGGCAAGAACCTCACCTCCTTCTTGCCAGTGTGGTCCAATCAGGCCCTACCCCACTGTGTTTCCTCTTCCATCCCATTCGCTGGTAAGCACCAACTGTGACATCATTAAGCAATTTGGACCTGGGGCCAATTGGTCACAGAAACAAGGGCAGAAGTTTCCATTCGCCTACAGCACCTGAAGCACCCGGGGCTACCCTGTCATTACAGCCACTGTTACCGTTATTGCTGCTTCTTGCCAATACCCTCGGATACCTTGTGACAGAGAACACAAGAAATTACATTTCAGATGGGGTCATGCCTTTTCTTCTTCTCCTTTTGAAAGGTTTTTGTGCCTGTAGTGTGGGGTTTTCAAGGGAAATTCACTAGGGCCTCGCTCTGGACCACGACCTCATGTAGCAGATTGGCGTTTGGCACTCCACAGGCCTGTCTTGGGTCCTGTCCATGGGGGTTAGTGACTGCACGTACTGGAAGGTCTTCATTTCAGTGCTTTGTTGCCATTGGAACAGATGGAGTGACATTATACACTGTGGCCCTAAGTTAATGGAGAGTGATTTTAAAAAAAAAACAAACATAATAGAAGTTGTACATCTAAATGAGGGTTGTGCCCTTCAAAAGTTGTAGCACGGAAGGCAATGCATTTAATCCACTGACACTTTTCAAAGCCAAGCAGCGTTGTAACTTCTGTTGTGAAGTTGCCTTCAGGGTCTGTGGCACATTAAAAATATATAAAATATTCACTGTGTTTTCTCCTGATTACAAAAGTTGTATAGGTTTATTGTAGGAAGTTCAGAAAGCACAGGGAAATACAATTAAAAAATAAAGTATCCATAATATCCATACCCTGAGAAGACCCTTATCAAAACTAATATACATCTTCCTGTGAATTTTTATGCATCTGAGAACATAGGTGTAAACACATACATGGCATGTGCATGCTTATTCACTGAATGGGCAGTAATCTTTATGCCGTCATTTAGATTGCTTGAAAACATGTTGTGGTATGTTGCTCTGAATATCCTTGGTGGTCCAAGTATTTTTCCTGAAGGGGATAGGTTTTATTTTTGGAAAGAGCCAGAAGTCACTTAGAGCCAAGCATAGGTATCTTCATTACCAAACTGATATATTTTGGAAAAACCTATAAGCTCATGTGACTATAGAATTTTTAATTTGCTTTTCTTGGGTTAGTCAAGCTGACTTAATGTTATATCCAAAAAGCAGAGTTCTATGAATGTTTTAAGCCCTGGTAAATCATTGGCTTAAGTATATGGATTTTAAAGGTGAATCATTTGAAGGAGAGGGCACTCCTTTAGATACAAAGTTTCTGGTTCTGTATTTAAGAAACATGTACCACTCACTGCAAAGCAAGGTAGAAGATTTTCTCCCACCATCTTGGAGCTTCTGTGTTTTAAGTGGTATGGTGACCAGGTAACACCCTCATTTTTTTGAAAGCCATTTTTTGTCAGGATCTTGAACCTCTCTTAGCCTGGCCAGGGTGTTAGTCTGATAGTTAATACTGCTTCTTACTTCATAAATGTTAGCTGAGGCCAGCTCTCCTTTACTTTATGTAAATGTCTGGTTTTCCCTTGCCAAGGGGCCATTGAAAGATGGTGGGGGGGTTATGTTTTCAAAATATCACTTACCATTTATCCATTTTGAAATAATAGTTCCTAATAGATTAATTAATATGCATTAATAATTCAGTGCAATTATGAAAGAAGACAGGAACCATCAATTAGGACCTTGGAGTTCACTTTCCTGTCACCCTCCACCCCCAGGGTCTACTGTACAGATGATGGTCTCCTTGCTAGTCTCCTGGACAGTTACAGAGATCCCGGAAGGCCCGATATGGGTTTATTAATGCAAACATATTGGCAGCCTCTCCTGTATTGTGAATGGTAATTTAATACTCGAAATTAATATCTCAATCCCCTTGCTGATCCCACCTTTGCCTCCAATTGATGTGGGTGATAGCCTGGGAGAAATGGAGGTGAGGAGCTGGCATGGCTCTGGAATCCTTTTCAACCAAGAACGTAAATTTCCCTTTCCTAATTTATCTGTCAGATTTTGTCTAGACTCCTTCAACCAGTTCTTCAGTTCTAAGACTCCTTTGGTTTCATGGGGCTTATACTTTGTGGGGATCTAGATTCAACTTTATTTATTAAGCCCCTATTATGGAGCAGATAGGGTAAAAGGCATTCTCACATTATTCCTATATCAGTTCAATTTTTGGATAATGATGGGATTGAGGTTCAGAGGGGGTTAGTAAATGGCCCAAGATCATACAATTAATTAATGTGGAGGTGGGTTTAAATCTAAGTACCTATTGGGGCTTCAAGGTCAGGATGTATTCCACATTGCTTTGCTTCACATCATGCATCTCTCATCTGTCATTCATTCATTCAATACATTAATAAATTTGTTACTTATTTATTATCTGTCTCCTCCCATTAAAATGTCAGCCCCCCAAAGGCAGGAACTTGTCTTGTCCACACTGTATTTCCAGCACCTAGAACCAAGTCTTGCATACAGTAGGTGCTCAACAATGGTTTTGTGTTGAGTAGTGGAGAGAGACCACATGTATTAAAATCCTGGTTTAGTCACTCTCTAGCTGTGTGATGCTAGGCAAGTGACATAGTCTCACTGTGCCTGTTTTCTTACCTGAAAAGTTGGGAAAGATAATAGGGTCTAGTGAAGGAACATGTATAAAGGACCCATGGTCATGGACAACAGGGTGGGATTGACTGTGGGAGTGGATGGAGGGTGGGTGTGGTAGGGGAGAGCAATGGGGGGAAAATTGGGACAACCATAATAGAACAACAGTAAAAAAAACAACATATAGACCAAATTGCATATGGAAATTTAATAAGTATGTAAAGGCAGCATCTTAAATCAGTGAAGAAAAGACAAGGTACTTAATGTTTAATAATTTAACAAGGTTAAGAGGAGTAGATAGTGTTATGTAAAAAATTAAATTAAATCCATTTCTTATGCCAGGATAAATTCTGAATGGATGAAAGATTTAAATGTGGTAAAAGATAAAATCATACAAGAAATAGTAGAAAACATGGCTTAATTGCTTTATAATCTGAGTATGGGGGAACCTTCCTAATTATGACAAAATGCAAAAGCAGTAACAAAATGAATGATAAATTTAAAAAAATTTTGACTTCACTTGTTGTAAAGATTAAGGCCCTTATAATTTACAATAGCAAAGTGCTGGAAGCAACCTAGGTGCCCATCAGTAAATGAATGGATCAAAAAACTATGGTACATTTACACAATGGAATACTACGCAGCCGAAAGAAAGAAGGAGCTCATACCCTTTGCAACAGCATGGATGGAGCTGGAAAGCATTATGCTAAGCGAAATAAGCCAGGCAGTGAAAGACAAATACCATATGATCTCGCCTTTAACAGGAACCTAAACAACAAAACAAACAAACAAGCAAAATATAGCTAAAGACACTGAAATAGAGGACAGGTTGACAGTGACCAGAGGGGAGAGGGGAGGGAATTTCAGGGGAGTTTCAGGGGAGAAGGGAAGGGTTTACAGGAACAAATATAAAGGACACATGGACAAAAACTAGAGGGGTTGGAAATGGGAGGGAAGAGGGGAGGGATGGGTGGGTGGGCTGGAATGGGAATAAAGGATAGAAACTGTACTAAATAATGATTAAAATAAAAAAATAAAAATAAAAAAAAGATTAAGGTGCTTAGAATAGAACTTTGTTCACATGAAGTGGTTAACAATTGCTAACTTTTCTTATTATCTGTTGAATGAATGCAATGTTTGAGTGCCTTTTATGTCCTAGACTTGGGGCAGAGCAATAAGCAGTACATTCATTGTCCCAGTGCCAGTGAAGGACAGGGTGGACAGCAGGGTAAGTGCTGTGAGAGAGAAAGTGTAGGATGCTGGGGCGGGGGGTGCCGATGAGAGAGGGTCAGGGATGGCTTCCTGGAGTAACTGATATCTAGACTAAAAACAGAAGGACGAATAAGCATCCAGGTGGAGGAGGGCAAGGGAGGGACAAAGGTCCAGATGGAATGAAAAAAGCATGTGCAGAGGCCCCAGAAGTAAGAGCAATATGGCCTACCTACCAATTGCGATCCTTTCAGTTGCAAGTCATATAAGGCCCAAATAAAAGTGGTTTTAATAATAAGGAAAATACCAGGCCCTTTTCAACAACAGGAAGTCTAAATTTAGGAATGCCAGGGTTGGTTAATGCTGTGACTCAAATCTTAAAAATTTCCCTCATTCCATTTTGCCATCCTTTGCATCTTGGCTTATCCTGTTGGGTTGGCCTCTCCTTATGATCCCAAGATGGTCCCAAGATGGTGTCACATGCAGACAGTCACATGCCTATTCAGGAGAGAGAAAAAGATCCCAGAAGTCCAGGTTTTCCTTTCAGGTCTCATTGGTCAGAATGGCATCATGTGCCCCCCCTCCCCTTTTTTAAACCATTCACTAGTAAGGGAAGCAGTGTTACCATGTAGCTTAGACTGATCAACATTCACTCCCTGGGGTGGAGGCCAGCCCTCCATAAAGCTGTGGTTGCCTGATACTGGAACCAAACTGGGCTTACTTTATGAAGGACGATGTGGGGTGGGGTGAGAGTGCTCCTGGGCAGGCAACGAACAGAAACCCTGCAGTCCCCTTTGTGCCCGAACCACGCTGCTCCTGTATCGCATAGGGGTGACTCCCCGAAGCAAGGGAGATGACCTGGGAGAACGTCTTGCTCCCCAGAGAGGGCATAAGAATGCTTCAATAGCACTCAGATGGCTCTCACTGAGAGAAACAAAAATAGTTCCTGCATCTGCTTTTTGGACCATGGCAGGTAACAGAGTTTTATTTGAGAGAATACATCCTTTCATTTTAGTGGACTTGTATACTTTCGAATTGTTTTTTCTCTGTTGCTCAACCAGCTTCTCTTACTAATTTGATGACATGGGTAGTTGAGGGTAACAGTGTATATATGCATATATATAGAAAGTAGGTTGGGGTAGGGTAGGTAGGAGGAAGAAAAATATAAAGGAATCATGGGATCATAAATTTTCATGTCTCCTTGATGAACTCTCCTCCGCTCAGGTGCTACTTGAACACTGCTGTGGACAGGGAGCTCAGCATCTCGAGAAGTAGCCTTTCTATTGGAGATTTAATCTTCTATCCCTTTGTTCTCTCTCTGAGCTTCTAGTAAGAAAAGCTCTTTGATGTTTCACGATTCCCATCCTTCCTCTGGACACCTGTAGTCCTACTTGCTCCTACAGTCCACAAGTTCATTAATTCTCTGGGTCCATTGCCCAAACCTGAGAGCCCAGGCTTACTCTAGTCACCTGCGCACACCTGCTGGGTCCACCAAGGAAGACTTGCCACCACAGCTTAACAATCTGCTTATTTCATCTTAACTTACTTATCTTCCTGGACACCAGACCTTCCCTGATTTCAAGTGCCGGGCCCCATATGCCTCATGAGATCTTTAAATCTCTTCAATTCCTGACCAGATCATCATGTGATTCTAAGACAGGTCCTCCACTCTGTTCTGTTACCTCCCCTCTCCGAAGCCAGAGGAATTCATGTGTCTCCTCTGACCCAATTCTCCTTTAATCCCATCAGTATAATGGGGGAGGATGATGAGAATATATTTGTGCATTTTGCTGTTACTCCTTTATCAATCTTGGTCCTGAACTTCTTGCCTTCCCCCTCCTCCTAGCTCACTGAGAATTTTGTACTGAGCCATGCCCACCCAGCTTTTGGAGGCAGAGATGTTGTGGCTCATCCTCACTGTCTTTCCAGTGCTAATGATGGGCTTCACTACATCCCCCACCTTTCTGTCTGGTCCGATTAATGGCTAGTGATGTGCACTTGGGGGTAGTGGGCCAGGGTGACAAAACAGAGCCAAGATCCCAGCCCACAATGGCCCCTGTGACCTAGTCCTGCTGCCTGCACTCTCCAGCCCTCAGAGATGAGATGAAGAGCACCCTCTTACCACATAAGCTTTCCTTGGAAACACCTGGCGTGTGGCATGTTGGGGTGGCATGGCAGTGTCACCCACCGAGCCAGAGAGGAAAGCACCCTCCTGTCAGACTGGCTTTGTGCCTTGTTTATAGTATATTTTTATCTCACTTTTGCTTTTTTCTTTTTACTTTATTTCTGAAATTTAAATATTTGATGTCAGTTCAGTTATTTTTCCGACAGTCCCCTTTTCCTTCCAGAGACAGAGAGTGAAAGAGATGCAAACCCACCGGGGCATGTGTCTCCCACTTTAATTAGTCCTTTTTCCTCGTGCATGCTTCTCGCAGTAGTGACTCCAGGCTGTTCTGCTCTGTCCCTTCACCCCTGCCCCATTCTGTGCCAGCCCCTCACCATTACTCCCCAGCCACCCCTGTGTGGTCCTGCTGAGCCACAGCTGGGGACATGGTTTCAGGGAGAATGCCGGGCCCTTCTTTAAAACTGGGTGGATGAGAGGGCAATCCTCTCACATGAATTTTATTTTCTTTCTGTGAATTCATTGTAGGCAACTGCATCTTAGTGTAATAGTTTCCCTTAAATGAGAACTAACTCTGAACACTCCTCTTTAAGACCTAGGTCCTAGCAAGAAGGCTTCCTGGATTAGAGGCCAGGATCTGGTATTTCTAGCCCTGATTTTGCCTCCTGACTCAGACAGGCTCTCTGTGCCCCATCTGGTCCACAGAGGAAAGGCTGTCTCTTACTCCCACACTGCATGGAGATCAGATGCTGTGAGGAGAGATCTTGGTGCTCTCTGGCGGAAGGGAAGTTTATGAATTTCAATGAGGTTATTTGGATTACTTATTGCTCCTCTCTTGGAGCCCATCTCCTGTTCCTCCAAGCCCTTGTTAGCAGGGGGCCATCAGCCTTTCTTTTTCACTGGTCCACTTCTACTGTATTGCTTGCTTGCCACCTCCTGGGCTTGTACACAAGCCTGCACTGCCATGCAAGTCCTGGTTGCCCTGTGTAGTAGGGGCCCCTTCCTACTTCTTACCTTGGCCCCCAGCTCTGCTGAACTCAGAGGAAGGTGTGCCACATCAGCCAGTGGTGGCCTCGTTCCCTCTCCAGTTGGTGGCCAGAGAGAGCTGAGGCCCTCTCCCCTCCTAGGACCACACCCTGCAGAAGGGCATAGGTGTCTGATGTTGGGATGGTGCATTTTAGTTTTCATGGCATGTCATCCCACCTGCCTTACCTTGTTTCATTCCCACCATAACCTTGTGAAACATGAGTAATAGGAAAGACATTTAGCTTCCTTTCATAGAAAACATAATTGAGGTTCTGAGAGGTTAAATAATGTGCTCAGCCTCCAGTTAGTGGAGAGAACCCAGGACTCCTGACTGGGATGCAGGCTTCTTGTCTCTGCACCCCACTGGCTGGAAGGCCTGTAATCTCAATAGAGTGGTCTCTCTGCTTGTTCACATTGTGCCTGGCACTGCCTTCCTACATCCTCCTCTCCTGAGGGCCCGCCAGGTGCAGGGTCCTGTACTTCATTAAGCACTAAGCTGTAGACAGGGCAGGCGGTTCAGAGAGTGGACCACCAGGTGTTTGTGTGGGTAAAAAGGTAGGGGTTGTGGGGTGTGTGGGAGGGAGGAGGCTAAGGAACACATGTTCCATATTAATCTTTATTTCAATGAAGTTGTTTGAGTTCATGCTTTATTGCAGTGCTTTAAAATAATGTGTTTCTAACGGTGCCCCCGGGGGTAGCACTTGCACTTTTGAGATCCTATTGCTGGAGCGGCTCACGAGACCAACCACAATAATAGAAAATGAGGCACCCCCTGGTGCACCATCTGAATTTATAATAGCAATTTCTACGATGCCCCGAGGCCAGCTCTGTTTGTATTTGAGAACGTTTGAGAGCGTGGCATTGAGGAGGCTCCTCCCTTCCTGTCCTGTCGTGATCTTGCCCTCTTTCACCTGGAGAGAGGGCTTCTTCAGGCTGCTGGTCTCAGAGAAGAGGACTGGTCCTCTCTCCCACTGTGGTCTCTGTGGTGGGGGAGGGTGGTGGAGGAGAGGGGTCTCCTCCTGTCTGTCAGCCCCCTCCTTCCTCCTGCCTTCCCACCTTGTGTGCAAAACAGAAAGGCCCTGTGGGGTCTCCCGTGCCTTCACCGTCAAAGCGGTGAAATATGAAATGACAACATAATGAAATGAACTTGGTCTCATTAAGATTCCAAATGGCTGTTTTTTTCTTTCCCCAATTCAGTCAGAGACCCACACCATGGTGCAGACAGCAGAAGTGGGTCAGTGTTGCCAAGGGAGGAGGGGGAGTGTGGCAGGAGAAGCAAGGACAAGGGGCCAGTGTGGTTCAGGCTGGGACAGAAGGCCCAGGAACATAGTAGCGGGCTGAAGAAGAGCTGAATCATCTATCAGGATTTCTGGAGGCAAGAACACAGGGTTTGGCTGGCACCTCCTGGAGACTCAGCCACACAAAAAGCTTTCCTAGACCCAGGAGAGGGGTGGGGTGGAAGGTTACACAAAAACGAGAAATTCCCATTTCTTCCCTAGCTACCTAGTGATTGCCCTGGAAACATTTGATGTGAAAAGTGAACAACAGCACCCCCTTCCCCTTCCCTTTGTTTTCCCTTCAAAAATAAAGCCCGCTTTCCAGAGTGTGTGAGCAGCATTTGCATGCTGGTTATGCATTCTCCATGGGGTTGTGTGTCATGTTGCCTCATGGCCGAAGCCTGGGGAGGCCACTGCTGTTCATTCAGTCATTGATCAGACACTATCGACTCCCTACCACGTGCCAGGCACTGTGAGAGGCATTAGAGTCTGAGACGAAGCCAACATTTGTGTGTGTGTCCTGTGACGATGATCTCATCTCCTGGCTTTCTTTTCTGTGCAGAGAGCATCTTAGGCCAATTTATCTGTGTGAACTGCTGTAATTTATAAAGGGGTCTTCAGTCACTGGACATTTTCCTAGAGGCAAAGTCTAGCCCAACGGTTGTCTACTCTGGCCGCACATTTCAATCATTTGGCTGCTTTTAGAACATGCTGGTGACTAGGCCCAAGGCAAGGGCTGACACTCACTGTGTGCATACAGATGGGGTCGGACTCACGCCTTACTGGTCAGTAGATATTTTAATCATTATCCTCGACCCTACCCCAGACTAATAAAATAAGAATTCCTGGTGATGGAGGTTGGCCATCGATACAGCTTTTTCAAAAGCTCCCCAAGTGATTCTAATGTGCAGCCAGAGGTGGTTTTGGGGGGCAAGACCCATGTGTGTTATTCAAACCTTCAAGACCCGAATGCCACTAAGGCCCCATGAGCCAGTGTTGGGGACAGTTGAAGTCCTGCCTTCATGTCCCACCTAGGGTCCTTGAATGTAAGGTGATGTCATTGCCAAAGGGGGCCAGTCATTGTGAAGCTGACACTTAAGCATAAAGTGAATGAAGGAAAAGCTGAAGCTTTCAGCTTTAGGATCTGAGAGGTTTTAGAAGCAGAAAAGGGCCTGATTAAGTCCCTTCTTTTTACATATAAAGAACACTCTGGGTCAGGAGTGTTCTCTGGAAATCAGCTTTCCGATTTCCATGGGTGGTTATCTGGCACCTGCCCCAGGGCCCTCAGGTAGCCCACTTGAGAATTCTTAAATTTTTTTTCAATTACACTTTACATTCAATATTATTTTGTATTAGTTTCAGGTGTACAGCATACAGCATAGTAGTTAGACAATCATACACTTCACAAAGTGGCATTCCTTGATATTCCAGTACCCACCTGGCACCACACATAGTCATTACAATGTTATTGACTATATTTCCTATGCTGCACTTTACATGCCCATGACTATTTTGTAATGAGAATTATTTTTATAGCTGGAGAATATGAGACAAGGAAGCTGCAAGGATGGGCTTTTTAGCAAGTGCCTCTCAAGACAGGGACATTATCAGGCCAGGAGAAACTCTTAAATCTTTATAGTTTGTGCTAAATGTGTGAATTATTACCTATAAAAAACCAAATTCTTCAACAAAATAGTTTGCTGTTGTGGAATGCCGTATGGAAGTGGAGGACAACCTGTTTGCTATGGTGTGGTGGCTCAGACACTGCAGAAGGAGGACATCTCTGTAATTACAGGGTGTTGGCCTCTCTGTGTGGCAGTCCAGGTCCCCCTGCTGGTGCAACTGGCTCCATGGTACCAATTCTCTCATGAATTCCTGACATCTTGACCTCATGACCCTCACCACCTGCTTATCCCAGGTAAGCCTCACCTACTGGCTTCCTCTTCTGTATTTCCTTGTTAGAGGATCCGACTGGCCTTGAGGTGCCTGCTTTTGGAACCTGTCTCCTGGAACCAAGAATTTGAGAGATCTGGTTCTCTTACCCTTGTTTCCACACCCCACCCCCAGTGGCCTTCTGCTGCCTCCTCCTACCCCACAGGACTCAGGAACAACTGTTTCTTGTATGGGGCTAGCATAGTCCTAGGCACCATTGCTAATGCCATCTGGTTTAGTCATTGCCATTCTGAGTTAAGTATAGTCTCCATTTTACAGATGAGGAAACTGAGGCTCAGGAAAGGTATATCCCAGAGCTTTATGAGGCAGAGATAGGAAGTTCAAACTTAATGTAATACTTCTACTATGTATTGACTGTTGCTTTAACTCTTCTGGTTCTGACAGGTTACTGGGGGGAAAAGATAAATGAGCTGGGAGCAATGGAAATTAGCTAAGTTCTCAGAAAGTGATTATGGTGAGACTCAATGATCACTCAGGGTACAGGACTATTGCATCTATTAGAGCATAGTGTTACTTTTCCCTTCTCTTCTTTCTCTCCTCAGGTGTCCTATACATTCTTCATCTTGTCAGGGGATTTGGGTGGCAGGAAAAGCAAAGTTCTTGGACTGTCCCAGGAGACAAAGCCCACTTACAGCTAAGACTCAGGAAGCAGATAAAGGAAAAGCAAAGGACACAGCCTTCCTTGGTCAGGCAAGGTAGGAAGGTCATAACTTATCCATGAAGTTTCAGCCAAGAAGTCTTAAAGGAGCTAAGCAAGATTTGGATTTGCTGCATGAAGAAGCCAGTGATGGGAGATGCATGGAATGGGGAAGCTGGGAAGCAGAATGAAAGAGCCTCCCCTAGAGGATGCCAGTGATGAGGCAGGCTCCATCAGAGACCTAATGGCCTTCACTCCCTCCTCCAATGGGTCAGACTTGATCCTAGGACTGCTGGATATGGAGGATGCAGGTTCTGGGAACTGTCATTTGCTCCTAGGTGATAAGGTTATGAGGGAGGCAATGGAGACATTTCTCTGGCATCAAGTGTTATCCACATTCTTTATGTGAAGTATTGAGGAGTGCACTATTCCTAATGGGAGTGTAAACCAACCTTTCTATAATGGTACACAGGGTGATGTTCTGAGTGTAAACAATTATATGCACACATACTGCTATGTCTGGTCATGTTCACATCTACACTTATACACACACTTACTGTGGGATGATGCATTGGCATCTGGCACAGGGGTGCTTGAAGGATCCAGGACATGAGGTTCAGTGAGGGCAGTAGACAGCTGGTTCTTAAGAGTATGAATTTTGGAGCAAAACCTAGGACTTGTAAAATGAGAGAGATGCTGCACCTTGTAAGTCTAGAAATTAAGTTTAGGTGAGTCTGCTAGCATAGGAAATATCAAGGAAGCACCTTGGAGCCAAAAGTGATGTCCAGAATCTGACCATCAGTTGGAGAGATGTCACCAGTACTACAAGTGAGAGTCAGTTAGGTGTGCACCGATCTTAAGGCAAAGGCTCTGTCCTGTTCCCTACTGGGGCTGTAGATCTAGCCATAGCCAGGGACAGTGGAGACTTGAGCCATTTCTTCTTCCTCTCTCCCCTGTTGTTAAACTGATGGCAGGAAATCAGCTCCTGGAAAGAGGTGGCCATTTCCAAGTTATTTATAGTACAAGATTTCAGGCAGAAGACGACAGAGAAAAATAATCCAGATTTTGCATTGTATTGTTACATTTTGTTCAATCACTTATTTACTCAAAAATGTATTATGATATGCCTACAATGAGCAAGGAACTGGGCAATGTGCTGCCATGAATATAAAAATGAAAAAGACTCTTGGTCTCAAGGAGTGGATAGTCTAGAGGGGAAGAGAAGCATGCAAACAAATAATTCTAATGTGAGTTAAAAATAGCCCGTTGTGAGAACAAAAGGAAAGAAGTGAATAATTAAATATTATGGGAGAGACTTAGAGGCAGTGTCATGGAGGAGGTGACCTTTGACCTGGGTCTTGAAGCGTGAATATGATTTTAATTGGGTGGGGAGATGAAGAGGAGAAAGTAGTCAGGAGGGAATTTGAAGATGAGGAAACAGTATGAGTAAGAGCGTGGAGGTGTAGAAAAGTATGTAGCAAGTCTGTAGAAAGGCAATGAATCCAGTGTGGCTAGCATTTAGGGGGCTGCTGAGGAGATGAGATTGGAAATACTTAGTATATTCAATGAGGAGCATCCAAGTAATTATATAATCCTCCCACTTAAACTGGATAGTAGGTAAGGGACCTAGAGGGGGGGACCAGGTCTAGAAATAATACATTATCTTAAGCACATGCAGTTGCTTCAACACATTTTTCCTTTTCTCTTTCCCTTGCAGCTTTATGACTCTTTTTTTTTGTGTGTGAGAATGTGAACACCTCTTCTGTGCCTGTGAGCTCATTTACCTTACCTACATACTGTCAGACCTTCCTGAACACCAGTATCCCACCACCTGACCCCCATTGTATGTATCTCCTCACACAGCATGGTGGGGCATGCAGAGGGACAGGCGACCACTAAACAAATATCATTGAACTTGGTAGGAGGAAACAGACGTGGATTGCAAATCAGCTGCAAAGTCATGCATTCTGCAAGTTGGCTAAAATAATTTCAGACCCTGGACCTTCTGCTGAAGTGAAAAATGACGTTTATAGGAGGGAATCTTAGAATTAATCCTCTAAAATGGTAGTAAAGCAAATTTTTTTCCTGGCTCTGCTGTGATTGCTATTCCTCCCATTTCTGTCACTCCTTATTATTGTAATGAGTTCTGCTCTCCAAAGTGGATAAAGTCACCATTCAGATAAGATCAGTTTTGTCTGGTGCAGCCACTGTTGATCTGATCACAGTTTGGACTGCGGTTTTTGAGTTCACCTTGGGTACTTCTAGGGGGAAAGGGAAATAAAAATGCCGATCTGGCACAAAAGTAGCTGCAATCATTAGTCAGTTGCCTTCAGGCTCGCTCTCTCTAGCAGATTCTTTGGATAGTTTTTGGACTTTGGGGTACTTTTTATCTGTTCCAGTATTTGAATTGCAGTGGAGGTGATTTCACTTAGGGATCATCTGTCTGCAATTCCTGGTCGAGTTGTCACTGATTGGGAAAGGCATTAAGTCCAGCACACCTGCTGAGCAGCGTGGGGAGCTCTCCGTGGTGCTGAGAAAACTGGCGGCTCCGCTGAGAGGGCAGCTGTTGGGAGCTCTCCATGGTTCTGGAATTTGAGAGGAACTTGTGCACAAACATCTCTAAGGATCATTATTGCCCCACAGGAGGGTTGAGTTAAAACCAGAGTAGCAAGCTGTTGAGGGATTGCTGTATGGGAGTCCACCCTAGAAGCTAACGACCACATTTACATTTGCTCTTATTCTATGATGCCAACTGATTGTTTCAGAGTGCTTCATTGATTTAGTTTTCTTCCTGGTGGTGAGGGCAAAAAAGTAGATGGTTGTGTTAATTACAGGGAGTATATATATTGCTCACCCAAAGCACAAACACGATGAAAGGACCACAGTTCATTTATTCTGAAAACATTTTGGGGCACCTTTAATATCCTAGGCAATGGGCTAGGTGCTGAGTCTTGGAAAAACTCATGCTCACACAGTAATCAGATGACTTGTGACTCCAGGAAGTCTTTTTCCCCTGACAAGTACTGATACATAGTAACTGACAGCTATGGACTTTGGGTAGTTGCTGTAGCCAAGAAGAGGCCAGGAGCTGGACAAAGTTCTGGGAATGCTGGGGCTCCCTTGTGACTTCTATAAACTGAATGTGAGTATTACAGTAGAAGACCATTGTGTGGCTTGAGAGGGTTCTAAAGGAAGCACAGGCCACTGCAATTCTGCATGAACTGAATCTTCATCTTTGACTGTTTTTAAATCTTTTGGGGGCTTGAATCAGCTTCCTTCTCGAATCTACACCTCTCAGTTTGCATAGGGGTCTCTGCACTGATTGCCCAGAGGAGAGGACTGGGATATGCCTGATGCTGATGTGTGCATGGGTGCTCATAAAAGGGTGCACCCAGAAATATAATGGTTATACTTGCACAGCATATAGTATATTCTGTGATTTGTTATGAGTGCTTTACATTTATTAAGTCATTTATTTCTCACAACAACCGTTCGAGGTAGGTACCATTGTTAGAACTACAGTCATACATTGCTTAACAGCAGGGATATGTTCTGAGACATGTCGTTAGGAGATTTTGTCATTGCATTAACATTATGGTGTATATAGTTCTACAAACCTAGGTGGTATGGCCTACTATTGTAATTGTATGTGCTATGCTTTTACATGACTGGCAGAGCAGTATGTTTGTTTACACCAGCATCACCACAAACACGTGAGAATTGCATGTGCTATGACATTAAGATAGCTCCATTATAATCTTATGGGATCACCACCATATATGTGGTCCTTGTTGACTGAAACATCATCATGTGGACCATTACTGTATTTTATAAAGTGGAAAAATTAGGAACAGAAAAGTTATACAACTTGTTAAAGGTCACACAGCTAATAAATAGCAGAACTAGGATTTGACATCAGGTAGGTAGTCTGCCTCCAGAGTTTATTCTTTTAGTTACTGTGCTATAAAAACCTGAAGATTACAACTTCCTGGGAAGTGGTTACACACTCCTGAAGGCATGAAAAGTATTTGGAAGACTTGATTCTCTCCTGTTGTCATGTCCTTCCTGTAACAAAGGTTTGCCACCTCGTTTTATTTACAAACTAACTTCTAAGAATGGCATGCTTTAATGTTATTTCTGAAATTTTATTATTCATGATTGGCTACTTTTTATTAGTCAAGATTCAGGTTGAATTTTTTTTTCAGAGAAGCCTTTCCTGTCCATTCTGTCTAAAATGGCTCTCCCTTCCCCAGTCACTTTTTATTGCACCTTACAGTTCTGTTTTCTTCACAGTAATGATCACCCCTTGAAAGTATCTAATTTGTTTATGGGCTTTATGGTTTTCTATGCATCATCTTCATTAGAATGTAAGGTAATGAAGACAGATTTGTTTGTCTTGTTTATTGCCATATTCCCTCTATTTGGAATGTGATATGATCAATACATGAATTAATGCCCAAGAATAGTTCGGTACACTCTTGGAGGAAAATCCAGAGAAAGGAAGAAAGTTAATAACATCTCCTGGATTAGGAGAGATTTGCAAGAGCAAGTTTAAAAAATGGGGAGGGGGGAAATTCACTGTATGACTTATAAAAAGAGACCTGGATGAGGGACCTCTTCCAATCACCAAAGACCACCAGCTCTTGGGAGCCAATTCAAGGACATTTTGGTAGCTCTATTTGCAAGCCTAGTATGTCTCACAATTCCACCAGAGTTTTTATCATGTTAACTCACATTGGAGACTGACATGAAGGAAAATGGAGTGTGATTTAGGAGAGTGAGGCAGTTAGTCCAACCCATAAGCATGTTGTCATTATTCTTTGACTTTACCAGGAAGTCAGTGGGACATCTTGTGTTTTCTCTACTGTAGAGATATTACCCACCCCCAGCAACACTGTCCTTACATTCTTCAGGCCTTTGCACAATTCTAAGAGGGGATGGGACCATCAGTTTTCAAAGTGACCCATGCTTATTACATGAATTTGAAGATGAATTGGAGAAAAGGTGATGGGGCATGGAAGAGCAGAGTAGAGAGTTAATATGTAAAAGCTAAGAATGTGAAACTATTGATATGTTTGGATTCTTCAGAGGTGATTTAGTCATATTTGGTTAGATTTTTGGACTTCTAGATAATTTTCTTTCCAGTTTTTGGCATTGATGGTACTTACTTACTCATTTACCAGAGGCTGCAAAGTAGAGAGAAGACTCGAACTAGTTAATTTGGAGTTTGGATGCAGATGCATTAGAGCATTTGGTGGGGGAAGAGGTTGATTCCCTGATCCCCATAGTTACATGCCAGAGTTTTATATTTGGAGATTTTCTTAGTCAACAACTGCCTGAAATCTATTTTCACTCCCAGTGTGCATAGGGCATTAATCACTGAAATCTGTTTCTCACAGTTACCCTTCACAGAGGTCTCTGGTTTGCTTCCAGAACAGCCTTTGATGCAAAACTTCTGTTTTCTTATGTCTGTATTTGCAACTGTCCAATGGGGATTTTTTTTTTTTTAAAAAATGAGAAGGGAAAAAGTGGCTTCTTAAGGGGTTGCAGACATGAAGGGGGGGGCAGAGAAGAGGTGAACTACCTATTGGAAAGGGGAGTAAGAAACTAGAAAACTAAAACTAATCTCTATGAGAAGAAATTAGGGGATGAAGGTACCTGGAGTTGGATCCTTTTGATGGATACCTTTGTGGGTATGGAGAGGGAGAAGGATGTACACAGACATGAAACCCAGAAAGCCCTAGATTGGAATCCCTTTTCTGAACCTCCTTTCCCAGCCATACAGAATACTTCCAAATATTAAATGAGAAAATATATGTGGAATGTCTGGCACAGAATAGATGCTAAACAAATGGAAATCATCATGAGCTTCCTAAATGCTCAAACTTTTTTTTAGCCATTTGTTACATATGTATTGAGAACATTTAAGCCCTGACAAAGAATATATAGATGTGATAACTGTCCACCCATGGTACAGACCTTTCTAGTGATGAAAAGAGAAGCAGTCACCTTTAGGAATATTTCTCAATGACCTAGTACTATCACTCTGCACTTACATTTGCACCTACTGTGTACCCAGCCCTCACCAGCCTTGTGGGAGGGGAATATACTTGTAGGAAGAGAAGCAAGTAGGCTTAAGCGATGATGATTCAGAATATGCAAGGCCAGGCTGGGGTAGTACAAGGCAGAAAGAAATTACCTCATTTATTTATTCAGCAGACACATATAGCCTAGCAGCAAAATCTCAGCCCAAGCAAAGGGCTCTGGTGGGATTTCCAGGTTAGTAGAGGCTTGGCATTTGAGAGAAAGAGAGAAAGCAGTGGCTTGCAAGCTTGCAAGCTCTTGAAGTTGTGGGCTGAAGAGGTGAAGATGGAGCAGATGAAGACTGTGCAAAGGGAAGGAAAAAAGGAAATCACAAGTTGCAGGGAGAGTGGCTCAAGCAGTGGGTTAGGGAGCTGAGCAAAGTGCTGGGGCGGCTGAGTGGTATCAGGAAAACAGATGGGGATCCTTGAGAAGGAGGGTGCAGATGGCGGTGGTGCTGAGGAGGCAGCGTGGGGTGAAGAACAGTTCCAGCTCGGCCACTCTGGGAGGAGAAGGGCTGGAACACAGCTCCCCACGCTGGGAGAGTTGTGTGACTCATATGGCCCCTATCACGGTATCTGAGTGGGATACCAGGAGGAAGAGTGGAGGAGGCTATGTGATTCTATGTGATGGACTTTGGAAGTTAGACATGAACCTCAAGCATCTGGGAATTCCTGGTGAGGAAAGAAAGCTCTCCTACCAATTAAAGAACACAAGCCCCTGGCTATATTCAAATCCAATCTCCTAGGTTAAATTTCCAGCTCTGTGTTTGACCTTGGGCAGGTAATCTGATTGCTCTTGGAGATGGTTTCCTCATCTGTAAAATGAAATGGTTGGGTTAAGTGATGCTTAAAATATTCTTAAGCTCTAAAATTTTGTGATTCTGCAGACTATTTGAAGGTTTGTACTGCAGAGGACAGAGTAGACTTATTATTCTACTACCACTAGAATTGCCTGTGTAGAGTAACAGGAACAGTGATGAATTCTCTATGCACACTGGTGGAAAGATAGATTTTAAGAAGTTGTTGCCTAAGATATTAGGAAATGGAGGATTTTGATTTAAAGAAATGTATCTCAATATTAGAGTTGTCCAATGATGAGCTGGGTTGTTTTGTAAGGTAGTAAGTTCCTTGTTGCAAGATGTGATCAATCACAGGTTGAGTGATGACATTTTGGGGGTTGTTATAAAAGGAATTCTGCCCCCTGCTTCACCTTTAATAAACATTATAAAACACTTAAGCTTTCCTGCAGACTTGTTGAGCATGTGATTAAGTGATAAATGGAGGTGAATCCCATCATGTAGTTCTCAAAACATGATGCTTTTCACATAATAGGCTTTCTGTGGGGGGAAAAAAGATTTTGTGGTAAAATAATTTTGGAAAATATTGGACTAAACAATATTAAGCATGTTTCTTTAATGAAGGACTTGTCAGAGGCTGAAATATAGTAATGTACATAATGAATTTTCTACATATATTTGACAATAGAGTCTTTTTCACAGAGTATCCGGTAGAAATAGTGACTTACTAAACCTACTTTGAGAAATATTGCTTTAAATGATTGTCTTATATTCCAAGTCCTTTGCCCCTCAAAGAAGGCATTACAAAGTCTCTCTTGTCCTTGGCTAGGTCTGATGCTGAAGCCTGATTTGGGGTCTAATATCCTAGGAGATGAGGAGTGGGCTTCTGGATGATACTGTTAGACTGACTCAGTGCGTGACCTTCGATGAGTCCCTCCTTGGGTCTCATTTTCATTATACATCAAATGGGGAGAACTATTTTGAGTCCAACTTTTTTAGGCTTGAGGTGTCATGGTGGGGTCTAGGGCAGTATCCATGGCATTTTAATTCAAATTTGAATCATCTGGGCATCTCCTTGAAGTGCAGATTCTGATTCAGCAGGTCTGCTGGGGTGGGAACGTGGGTGGGGGTTGAGAGTCTGCATCGCTAACACACTCAAAAGCAATGCTGGAGCTGCTGTGGCCACACAGAGCAGTGAGAATCCAGGAAGTCACACAGGTGGCCCTTAGCAGGAGCATCTTCTCATATGGAGCAGCAACAGTCTTTCCCTGGAGATTTGGTCTGTGTTTTTGAAAGGTATTCGTGTGAGAAAATAAAACCAGGCATTCCTTTTGTGTCCCTGGGGCGCGGTCTATCATAGGTCCCTCCAAGGGAATCCCTCTTCCTCTTCCACTTCCCCACCCCCATCGCCTACGGCTCCCCAGTCAGTTAAGCTATTTTTTGAGTTTGAGTTAAAACCATTTCAGACATATTTTTAACTGCGTCCTCTTTGAAAAGCTGTTAGCATTTGGCAATCATTCCATCTTCAGCTTGAATCCTGGGGAGGGTGTTTCTTTCTCTTTTTTTTCCCCCCACAACCGGGCAAAAGTCTATCTTTTAAAAATAGTTCTAGTGCGTGGGTCAGAGAGAATGGTTGCTGGGGATGAGGAAGGAGATGGGGCGTGGTTTGGACTCCACAAGATCATGATGCTGGTGTTGCCTTTCCTGTCTGCACTGGGGGCTGAGCTGACTCTACATCAAGGGCTGGGGATGGTACCAGGGCTGTCCAGCGAGAGAGAGGAGAGCTGATGGGAAGGAGGGCTGGGTAGGGGCACAGGGCAATGGGCCTCAGCAATGGGCCTGGTTGAACCTCTACAAGCAGAGTCACCAGGAATGAGAGCAGAGTTGATGCCTTTCCTGACCTGGGTCCCGTGACGTTCCAGAGCCAGCACATTTCCATTGCCATTATCAGGAAGCTTTTATTAAGGCCCTCCTGGGAGTAATGTCCATGGGAATTTAAAAAAAAAATGATCAAACATGTATATAGCCTTTACACTGTGAAAACCACTGTTTGAGCACTTTAAAAATATTGACTCATTTAATCCATATCACAACCCTATGAGGCCGTATCATAGTCTTCATTGCATAAAAGGGGAAACTGAGGTACAGGACAGTCAAGCAACTTGCCTGAGGTGCTGAAGCTTGTATGTGCGTGGTAAAGCTGGGTTCCAGCCTGTGCAGTCTGGACTTGGACTTGGTGGCCTTCGACGCTTATGCGGTGTGTGCTTCTCCCAGTGATGCAGGACCTGTCCTCTGGGCCTTCAGTTGTGCCGGCCCAGGCTGCCTTTACCTGTCTTGGTGGGAGGAATGAAATTGAACACATACAAGAACTCCATCATAAATGGAGAAAATGATGATTTTTTTTGCAAGCAGTCATCAAGTATTAATAGGTAACTCCCTACTGCTCAAACGTTCAAACCCATTAAACACTCCAAATATACCTGGACCATGTTAAAATTTGATCCCCAAGCAGGAAATTTTAAAATTGTTCTGAAAATTATCAGAGTGGGAGGAAATCGTTTCCTTTTCAGCTTTGTTTTTGGTCAAGCGTTTTGGTGAGATACTCTGTAATCATCAGTCTAGTCAAGTTGCTTGTCCTGGGTGCTCCAAGAGGACGCTGCAGGGGACCATTCCACAGTGTAAGCCTGGATCTCCCAGAGGCTGCAGACGGGAAGGGAGCCCTGCCCTGAGGGCTGGTTCCTCCCAAATGGTAAAATGCTGCTAAATTCAGGGACATGGTTGGGAGGCTTCTACTGGCTGTTGAGTCCCTGAACATACTTTATTTCAGTGGAATCAGTTGGAAGGGGAAATGAAGGTAGAAAGCTCCCCATTGCTGATGAAAGTTGGAAACTTTTGGCCTTCCTGGGAGCTAGCCTTACTTGTGTCCTCTTGGGGGTGAGGGCAGATAACCTGGGGGAAGGGATGCTGGGAGCTAGAAACATTCCCTGGGAGCTAACCAACTCAGAGCATGCAATCTCAGGCTCCCCTTTGGATTTAGACCCTCATGTGCCTGCTAATCTTACATTCATTTGTTCTTTTGTTCTGCACGAGAACACACTTCTGCTAAGCAGGTGCCTGGCTTTCAGAATCTGGGGAGTGCTGCTGTGGGCATCCTGTGTCCTCTTACTGGGCTGCAGGCACAACTATTTCTGTCTAAGTCCTCTCCTTGAAGATGGCAAGCCCTCTGTGGTGCTATCTGCACTGCATGGTGCATATCTAATAATACTAATTAATAAGCAGTCACTTATTAATAACACTGGAAACATCATCATGTAGGTGACAGAAAGTCAAACTCTGGTAGACCAGCCATGCAGCACAGTTCGGGGGGCAGGGGGAGAGGAGAGAAGAGCACCAGGGATATTTGCGAGGGGCAGTGGGCAAACTGCTTTGAGCCAGTAGCATTTGAGGCTAAATTTGAAATCTGCTTGGAAGCAAGGCATGTGGGGACCTGAGACCTTGTTGCTCCCGAAGTGCTGGTTGGGGGTTAGCAGAACTGTCTAATGCTCAATTTCTAGTGACTTGGGCTTGTCTTGAGAAGCCTTTGATGTTCCCAGGGTTGGTTTGGGTAGAGCAGTGGAAACTCAGAAAGAACAGTATGTATACCCACTTACTTAATGGATGAAGAAGCTGAGGCCTCTGACCATTAGCATCATCTTCTAAAGACTATTGAAAGAGTCAGTAACTAAAATAATGAATCTCTCCAATAATGTTAAAAACATTAATTCCCAGCCAAAGCACCCCCTGGAATTCACATACAAGAGTCATTAGGGCAACTGGAATGCATGTTAAGTCTGTTTGCCTGTACTCCTGATTTTATAGGCATAGTCATGCTCATAAATACCCAATGGAATCTACTTCAATAAATAACATAATAAAGCCAACTTGCTGTGAAGATTAAGTGAGATAATGCATCAGTGCATGCCCAGTGCTTACCTCAATGCCTGGCAGGGGGTGACAATGCCAAGGTGTAGGGCTGATAGCTGCTACACATGGGTAGGGTCAAACCCATGGCGTATAGCCAGTTTCTGGTCTGATTAGTTGCTGCCTATACCAATTCAGATACTAAATATTTTAAATCCACTCTGATAATGATAACCAATACTCTGCACTGTAAACATTCAATTTCCTCTTATAGCTATTTCTGATCTAATTGTCCCAGGATAGGTTCAAGGATGGTATCTTTTCCATTTTACAGATGACAAAACTGAGGCTTGAAACTTAGTTGCTTGGCCAAGGTCTCGCCACCAGCAAATGGTAAAGCTGGGATCTGAACCCAAGTGTCCTCTTGGCAGAGCCTTGCAATCTTAATCACAATGCTGACAAGTAGATGACCAACAGGGTGATGTGTGGTGGTGGTGATTATTATTATTGTTGTCATTATCATCATTATACTAGCTTGATTGTTTTCCCAGAATGTCATGGACGACTTATCCTTTTGACTGGTGATGCATCTGTTCCTTGCTTTATCCTCAAAGTGCTGCTATGACACATTTAAGAAAAGCTGAAACAGACTCTGTCTCGTTTTGTCCTCCCTATGAATGAGTGAAGGCAGAAGCCACACATCCCAAGAAAGGAAGGTGGGGCCTCAAGGGAAACTTCTAACTTAATGGTCTTTGACTGTGGCCTGCTTAGCCCAGGACACAGGGGCTAAGGTTTTAGTCGCCCCCCCTGAGTCCTCCCTTAAAAAAAATCACTGTTGCCCTGGCTGGGTGGCTCAGTTGGTTGGAGTATCATTCTGTATACCAAAAGGTTGTGGGTTTGATTCTCGGACAGGGCACGCACCTAGGATGCAGGGTCAATCCCTGATGGGGGCATGTATGGGAAACAACTGATCAATGTTTCTCTCTCACATCTTTTCTTTTCTTTTCTTTCCTTTTCCTTTCCTTTCCTTTCCTTTCCTTTCCTTTCCTTTCCTTTCCTTTCCTTTCCTTTCCTTTCCTTTCCTTTCCTTTCCTTTTCTCTTCTTTTTCCTTCCTTCTTTCCTATCTTCCTTCCTTCCTTCCTCTCTCTTTTCTTTCTCTCTCTTTCTCTCATTTCTCTCCCTTCCTCTGTCTCTAAAATCAATAAAAATCATATCCTTGGGTTAAGATTAAAAAAAAAAGAAATTAGTGTCACTGCTGACATGGAACCATCATTTGGGCAAATCCCCAACAGAGTTTTGCTTATGGTTGCATTACATAAGGAGACCTGCCTTATGGTCTTTAAAGTTGTCTGTCTCTGCTGTTCTGTACATATCCATCCTCGTAAATCTGGAACTCTCCAATGGAATACTGGATCACAGAGAGCAGAGTGGAGGTTAGTGAAGTTGCTGTGGTGGAATGACTAAAGTGAGCCCAGAGATCTCATGATAAAAGACAGGCTAAAATTATATACTGGAGTAACTGAAATATAGCTAATACTTAAGAAGCCCACATCCATACTAATAGAATAAAATGATAATAATGAGTATATTCAAAATACACAAGGTAAAATGGATTAGGAAGCACAAGGGATAAAAACGAATGATAGTAATTACAGTGATACCTTGGTAAGCTAAACTAGTAAAAGTGGAATGATGAAATAAGGGAATGCTAACTATAGGGGGCAGTCCAAAATTAATAATCCCATGCAGGGGCAGAGGCAGACCTTTGGGGAGAGGCAGCAGACATTTGTTAAGCATTGCTGTGGGGCAAGGTGTTCTGTGTGTGTTTTCTCACTTAATTCTTGTAACAATCCTTTGAAGTCAGTACAGGTATTATGATTTCTGTAGGTGAAGACAGTGAGACTTGCAGAGGGAAAAAAAACTATTCAAATCATGTGGAATTTGGTTGGCCAAGGTGGGGCTGGAATCCAGCTATGTCTCCTAGCCTCTAGGTTGTCCTGCATGTGTGCAGTGGACATGTGCAGTGGACATGTGCAGGGGGTGTGTCCTTTCATGGCTGCTGTTTGTCAGAGGACTCCTATGGGAGCTGACTTCTATCTGTCAGGCAGTAAGTCCTCAGACTCTCCTTTTGGGCTTATGCTCTCAAGTCCCCTGGTCCCTTAGGTCCCTTTCTATTGATTGCAATGGTGAATCTACAGCTGCTCTGGTTGTTCTTGAGGTCCTGTTGGATCATGGTGGATCCTTTGCATGGTTCTTCCCCCCAGAGTCTATAAACAGCTTGGCTTGCCCAACTCCATGCACTCTGCCCTCTGGACTTCACTTTCACACTCAGAGAACAAGTTTATAGGCTTCAAAAAAGGCCAGGTAAGGAGGGCACATACAATCAGGTATCAGGGCAGTTCAGGTCTAACATAAGCAGGTGTGAAAATCAGGTGTCACACAAGAAGTTGTCAGGCATGTTTGTGTGCCTAATACGTGCTGGATACCATGGAGGTGTGGAAGACTGGGGACCCAAGAAAACATAAAAAAAAATGAGATTTGATCCAAAAGGTAAAACAGATGGAAAAGTAGGCTAGGGATGGCAAAATTGCACGTGTGTAAGCCCGGCCCAAATGCCACTTTATCCACCAAGCTTGCCTTGATAGCCCCCATCTCCAAATCAAAGCTTATCACTTGTTCCTTGACAACCCCGTAGATCTTCCTTTACATTGCTCCCATGACTGTCCTTTTCCCCTTGCCTTTTAGGGAAACACCTCTGTCTTCCTCCAAAGCATAGTGGATACCGTGGGACAGGGACCTTGACTTACTCCTTTGGTTTCTGGTGAGCACAATGCCCAGTGCATGTGCTATCACATCTGCTGGGTTGGGCAGTGCTGGGGTGGCTGGAAGAATGTCCAGTGAAGGGCAGAAATATAAGAACCACTCCACAGGGCAGGGAGGCAATATAGCACTGTGGCTGAGCAGGCAGGCTCTGGAGTCAGACCCGAATTCAAATTCATTCTTGGTTACTTCCAGTTGTGTGAGCTTGGGGAACCTCGCTAAAGTTGTGCTTTCTTCCACTGTAAAATGGACAATGGTCAGCACCAACTTCATGGGACTGGAAGAGATGATCTATGTGCTGGCACATGGTAAGTGCCCAACAGCAGTTCATGGCTCTTCTAGCCATTGGTGCTATTCAGAAGAAGGGTGCATGATGCAACCCTTAGAAAAGGGAGGCAGGACAAGAAAGGGGTGGGCTGTTTTCCCACTGCGAGGCACCGGGGTCTGATGCCGAACAAAATGTTTTGTGTGGTGCCACTGACTGTCATCTCTTGTGTAGGCTTGACTGGGGAAATGTTTCTACAGACACAGGCTAATCCAGCAACACTGCAGATGGATTTTGAAGAGTTTGGGGGTGCACTGGAAATACCTAGGTCTTGAGCTCAGGGTGCAAGCTGCAGAAGGGATCCATCCTCCCAATCCACCCCAGCACTTGATCTTTGCCTCTTGATCCTCACCAGCTTACAGGTGCCCAAACCCTCCTGAGGATAGGGTTAGCTGTGCCTCTGTCTTCCCAACTAGGAGCCCTTGGAGGGGAAGACCCATTTGTCACCTTCATTTCTATGTCCTCAGCCCTCATTCTATGCACTGTACCTTATCTTAGCAGATATTCTAAGGGCTTTTTGAAGGAATGGATTTGTGTCCCAGTTACAGGCCTAACCTCCACTGGATGCACAAGGATTGCCCTGATTTTGTAAGGAGGAATGACTACTCAGGGAAACTGAGGCACATTTCTAGGGCAGGGTCCTTTTCACTCCCTCAGTCTGTAATGAGACACATGCATCTTCAGCAGTGAGAAGTGGCTTAGTCTACTGAAGCTGTAAATGAGGATTTTGCCTTTATTTTTATTCCTGTTTCAGTTCTAGTCAAGAACCTTCCTCAAGCTTGGGTGAAGGGAGAACTGAGCTCCTGAGATGACCTCCTACTCTTACCGGGCTGCAGAGTGCCCCTCTCTGATGATATTTTCTCAGCTGTTTGCAAAACAGTCAGGGAGGCGGTGAAGCCTTGAGCCAGGCAGCCGGGCTGTCTCTTTAAATGCCTGGGTCTGTGTGGGAGAGGGAGGGGCCGGCTCTGGAGTGCGTGAAATTCCTGGGCTCCTCCGGCAGTCTCAGGCTCCGAGCTCAGCCCTACACATCTCCTCTTGCATGCAACTCACTGAGAGGCAGAGGCGAGCGTGTCCTCCCCTCTTGAAGCTGCCAGCATCTCCAACCACCAAGGACCCGCTTTTCACACCTCCAACACCCTCCTCCCTTCTTCCCTGTCACTCCCTCCCAGAGAGAGAGAAAAAGAAAAGGAGAGAGAAAGATTCTGGAATTTGAACCTCCCCGAAGAGGAAACATACCCAGCAAACTCAGTTGATTAAACATCCAACAAACAAACGGATCCCAAATCTTCTGTGCAACTGGAAAGGTAAGATTTCCGGGGAAAGGCAGGCAGGCAGGATGGGAAACAACTCAAGGTTCCCCTTCGTTCTGGGAGGCGGTAGCTCCTGAGAGGATAGAAGTTTTCAGCTGGGAGCGACCAACCTAGATTTTTTTTTTCTGAATGTTGGATCGGAGAGCCTCCGCTGACCATGGGAATGGCTTTTCAGCTGCCTTTCTTTTCCTTCAGCTTCTCCTGGAAGTTGGGTCCTTTTGCTCCAGATGTGCGAAAAGTCAGAATGTTTTAGAATTTTAAAAAATCTTTTAAAAAAAGTCTTTCTCCTATTTCCTTGGATTGTTAATCTGAAGTGATGTGTGCTTATCACTTCGTTTTGGGCAGATACTTTTTTGGCTTGTTTTAGCTACTTTTCCTTCCTCCTTCTCATTTTTTTCTGGGGAAGGGGCTGAGTCAAATGAGAAATAAAGAAGCGACACCCTGAGGGTCACAAGAAGACAAAACTGAACTGAGACAGGGATTTCCCTGGCCATTGAGGAATCGAGGTGTGTATGAGTGTGAGTGTGTTTGAGTGTGATCTGGGGGTGGGTGGGGGGAGTGTCAGGAGGGGGTTCTCGAGCCTGAAGGTTCAGGTTGGACTTCTGCTGTCTTGTTGTGAAGGTGGGCATACTCAGAGAAGGTGAAAAGGGAGTGTGTGTGTATGTGTGTGTGTGTGCGTGCGTGTGTCCGCTCCTCTTTGGATCGGTTACAAGGGAACCTTCCTCCTCTGCCTTCCATTTGTTTATATTAATGATTTAGTAGCAGGCTTGCCTGAAAACTTCCACTCTGTGTAAGCACTGTGGGTTTTGCAAGCTCTCAGTGACCTTAGAGGCTGGTTCGATGTATTGTTTTTTTGAGGCATTGTGTTGTGCCCAGAGTTTCAGCTCTTTCCCTCTCTGTTTTTTAACCACAAAACTTAACTGCTTTAGAAACATCTTCCTGATGACAAGGGGCCAAAAATCTGTACCTCCCACCCCCCATCTCTTCTTAGGCCAGTGATGTAATACCAACCTATGGGCTCGGCTGCTTTGCAGGTGACTTACCCTGTGATTACTTATTAAAAAAATTAAATTTCTCCTTTCCTCTATGAAATGCCTTCTTCTTTTGATTTGGATGTAAAAATATTGTCATGCAGCAAGAAAATAATATTTTTGCTAACCATTGTTGGGGTTTAGGTCAAGTAGGATTTCTCTCCCATGATCATTATTTTTTTTTAAATTATTTTAATGCAAAGGTCAGAGATCATCCGACCAAACAGGAGAACTGGGAGAGCTGGAGCTGCCATCTCCCCGCTTCCTTCGGCCATTCCCGCTTGGGGAGATAGTTTTCTTTTACCACCACTCTCCACCCCAACATTTTCATTCTTTCTCTGCCCTGGGTCTTGTGGACGGCCCTGGGAGGGAGAGGGGCTCCTTCTCACACCTGGAAGGCGGTGTAGTTTCAGGGGTCAGATGACCGCTTGCCTTTGTGATAAAGGTTCCAATGGAAATTTGAACTCCCAGAGCGCTGGGTGACTCCATACCCAGGATAGTCTATCCGGGGGCACCTGGAGGTTAGGTCTGGGGAGCCCGAAAAACTGGCCCTTTATGAATCTGCCGTTCTGGGTAGAGCCTCCCTTCATCGTTCAAGGGCTTCTGCATCGCCTTTCAAGTTAAAATGGTCCCGCTGGTGACGATGGGCAAGTTTACCTAAGGGATACTGGGTACGTGGCGGAGGGATGGAGCCGGAGAGACATAGGCAGGCTGGTGTATATATATGTATTTTTTTAATCTTCTGGATTAATCTGCCTAAGTCATATTGGGGCAAACGACATTTCAGACAGGTGCTGGTTGTGCAGAGATATTCCCATTGTTTGATTTTTTTTTTGTTGGGGAGTGGAGAGTAAGGGCTCTTGGCCCATTTTCTGCAGCCTGGGGTTCATCCTGCGAGCCAGTCTTCCTTCTGGAAGAGGGGGGAAAAGGCTGGACGCTGGAAGTTCGCTATTAAAGTGAGCAACAGGGCTGGGTTAATTTTTTAAAAACAACTGGACTGTGCGAATGCCCTTTTCTGGAGCTTTCCGGCCCTTTCTAGTGAAATAATAATTTTTAAAAATTGCTGCTTAAGATGAAGGGGCCAGAAATCAAAGGAATTCTAGATTTTGAGAGACAACTACGTCTTTGCTTTTCTGGTAGCTCCCTATTATTAATTATTGGGGGTATGACGGGGGTCTGGCCTCCTTTTGTTGATTTCTTTTTAATGCTGTGTTTCTACTAAATATGTTGATGATTTGCTGCTTATATAAGGGAAAGGATATGTCGAGGTGGGTTGATGCTTGGGGTTTTGAGATCGGCTACTGAGATTGGGTGGCGGTTGGTGTGTTTGTCGATGTGCATGGTAGGAAGGTCTTTTCTTTTGGGTGGTGGGGGACAAGGGGATGGTTGGAAATGGTAGACGAGATGCTACAGTGTATGGGGACATGAGGGGAGACGGAGGTGAGGTGGGAAGTCACTGGTTTGCAGAATTTCTGTCCTGCATCCCCTTTCTCTCTCTCCTTGGGAAAAAAAATCCATTATCTCTAAAAACACATTATTCTTCAATTGGCCTTTTAGAGAAAAAAAGAGAGGGAGGGGAGGGGTTAATTTGGTGAGGGGGCTTGGTTGTAATTAGCCCACTGCTGCAAAACTGAGATAGAGAAATCCATCGGCACCAGCTTTGGGGGCACAGAGAGGCAGCGGAGAGTGGGGGACGGGTTGTCAGTCTTGAACGAACAGTGGAGCGGTGGGGTTGGCATTTGGGTATTGTGTGTGTTTATGTCTCTGTGTGCGTGCAATCTTTTCCATCCCACCACCAATTTCCCCCTCTACCCTCCCCCAATTCTGCCATGCTCATGCCTTCTATTCCACACACCCCTCTCTCCTACCCCTCCCCTCCCCCTTTCCTCTAGTCCTTTCCATCTTGATGAGAAAATTCTGATTCTGATGGCTCTGCGGCTTTTTTTTCTTTTTTTCTTTTTTTGCAACACAACAGTGGTGCGATGGCCTCTCCTACATGCCACACGGATGCAGCCTTCTGATAGGAGGGCTCAGTCGGCACATCTATACACGCACTTGCACACGCTCTTGCACACACACTCTTACACGGACACAGGCGACCAAAGGCTTGATTTCATTTGGTTCCATCCCCCTTTATGGCTCTCCCCACCCCTACCTCCACCATGGCTCCTTTCCACCCGTCTTCATACGGGGAATGCAGTACCATTATCCACGTCTTCTCCCCACACCGCTCTCTTCTTTCTTTTCACCATTATTCTTTCCCGAAAGCTGTGGTGTGTCGCAGTTCATGGGATTAGCATGTTGGAGAGTCTTTGGGGGAGGGGACCTCATGAAAAGGGGATTGGAACGGGGATAGATGACATTAATGAATTTTTTTTTTTTTTTGCCAAATAAGCACCCGGTGATAATGATCCAATTTAACCATCCGTGTAATATATGTTTGCGGCACATCAGGGGAAGGTTACCCAGGGAAAGCAGAGTCTGGACTGGGTTACCTCTGGGGAGATTTGATGCCTGGACACTAGGAACAGAGACCCCCCTGCCCCCACACCCACACATGTGCGCTCTCTCACGCACACCAACACACAGCTCTGCTCAGTGGGCTGTGTCAAGCCAGAGGGCACTGCAGAATATCCCAGAGTTGTCGTGGTGTGTTGGGAGGATGGAGTGATGTCTTTGTCTGACCCAGCTCTCACTCTGTGGATGTCATCTGGTCTTGAAATTCTTGGCGGCCTTTGTGTTGCCTTTGGGTGGGGGCAGGAGGGGTGTTTTTGTTGGTCTGGTGCCGGTGTGCCTCCAATTGGACAACATGGGATAGTCAACACTCTGCGTGCGGCTCAAGCTGGAGGCTGTCTGCCTGTGTATGCTGCGTGAGGGTGTTTGTTGGACACATATGTGCGGATAGCTCTGGAGAGGCGAGGGGGTGACAGGGAAGGGAAGCTTACTTTCCCTCACTTGAAGGGGGTGGAAGGCAAAAAGTGGAGGTGTTCGGTGGGGGACAGAGGGCAATGAAGTTGTCAGGGTGGTTACGAAGAGGGTGGAGGGGGAAAAACAGCTCTGATCCCCAGCAGGAAGTCTGTATGAGGTCCCCACGGCTCCCAGGCAAGCCCGTGGGCGGGTGTGCTCATGGATGACTGTGGGTGGATGCAGACTGAAGGTGGGCGAAATTGAGGGTTTTCCCTGCCTCCTTGGGAGCCCTGGGCAGAGCACAGGAGGATGGCTCTACTTTCCACGGCATCAGCCACCCTTGAGGGCTCGGCCTTGCAGGCTGCAGCCCCAGTGAGCTGCAGTTGCCCTTGGGCAGGGCAGAGGTCCGAGCCCCAGAACTGTCCTGGGCTCTGGTATCTGGCTGCCTTCAGTACCAGATACCACTTTCCCTTTCCTTTGGCTAAAGGTGTCCATCTTTATTACAATTATACATAAAATTGGAAAAGATTTTGCCTAAAAATTAAAAAAACAATCCTGAGAGCAAGACACCAATTGTCCTACGTTTCTGACGTCTCTCTCTCTGTTCCTGAGGCTGACCTTGAGGAGTTAGGGAGAAAGGGTTACGTCATTGCCAGAGAAAGGGGAGAAATGGGGAGGAGGTGCTTCAGGGGCAAATTATTGTACCAAACACACAGAAAAGAATGCTCGTGGGGTCCCCCAGCGTGTTCTCCTTACGTGACCCTGGTGTGTGGATGGGAGACTTGCAGAAGTAGGGGTGGCCCTTCCCAAGCTCACCGTGGGAAATGCAGTGGCGGCCAGGTGCATTGGTCAGCTGTGGTCAGGCCCTTCTCCCCTAGGGGTGCTCCTGCTGGGGGAAGGACGTGGCAGCTCTGACCCCGGAAGCCAGCCCTGGCTGTTCTGCAGATGACCAGAGTGGAGCATTGTGGCTGGGCCAGCCACAGGTGGCAGTACTGGGTTCCGGCAGGGGTTATGTGTGGGGCCTGCTCCCTACCCCTTCCTCCAGGTTTTCTGCTCAAGTGATATCTCCTCCGAGAGGCCCCTCCTGGCTGGCTTTCTAAAATAGCCCCCTCAACACAACCCCCAGCCACTTTCCAGTCCATTACTCTGCCTTTAATTCTAATCGGCTAATCACTACCTAATACTGTTTATATAGTGAAGTGTTAAAGTGATCTTGTTTGTCTTCCCCTCTAGAATGCAGGCTGTGGGAGGTCAGGGACTTTGTCTTTTTTTATTCATTGTGGTGTTCCCAGTACCTAGGCACATAATAGGTGATCAGCAAATATGTATTGTTTGGAGGAAAGAACCATATGGTGTTGGGGTTCTCTTCTTCTCTAGCACCTTGTGGCCTGTCTTTTGGGAAAGCTGAACTTTGACTCCTGGGGCTGTCTTATTCCTGCCAGCAAGTCCCAGATATGCTGGAGGAATTACAAAGTACTGAACTTTCTGAGTTATAGAGAGAGGTCTTCTCCTTGCCTGGTTGCAGGGACAGGGTCTCCTTCATGATCCCTCTAATACTGGCAATCAACATCACCATCACAGTAGCAGTGATAGTAGTTATAAAACTACCATTTCTGAGGTACTTAATTTATACCAAGTTCTGTACCAAGTTTTTTTTTTTACATTCAGTGAACAGCTCAGTGTAATACATTTTTAATACTTGCCGTTGACAGAGGAGGAGACTGAGGCTTAAAGTTACATAAAGTAAGCCAGTAAAATGGCAGAGCAAGGATATGAACTCAGGTGTGTTTTATTTCAGAGCCCAAGTTCATGAACCTTACATTGTACTATTACAGGTAAAGGAAGATGAACTCGCCATCATTTATTCAGTGCCCTCCAATACAGATGAGAAAACTGAGGTCTAGAGAGATGAAATACCTTGTCCAAAGTCACATGTCAAGTTTGATCTGAAAGCAAAGCTGGCATCTAGGTTTTCTGGCTGCCCGGGCAGGGCTCTTGCCACACCTTATGCTGCCTATGGGTTGTGCACCCTCTCTCATCAGCTGTTGTGCTGGTGGCTGCCTGGGGTCCCCCTCAGTTTTTCTTCCTCAGTCAGAGGAAAGTAGGGTCTCAAGGAGGTTGGCGGGAGTAGTTGCCGCTAGAGAGGACAGACTCTTCCTGTAGAGCTGGAGGGAGACATGAGGAAGACTGGTGGGCTACACTCCAGGGCCACTGGAGTCATTGAGTGCTGGTCAAGGTCATGTTCTGATGTGCTGGAGAAGGAGGCCCCAGTGGGGTGCTCCAGGTTCTCAAGCTCACATAGCCCTGCCCACCAATGTTACTCTCAGATACAGCAGGGGTCCATTCCGGGGTCCACACAGCTGGTGTCTGGAGTCAGATAATCTGAGAGCTTGTGTGCTTCTCCTGGCTTAGCCCTGTTTCTCAGAAGAGGGAGGCTTGGGTCCAGATAGTCTGTTTAGTTTGCTTTGTTTTATTTCCAGAGATTGGCTGGGAACCTGATGTCATGAAATGTGGATGAAGGGACCCTATTAGTCCCTTTGCTCCACTCCTAGGATTGGCTTTGACCTTGAATTAGGAAGGGGTTAGAGCTCCTAGCCATGTGTGTCTGTGTACTTGTGTTTTGCATGGGTCAGTGCAGTGGGGGAAAGGGGGCCAGAGTAAATGTAGATCCTGAGAACTAGGGAAGCCTAACCTTTGCCAGGACCTTGAGACAGGGCGTGAAGCCATTTCTGTGTGACCTTGAGATGTAGTGACCAGATGTCCTGGTTTGCAGAGACAGTTCCCATGTAGGCCTTTGTCCTACCGTGATTATTAGCTCTCAGAAGTGTCCTGGTTTGGATGATAAAATAAATGGTCATCCTTCTTCAAGATGACATCACCCACTTTCTGTTAATGGGATAAAGAGAGGAAAGGTGCATGCCAGCAAGGGAAATGCAATTTTAGGGCAAGAAGGTGGCTAAGAGCAGAGCCTTTCTCCAGAGATACTTTCACTTGTCCCCTTTGTAAAGAATTAAGATCTGAATGTTCTAACTAGTCCTACTGCCAACATCACTACCACCACCATCCTAACTACTCTTACTACAACTACTTCTACTGGCCATCATTTCAGTTCTGACTGTGTGCCAGATTATGCTAAGCACTTGACATACATTATCTCACTTAATCTTCCCACAACTCTTTGAGGTAGGTACTATTGTCATCTCTGTATTACAAAAAAGAAACTGAGGCCTAAAGAGGTTAAATAACATGTCAAGGTCACGTGGGCCTAGCTGCGAAGCCTCTGGTCTTAACCCTTGTGTCACACCACCTGTGTGGGCCAGTCATCTGGTCCCCCGAGTCTGACTGAGAACTTGCTGAGCGTCTGACTCACAACTTGGACCCGATGAAGATGTTTCTGCCAGTCAGAGGCATGCTAGGCTTAGGGAGGGGAAGCCGCTGGCCCAGCAGTGGCACTGCTCGTTGTCTTTTTGATAGCACTTTGGAAACTGTTACCCATGGTGGCTCAAGTGCCTTCTTCCCTGTCAGGCCCCTTGTCAGAGGAGGAGAGTGGTTGTTTGGGAATGGTAGTGGGCTGGCAGATGCCATAGAGCCTGCCGCCTATCTATCTCTGCTTTGTTCTGTGGCCCTGCTCCCCGATGGGCCCACCCTTCCTATGGCCTGGCCCTCAGTGGGAGATGCTGGTGAATGGACAGTCATCTAGTACCTGCTGTTAGCAGAACATGGTGTTCTGCTCTATTCCTTTAGGTGGGTACTGTCCTCCCTCATTTGTCTGATGAGAAAACCAGAACCCAGAGTGGGGTTACATAGCTTAGCTAGGACCCCACAGTAAAAACTCCCTGACCCTGGATTCAAGCTTGGATCTGACTCCAGAATTCATCCTTTTTCTGAGACCTTGCACTGCCCTCTACCCTGAACCCTGGAAAAGAAGGGATGGTATATGGAGCACCTAAAATAGGGGCTTGAGGAGCAAATTCTCCAGGGGGAGGTCTTTAGGTTAGTTCCTGAGGCCTGAGGACTGGAGAGGGCCTTCTGGGGCCCATCCACATGGTCAGCCTTCCCTGGGCCCCTTCCCCTTCTCCAGCCTGGGCATGATAGCTGCTGGTGCCTCAGCAGAATGAGTGCTGGTCTGGAGTGGAGAATAGGGAAGAGATGGAACCATTCACAACCTCACAGATTGAAGCTGGGGGTGTTAAGAAGGAGGTGCCTCTTCCCCTGAAACAGTGATTTATGCACTGACACCAAGTTCTTCCTCCTTCTGCATGTGTCCCTGTCATAGGGTCAAGGATAAGAAGGGATGGGTGGTCTCTCTGCCTAGGGACAAAGAGGGAGGAAACAGGGAAGACACCGGGATCCCCCAAGCTGAGGACTCCAGGGAGAGAGGGGGGACTTTTTCTGGGTTGAGATGCAGGGAAGAGAAGAACATTTTACTAGCTGAAGGGATGGTCTGCAGCCCCCAAGCTGAGCTGCATTAGCTTCATTGCAGTCCCATTGAAGACTGTGTTTATTTTTCCAATAATGTGTTAATTAAACATCGATTTCTGGGTGGAGGAAAGGGAATTGGATTGCCAGAACTAAATGGAGTGAGGAAGACCGGGAGCTGGTGAGAGGGGCCCCAATCTGGAGTCAGCATTCTTCAGCACAGCCCAGGAGTGAGAAGGGGAGGCAGAGCAGCTCCTTCCCCTAGCTCCAAATTTGGAATTGCCAGCTCCTCATGGACCTTCAGGAGCCATCCTTTGTACCCCTTGGCTACCAGAGTGGGTGAACCTCCATCAAGGGGGAGAAACACTTGTTCATCACCTTCCCCCACATCTTTGGTTTATCGCGTGACCCTGGGCTAGGCCTTGTGCTGGCAATCTACATAGGTTAGCTCTCTGGTTCTTTAAGTGAATGTGGAGTAATGCTTTGATACCTCCACTTTGAAGATGAGGAAATGGAGGCTCAGAGAAATTAAGTAGCAAGTTCAAGAGCCAAGAGATGGTCAAGCTTGACAAAAAAAGGGGCCCTAGAAGAGTATTAAGTATCTGAGGTTGGCAGAACAGCTGCCAAGGGTCTGAGCTTTTCTAAAAGAGGAAAGAATGAAGCATCTTGTAAGCAACCAAAAGAACCATTTGACATATACAATTGTTGGCTAAGATAGAGCTTTTAGTGTGTTCCAGCAGCCGTGTTAAGTGCTGTGTACATAAAGCTGTGAGGATGCAGTGAACCAGTGTTAGGTAATGTTGGCCCCATTTTACAGGTGAGGAGAGTGGGGATGGGGAAGTTAACTTGCCTGAGGTGGCAGAGTTGGTAAAGCTGGGATGAAACTTGAGTAAAGAGGACTTTGAGGTCTCTCTCAGCTGTGTCCTATTGTGTCATACACACTGAGGACACTGAGGCCTGCTCAGCAAGCCACCCATAACTTCTAGGAGATAAAAACTTGGGGCTTTATCTCATCTGACAAGATCCTGTGCCCCAGAAATCCCAGGATCTTGTGATGTGAACACCCTTGGTCCCCTTTTTTCTCAGGCTGACCCCCTGATGGGGTGAAGGCTGTCCTGGGGTGTTTGTGTCTGCACTGCTCAGCTGGGAGCTGGGTAGTAAGAGTAAGTTAGAGCAGTTCTCAAACTTTGCTGTATATTAGAATCACCATATCAAAATCCCAAATCTATGCTGCATCTCGTACGAACGGAGTCAGAGTCTTTAGGGATAAGGCTGTGCATCAGTATATTTTAAAGGTCCCCACATGATTCCATCGGGCTTGCAAATCAGTGTTTCAGGAGGGCCTGCGCTGCCAAGCAGGTGTCTGTGGGCTGGACCAGTTTCTGTTTCCAGAGTTAGGTTAGAAGTGCAGAGGTAGTTGGTTATACACACCCAGTCTCCAGGGTGGGGCTCAATGCTTATCTGGATCTGTTTTCCTCTCATTAGAATGGTAATATTTAGGTTTTGGTATGCATCAAAACACCTGGGGAGTTTTTATAAAATGTATGTTCTCAGGCCCCCCTGCCAATCTGATTTAGGAGTTCTGGGGCATGGCCTGGGAATCTGCATGAAAAGCAAGCACTTCCTGAGGTTGGGTGAAGTTGTAAAATCCAGGGCCAGCCCCAGAGCCCTGTCTGTTCCATACATGTCCATGTGAAGACTTTTCTGTTCTGGAGGCAGGAAGAGGTAAAGACAGAGGCTGTGGTCACCTGTTGCTCCATGAGGTCTGGCCTTCTTTGCTGAGGACTGGCTGTCCACTGCTGACACAGGAAGGCCCATCTGCCTGGCCTGGGATCCCTGCTGCCCACCTCTGAACCTTGTTTAATGCCCTGTGTGTGGGTAGCCCTGAGGGCAGAGATGATCCCAACCTGGAAATTTGGCAGCTTCCCTTCTCGGGTTTAAAAAAATCAGAGTAACTCTCTGCACAACTTGAGTGTTCAGAAGTCTGTCAGCAGCAAGCATCCCGAGTCTTCCCTGGGGATCAGTGCAACAGCTTCTCTGGGGCTCATCTGAAACTTTTCTTCCAACGCTGTCAAAAAATAGAGAATAGTTGGAGGCTCTCAGAGCTGGAAGGGACCTTGGTGATCATCCATGCCAATGCTAATATTCTATTCATTTACTCATGCATTTATTCACCCAACAGATATTTATTAAACACCTACTGTGTCCAGGTACAGTACCAGGTGCTGGGAATACTGCCACAATCAAGAGAGACATGTAGTTCATCCCTCATGGACTTTAAGCTTGGGTGGAAGGGCAAATATTAAACAAAACAAACAAATAAATAATTACAAATTATGATGAGCTCTCTGAAGAAAAAGTACTGGGGGCTCTGGGAATTATGGAGACTTAGTTTAAAATGATAAGGTCAGGCCCTGGCTGATGTGGTTCAGTGGATTGAGCGTCAGCCTGTGAACCAAAGGGTTGCCGGTTTGATTCCGAGTCAGGGCACGTGCCTGGGTTGTGGGCCAGGTCTCCAGTTGGGGTCACGTGAGAGGCAACCACACATTGATGTTCCTCTTTTTCTCTTTCTCCTTCCCTTCCCCTTTATTTCTTTAAAAATAAAGAAATAAAAATCTTTTAAAAAATGATAACATCAGGCCCTGGCTAGGTGGTTCAGTTAGTTGGGTGTCCAGTGTACCAAAGGGTTGCAGGTTCAATCCTCAGCTAGGGTGCATATGAAAGGCAATCGATTGATGTTTCTCTCTCACATCAGTCTCTTTCTCTCTCTTTTCTTCTTTCTCTAAAATCAATAATAATAATAAAAATATATCTTTGGGTGAGGATTTTAAAAATGCTAAGGTCAGAGACAAAATAATAGCTAGAATTTATCAAGTGTTCACTTACTTAATGCAAGCCCTATGATAAGGGCTGCCTGTGCATCACCTCACTTAATCCTCAAAAGAAGCCTTGGAGGGAGGTTGTGTTGTTATCATTGCCTTGTTGCAGGTAAGGAAGCTGAGGCAAGGAGAGGTGCCCAGGCTGGGACTAAAACTTCGGTCTGTCTGGCCCTCCTCTAGCATCCCACCTCAGAGTGGGAAGGTGGGTCAGAAGAATTGGTATTCATTCTGAGAGCTGAAGGACGAGCTGAGGGTGAGGAAAATCAGAGAAGTTAAGAAAAGGCTGATAATCCTGGCCATGTATGGAAGTGTTAGATGCCAAGCACTGTGCCAAATGCTTTACCCAAATTTTCTCACTGAGTTCCCACAGCAACTAGGGAAAGGAGGAATTCTTATCCCCTTGTGCAGGGGAGGAAACTGAAGTGTTGATAAGTTAAGCTCACAGATGGTGGACCTCTCTGAATTCTGCCTTGTCTAGGCTGCTTGGACCTCACCTGTTGGGTAGTGCTGGGAATTCCTCCAGACCCACAGGCCTGCTTATTCTGGGCTGGGGAGAGCCCAGAGGACAGAGGGAACAAAGGCTTCTCTGGGGCCTGTTGACCCCTCTGTGCTCTGAGGGATCTCCATTTTTCTCCCCTCTGTAAGAGCCACCAGGCCAGTCTCTTTTTATGTCTGTTGGACTGGGTGTCCATAGCAAATGTTTGCACTCTGTCCCCTTCTTCTCTCCCCCACCTTTCTTCCCCACCTGTCCCTAATTTGTGAGATGCTTGTCACCTGCAGTTCTGTCCCTTCTCTGTAGAGTATCTCCCTGAACACCCTCCCTGTGTATTCACCTGAGGTTGCCTCTGCTTCTGAGTTGTGTGGTCCTCTGGCCCACCTTGAACTTATCTATACTGAGCAGGTGTGAGGCAAGGCAGGAAGGATAGGGACTCAGGACCTGGACTTGTTCTAGAGCCACAAGGCGAGGCAGGAGGATGTGGGAAGAGAAGGGAGATGTGTTAATGGGGCACTGATAAAATACGAAATTCCTGAAGTTTGCTAAGACATGGGAGTTCATTTTTTTAACTTCCTTTCCCTGTAGAAAGGAGCTCCATGAGATGGAACCTTCTCCATGTTCTGCCTGAATTCTCTTCCAGGGTTGATGGGGGTAGTTCTGGCAAGAGGGATGCCAGGAGTGGACAGGTGGGCTTTTGGTTTGCTTTTCTCCAGGTCTTGAAGTAATGGGGGCTGCCTCAATACTGAGCTCTGACTTGGATGAGGCTAACACTCAAAGGCAATTGCTCAATCCCCCAGATCCCTGGAATCAAGACAGAACAGGAAAGGTGGGGAAGCATTCTCTGAGAAGGAGTGGGGTGGGGGTGGTATGGGGTGGTAGGGTTGGCTTGTGTGTAGGTTGTGGATTTTGGATGACAGTTACTCTTTTTTTGTATGTGTGTAGTTGTTGTTGTTTTTAACAAGTTATCTCTTATAAAAGTGACTGGATTTTCTTATTGCAAAATAGAATGTGTTTGTTACAGAACATTTAGAAAATATGAAAAACAAAAATTCACATAATTCCTCCTTCCAGAAATTACTAATGGGGGAATTTGACTTCTGTCTTTTTCTAAGCATCCACAATCCAGGGTAGGCTATTTTGTTTTTAAAAAAAGTTCATCCACTCATTTAACAAATACTAATTGAGCATCCACTTTGTGCCAAGCACTGAAATCACATTTTGGACGCTGTCACACTAGCTTGATTTTTCACTTAAAGATGTATCATGAGCACTTTTCCACAATAGCTGCTGCTGCCATTGAGCTTCCAGATTTAGATTTAGGGTGTAATGAGGCAGGTGGCAAATTTTAGCATCTTAGGTTTTACGTTTTAAGAAGGAAAGGAAGATTGCTGAGCCTCTCTCTTTGGCATCTAAGGCAGGCGCTGGGTTAGCCTCCTTGGGAGAAAATGTGTCCCTTTACTTAGGAAATAAGGAAGAGTCAGAAGAAGGTTCAGAGTGTGGGAAAAATTCTACCCCTTATTTGGTGTCAGAGTCTAGGATTTCTGCAAATGGGAGGTTTGGAAAATAGAGAGTCAATTCTCCTACACAGAATCCTAGCTTCTTACAGAGTGGGAGGAATGTTAGAGCACGTCTAGTTCACCTTCTTCAATGTAGAGATGTCTGGGCTGGACCCATCACTTGAACTCAAATTTGTATAACTGCCTGCTTGATTGTCATCTCTACTTGCTTTCCTGTCTTGTACTAATTCAATCAAAATTTGCATGCTTTAACATCTTTTAATTCTACTTCCTGCCCTGACCTACTCTGCCTAGTCTTCTTGTTTTAGAAGTAGCAACTCTATCCTATTAGATACTCACACCTAATACATGTAGAATTGTTTTGGTTCCTTTTGTCTCTCATGTTCCCAAGTTCAATGTGCCAGCACAGTCTGTAGGCTGTCCCTTGAAAAATGGACCAAGAATATAACCATACTTTTTACTCCTGTGGTCCAAACCATTGCCACTACCTCTTAGATGGACTATTGCAGTATTCTCTTTACTGGACTCTCGAGTCCTCGTTTTGACTCTACATTTTTTTATTTTCCACATAGCAGGCTGGAACGATTCTTTAAAATGAAAATCAAGTTATGTCACTCTGCTCAGATCTCCATTGGCTTCCCATGCCACTTGATATGAGCCACAGAGTCCTCAGTATGACCTGGGAGGCCTAGCACCTTTCCATCCACCTGTCCTTCCACTCTCCTCACTCATGCTCTTCCAGTTGCTAAGCCTGATCCAGCCTCCAAGCATTCATCCTGGCTGTTTCCCTTCTTCAGGTCTCTGCACAAATTAACCTCCCTGGGCAAGCATAACCCAAGCACCTTTTCCAGAAGAGCATGTTCCTCCCCAGCACTCTCATCCCCCTTCCCTACTTCATTTTCCCAGCACCTAACAATATCTGACACATTACATGTGTGTTTATTTTGCTTATTGTCTGCCTGAATAGGGCCTTATCACCCTGAGGGCTGGCTGGGACTCTGTTTTGTTCACAAAGGGCACCTCGAACAGGGGGAGTACTCAGGGAACACCTGCTGTGTGAATGACTGCCTCTCCTTCCCAGTTCCACAATTCAGGCACCTTGTTACATTGGGCCACTTCTTGGCTAGCCCTTGAGGGTCAGGCAAGAATGTCTCATCATCCTTAGTTCTCTTTCATGAACCACCTTCTAGACACAAAGCCTGGGAATTTTTCAGATAGCTTTATATATTTTCTCATTTTAAAAAGGGATATATGTGCCATGTACATTGCGAATTATAGCATATACTGAAACTGAGCATATAGCAAAAACTGAAAAACAACTCAGTAAACAGAGAAATAATTAAAGAAGAGAATGAAGATTATGTGGAATCTCACCTCCTGGAAAGAATCCCTGTTCCCATCTAGATGTCTACCCTTCAGTCTTCCCTCCAAGGTTTTTTCTCAGGGAGAGGGGTGAATTGGGAGTGGCATTCTGCAAATGAAAGGTATTAGTAAGGAAACTGGTGACAAAATGACAAGGACAACCAGCAGTGCTGTCTGGTAGAAAGGGTGTGATTAGGAATTGGGAAAGTGACTCACTTCTATATACGATAGTGCCCTTATCCTTGGGGGATACATCCCAAGACCCCCAGCAAGTGCCTGAAACTGAGGATAGTACCACACCCTGTATACACTATGTTTTTTCCTATACACATACACATATGATAAGGTTTAATTCATAAATTAGGTACAGTAAGAGATTAACAACAATAATCGTAAAAGAGAATAATTATAACAATATGCTATAATAAATATAATGTGAATGTGGCCTCTGTCTTTCTCTCTGATAATCGATTTGATAACCCAGAAGGCTCCTAAGTGATTAATGGGCAAGTAGAGGATATGGGGGACAAAGGGATGATTCACAGCTGGCCCACGAAATTTCACTGTGCTCCTCGGAATAGTGAGCAATTTAAAATGTATGAATTGTTTCTTTCTGGAATTTTCCATTTGATGTTTTCAGACTGTAGTTGACCATGGGTAACTGAAACTGCAAAAAGGGAAACTGTGACTAAGGAGGGACTGCTGTAAAGAACTTTACATCCAGTAGTTGACTCATTGACTTCCCATGGCAATCTTGTGTGGCAGGCCTTGGGACTCACGTTTTACAGACCAGGGCAAGGAGGCTTAGAGAGGTCATGTGACTTCCCTGGGTCTACCCCCTTGGGAGTGGTACATGATCTGAACTCAGGCTGTCTGCCTCCAGACCTGAACCACAACCACGATGAAACATGCTTCTAGAGCAGTCAGAATGGACGGGCAGGTTGGCCAACATGGAAGTGCATTTGAGGAAGCCAAAGGCGGAGGCTGGGACTTTGCAGGGGAGGACCCTTTGTGGGGACCCTTTAGCCCTCAGAGTTGCTCTGTTGTGTGGCCAGTTGGGCCGTGAGAGCCTGGTTCTGGGTCTTTGTCTGGAATGTTTACTCCTAGACATGTCCTACGATGATGTGATGGCATTTGAAGTTCAGAAGCAGGGCCGCCAGTGTGAAATAATGAGGAAAATCTTGAGATGGGCATGGCAGGGAAACCAGACAGCCACCCAGGTCACTCTCCAGCTCAGGACTTTTGTAGCAAGTGATTTCATGCAGATGGATGCAGAGTTCTTGAAACTAGGGTGAGCAGGGGTATTAAATCATCCCTTCTCCTCCTCAAGCAGACTGCAAATCCTGAGACTTTAGCCCTGGTGATGGGGGCTGGTAGGGTGGGAGGGTAGTATTCATGAATGGCCATGAATACCGTTTGTATTTAAGAAGACCACTCCAGCCAGGCCAGTGGACTGAGGGCAGTCCACTGTGACCCCAGAAGAGGGATCTGAGTTGTAGCCCTGCTTCCTTCTGCGGCACAGGCATAGTGTGTGTGTGCATGTGCGTGTGCTCGTGCAGGGTACATGTTGTTTGGATATTGTTACACTGCCTGAGGGCTCCTGGGAATTAATGCTGTTCAGATGTTAAACTGATACTTATACTCAGATCTTATCCACAGAGTGAGGAGATGCCTGTGGTTTCATTGTCACTCTTGAGTCTTGAGACATGAGTGGGAAGGACGGTGAGAGGAATTCTTAACTCAGTGGTGAGGTGGTGCAGGGTTTGAGGTGAGGCGCTTATTCATGTTTCACCTGGGCAAGTAATACTGAGCTTGCCAGCAAAAATCGCCTGTTTCTCAGTTCTTTTTCTCAGGGGAAAAGAAGTCCTCTTGGACTTCAATCATTCAACAAATCTTTATTGAGCACCTGCAGAGTCCAGGCACTGTGCTGGGTGCCGGAGATGGAGTGGGGGCAGCGGAGTGGGTAACAGCTGGCAGAGTTGTGGCATATTGTGGTAGTACCATTGACTGGAGTGGAAGATGAATTGGATGTGGGATGAGAGAGCGATGGGTGTGGAGGACGACTCCCCGGCTGTTGATGTGTATAGCCATTAGGAGACTGGCACCTGATCTCCTCTCCCAAAGAGGGTGGCATGGCTCCAGATCACTGGGGCAGATTTCACATATTTCAGAAAGGGGAGGGGTAGGAAAGGCCTTGGGAGCTGTCAACAACTGAGCCTGAACATGTGCATTTTTCTATTTCTTATAAGGAGTTGCCATTTCTCCTCAATCTGCCTAATGCCTCCCACCTTCCTGACCCACTCACTACCTTTATATGCTATAAGAATATGGAGAGGAGAAATTGACTTACAAAACACTTAGTAAGCTAAGGGAAGCTTCTGAAGGACTGTTCAGCATGGAATCTGGAAAGGCAGATAGGTTCAGGCCCAATGCTGATGAAGTGGATATCATTGTCACAGAAGATTCCAGTTGATAATCAGAATTACAGAATATCAGTGCTGAAATTAAACTTTAGAGCTGTCTCATTTAACACCCATTCTAGGGATACATAAACAGATGCTCAAAGAGGTTAAGGTTGCATAAAATCACACAGCAGGTTGTTCTGGTTGGAAATCAGGACACAACATAGCTTAAGAAACTGTAAAGTTGGGGAGGGGAAGCTGGAAGAGCACCAAGTAAAGATCCCAGGGAGTCAGGGCAGTGCTATTTAGGAAGTGCAGACTTGCCAAGGAGTCTGCTGGAGTGGAGGGTAAAGCGCCCTGTCCTGTCAATAGAACTGGCTCTCTCTTTTACTAAGAAACTTGAGTATCAAGCAAAAGTGGGATTGAACGGTCAAGGTTGCAACCAAACTTGCTGGAAAATGGAGTTCAAAATTGTCTGTTAACCCATGCCCTTGGAAAGCGATCTCCCCAGGCACTGGAGGCGTTGCCATCTTCTTTGTGTCTCCCCCTGCCTCACCCAACCTGTTCGGCTAGACTTGGTGTCCTTGTGCCTATTTTCTGCAGCAGGTCATTAGGTTAATTTTCCCCCTCTGCCTCTGCAGTTTGGCCCACAGAAATAGAGAGGAGACTCTGCCCATGCTCCAGTCCAGTGGAGGTGATGCAAGCTGGGTTTAGGTCAGGGGCATGATATTTGAACCATGTTGGTCTGTTCTCTGTATGTGATAATGGTTTTCAGGGTATAATGGGCCAAGTGCAATGCTCAGAAGCACAGATTAATGCCACAGTGGCCTTGCTTGAGCATTTTGATAGGCAATGTGGTATCTGCATGTAGAGAACAGTGGAGTTTTTTTGACATTTAAAATGAAGGTTCACATCTGGTATGTCTCATGCCTTGCCTGGTATATTTGGGAGTAGGTCAGGGCTGTGAGTTCTGGCTGTCATCTAGAGTTTATTCTCAGCCCATTGGAAAGAGCTCATTGGGAGATAGAGCCCTGCCAGTTACCTTGACATCTTGACCTCCAATGTGCTACCTCTAAGTTCTGGAGCAGCTAAGGCTCAATGGCTTAGAATGTTGATGTCTAGAATATATAGACAAGGTGAAGTCATTGTCACGTTTGCCCCTCTGGTGGTCAGGCTGCTTGACCTGGGATAATCTGGTGGTATCTGGAAGGAGAAGTGAGGATAGACTCATCTACCATGCTGTCCTGGGACCGTGGGCAGAGTAAGAGAGCCACCCAAGTTGGGTAGACTAAAGGGAGGATAGCAGAGATGTCCCAGAATGAACAGAGGGACTCCAGAGGTAAATGGCTAAATGGAGGGGATAGCACTTGCAGAATAGGGTAGGATGCTCCAGCATCCTCAGGTGATTATCTCAGTCCCCATCCTGGTTGGTACCTGACTGGGCATGCATTTTAGACTTGAGTCCTCTCAGGGGTCCAGCCTGCAATCTACACCCTGGCTGGTGCTGACCCCTTGGCACTGGATTGAGCATCATTTGTCTTTGTGTCTGATTTGCAACGTGTGCAGATGCAGAAGTAGCTCAATTGATGACCTGTCTTCCGGAGCACTCAGGGGATCCTGGGAGGCTCGGTTGCTCAGACATTTCAGAGGTGTTAAGAAGCGCTTGGTGGAGATCTGCATGTAAAGGTTAATTATGACTCCCCCCACCTTTTTCTTCTTCCGTCTGGTAACCTTGGCTCAATTTAAGCAAGTTTTAAAATCTCAAGCTGAGCTAATGTTTAAGGACTGCAGTGCTTAAAAAATTAGTTCCCAAGGAAAGTAAGGAAAATGAACATGAAGAGGCTAGTATGAACCAGGCACTGTGCTAGGCATTTTCATTTGAATTATTCATTAATTTCTTCACAGTGATTCTGGAGGATGTTGGTTCATCCATTTGTTACTTACTTAATTAATTAATTAATCCATCCCTTAGGTGTTTGTTGAGTCCTAACATGTTCAAGGCAGCATCCTAGGCCCTGGTGACACAGCTGAGTATAGACCAGGTTTTCTGCTTTCATAGAGCTGAGATTCTAATGAGAGAGATGATAAACCATAAACACATAAAAATTAAACAACTTCAGACAGAACTGGCTGCTAGGAAGGAAATAAACTAAGTGAAGAGCAGGTAGGTGACTTTGGAGAGGTACAGGGAAAGCCATCTGAGGAGATGACATCTGAGCTAAGACCTGAATGTCAAGAAAGCCACAAAGAGCTAGGGAGGGGAGGGCGCTGCCCTGCTCAGAACATAAGTGCAGGAATCCTGGATAGGAGTGAACTTGGCCAGGGTGAGTAGAAGTTTTGTTTCCTCCACTTTCCAGATGAGGAAACTGAACCTTAGAACCCAGCTTGACCATTGTTATTCAGCTAACCAGAGTAGATCTCAATACAAGCCCATGGTCTTTGCATTATCACCTTCTGCCATCAATAAACTGCTAGCTGCACTCTTTGAAACCAAGTCCTTTTCATACATCATCTTATTCCATCCTTTTAGATTATTATTAGCTCTATTTTGCAAAGAGGAAACCAAGACTCAAATCTCAGTCAAGTACCACATCCAAGGTCACAAAGCTGGACATCAGAGAAGATGGGACTCAAACTTGGGCTATGTGACTGACTGCTGTATTTAGTTACCACAACATGGAAGGCATATTTGATGTCTGGGAGCCAGCGGAGACTGCCCCCACTTTTAGAGATGAGACAGTTACATGCCACAAAGTTTGATGCTTTCCCATGTCATCCAGCCAGGGAGGGTAGGTTGGGGACTGACACTCAGGTCTCCCACTTCCTGGGGGTTCCTTCTGCTCTAAATACTGCCTTTGTCCATGCCTGGTGGCCACGAGGGACTGCTTGGCAGTGTCCCTACCACTCAGGTGCACACTTGCCACTGTTTAGCATAGAGGACACATTCCCAGGCTTAGGAATGGGTTCCTTAAAAAGTAAATCATCTGAAAATAGACAATGAACACCTGTTATAGATTAGGAATTATGCTAAGCACTCTGAAAGAACAAAATAAGGTAGGTTGTTTGGTTATCTTGGTGATGGGATATAATCACCCAAGGACACCAGAAAAGCTTGACCCCACCTTGCTTCTTGTGCTGGGGAGAAAAGACCGATTAGACACTGACCCTGCCCTAAACGATCTCACAACCTAGTTGGGAAGAAAGTGATCAATGTGACCATAATATGTTGTCATAGGACTAATGTACTCATTTGTTAAGTCACTGTCTGTTGAGTGTCAGTACAGGCCAGGTACTAGGGTAGGTGCAGGGGGTACAGTGGTAAAAGCGGCCAACAAGTCCTGTTCCTCATGGAGCTTACACTTGGGGCCTGGAGGAGGGAAAGTGACCAAAGAAGTACTGAAAATCTGAGTACAAACTGGGATAAAGCTATGAAGGAGAGGTGTAGGGAGCTGTTTGAACCTAGTGAGAGGTCTGTCTTAGCTGAACACATTGGAGGCTTTCCTATGGCAGAAACACTGTGAACAGATGGATAAATTGGAAGCCTCCAATGAAGGCAACCATAGGTTATAAGAGGTCACTTAGACCAACTTGGAAGTATAGGCAGACTTCCTCCAGGTGGTGACACAGCCTTGGTCTTAGAGGAGTCTACCAGACAAGGGAGCAGCTGAGATTCAGAGTTAGAGGGTGTGTCATAGGCAGTGGGAGTGGTGTGTCACGCACACATATTTTGGCATCACTCTGTGTGATTGCCTTAGGAGACCTTTCTGTCCCACCTACCGGAAGCTGCACAAGTGTGGCAGTTTGCTTGTGACTTGAACGTCTGTTCTCTAGCGCTTTCCCTTGAACTCTGCCCACAACTCTGTGAATGCCAATGCCAGCACATAAATTATCCAGCAGACCTCAGCCCTTGCCCAGCCTGTTTGCTCAGTGGCACGCATGCATAATCAATACAGGAGACTGCCACTGCTTTTAGCTGTGGTGCTGGAGAAGACCTGCTTTCATGGAGCTCAACCGCATGCTGGTGTTTATTCCCTCGGTTCCCCTCTTCTCACTTCTTCCAGCTTCTACCCAGCTCTGTAAGGCTGTGTGGCAGGATTTTGCAGATGGGCCACAGTTCCTGTGACTGCCCCAAGCCCTCAGGACCCATAGCTGGGGAGGTTCTTGGTTATGCCTTAGCTCAACCTGCAGAACTCCTAGGCTGCTGACATGCTAGGCCTTTCACTCTGCTTTTTCTCTTGCTGTTTTTGGGCCTGCTGGGGGCTTCTGACTACTTCTAAAGTGGTCCAAGGCTTGAAAGACAGGCTGGCAAGAGAGGGTATGAGCCTCCTTGTTTCCTTCTTGGTGGGGCTTTACTGGGTGGTTATTTACAATCTTGCCTCCCTCTCATTTGGTGGGAAGAACTCGGTTGGCTCTGGCATGCTCCACTTCCCCCCAGCGTATCTGTGACCCAGCATTATCTTTTTGAGACATTACTGGGGTCATTTTCTTCCCATCCCATCCTTCTTTCCTGGCCAGATCAGAGAGGAGAGGGGATGGCTTCTAAATCACCTCCAATCTGTGGCAGAATGTGGCTGTCTTATCTAATTCCTTCCCTCCTCCATCCTTTCCTATTGTCCATTCTGAAACATTGATTGAGTGCCACCTGCATATTTAAAAAATCATGAACCACTTCATAGCTCTTCTAAGCCAGAGCAGGGGACATTTGAAAATGTTTTCAGCTGAGGAGTGGATAGGACCCAGGTGGAGTTTGTGCCCACTTTTGGAAAGCCCGCAGAACCAGAACCTCTTCACTTGTCCTTTGGCTGCTGTCTTGCTGGTCACAAATTTACAGTGTGGGCACATATCCGGGTGGGGAAGTGCTCTGCTAGCCTGGTTTATGCCTGGCATGTATGTTTGATTTTCATTTCTTCTGCTCCCTGATCAGCCACACCATCCTCTGAGCTGCCCTTCCCATTACACTGCTGATTGATTGGACAGCAGCTCTGCTTTGTATACAGTGACCTGGCCACCCTCACCCCATGGCTGTGGCTTGTAGCAAGCCTGAGCCCCTATGGCTGCCTGGCCACGTTTTGTCCTGCCATCGAGAGCTTACAAAAGATGAGCCAGCTGATGGTTCTTCTCCCTCGGGAGTTGGTAGTGGGGGTTTCTGAGCTCAAAGATCATGATTTAACTGAGGTTAGAAAATGACCACCAGCAGAGAGGGGAGAATGGAGCATGGCACCAGAAGCAAAGCAACAGTGACATGAAGGAAAGAAAAAGAGAAAAGAGGGTGTAGTGATTTCCTTTGCCGATGACTTTGTGGTCCCAGCCTGTTCTCCCAACAAACCCGTATCCTGACTGGAGGAGTCTTTGTTTCCTGCAAATCTAAGGTATATGAAACAGCCCAAGTTCTTTCTGGGTAGTCCAGCCTTTAAGTGAGGGCAACAGAAGAGAATTTTCTCAACTGGATATCTGGGAGCAGGTTTTAGAGTTGTGTTTCCTTTCAGGTAGCCCCAGTCAAACTTCAGATGTCAGCTCATTTCCTGTAGTTTGAGAAAAATTCCTGGAAGATTCCTTAGCCTGGTTTCTGGCTGACAGATTCCTGTCCAGTCCAGGTGGAGGGCATGTCTTTGTCATATGATGATGGAAGTAAACAACCTGTGGCTGATCCCGGGCTTTGGGAAAGGACTCTGGGTTCCAATGAAAATTCCAGAGATGGGCAGTGTTGAGACCAGCAGAATCACATTGTCAGAACCTACACTATAGCTTAAAATGGACTTTAATGAGAGGCCAAGGTGAACAATCTAGAACACAGCAAGAGAGGCCTCATGTAAGAGGGGCAAGTGTAGGAACCAGAGGGCAGATCTTGGCCAGAACTGCTGGCGGTTGGATGAGGAGTTAGTGGGTGCCTGGGGTGCTCACAGAGGCATCCAGCCAGTTTGTCCACTGAGGTCCTTGTTGAATCTGAGGCTCTATTACCTGAGACTTTGAAATGTGGCAGTTTGAGCCAGGTGCAGGGCCTTCTGGTTTTCCTTGACCATAACAATAGTAAGGACAGCACACATTTATTGCGCCAGGTGCTCTGCTAAGCATTTCACAGGCATTTAAAAAAATTCTTATGAACAGAGCTATGGAGCAGGTATCATTATTTCCCTGTATTAGAGATGAGGATACTGGAGTGTGAATAACTGACTCCCAAGGTGAGTGGACCATGGGTCCTGCCTTCTCTGACCACATGGCCACTCTGCTCCTTTATTGGTTAATATGCACCTGTAAATGGAACCTCAGTTGGGGTGCCATTTCCTCACTGGCTGTGTCCCAGTGAGCAACCCGTGTCCCAGGAGGTTTGCCGAGCCCAGAAGACTGCCTCACTGGAAAGCACCTGTTGATGTGAGCAGCTGCCTTGCCCTTTCTGAGGTGGAGGCAACCCAACCTGCTCTGAGCCAGGGACAAAATACATTATTCAGAAGTGGCTGTCCCCCTGGAATGGATGTCACAGACTTTTGTACCTGCAGTAGGAGAGTGCCAGCTGCTTCTGGAAATGAAGGAAAGCCCTGGAAATTGGGGATGGATGGAGGAGACCAAGGGTATGGGCTGCCTTGGGGGTCTCCACACCAGATTGTGATAGCCCCTGGGGTCCAGCAATCCCTGGCAAAGCAGGTGTAATGGGGGGACATTTCAGGAATGGTTTGCTGTCAGAATGGTGGTTGGAAACTCCTTCTTGGTTCATCTGCTCTGTCTGGATTGGGGGAAATTTGTGCACAACGGCAGGCGATGTTGGGAAGGGGGCCAGCCTGAATCTCCAGCCATCTGTTAATGGGGCAATCGATTATGTTGTAGCATGAGCGAGTCATCTTAATTGGGCAGAACCATCAGATAAGGCTGCGGCCATGGGAGGAGACTGAACAAGTGTGTGTTAGTTGTGGACGTGCAGCTTGGGGGTGGGGGACCCATAGAAATCAAGTGTCAGTCTTAGTGAAACTCAAGTACGTGTCTCAACATGGGTCCCAGTGTCACCTGAGAGGTTGTATGAAATGCACATTCTTGGGTCCCACCCCAGGCATCTTGACTCTGAAACTCTGGGGATGGGGCCCAGCAAGCTGTGTTTTAAAACCTCTCCCAGGGAGTGCAGATTCATGCTAGTGATGGAGAATCATAGCTATAGGGTGAACTAGGTAAGTGGTGGTGTGGGGTCCTAGGCAGAGCCTATAGCTCTCAGAGTGAGAGAAAACCCTGAACTTGCTGGCTTCCTACTGTGTAATGAAAAAATACACTTAATAAATCCTCTTTTGATTTAATCCAATTAACAACAGTGGTTCTCCAATGATTCCGGCAAAGTTCCCCATAGTCAAGTAACCCCACTCACCCTTGTCACACAATAAACTTTCACTGGGACTTGCACTGGAGGTGTTCTATGATGAGATAATGGGTTTTGCCAGGTGTTTCCTTAAGGTGGTCCAGTGTGGTTGAAGGAGACCCCACACTGGGGCTCTGGCCCTACTGTTCACTAGTCTCATAGGCTGTGGCCCACCTTTTTCTGACTCCCAGACTCAGGTTCTTCATCTGTGAAATGAAGCTGGATTTGGAACCCTCTAAAGTCGCTTCTTGTGGTGACATACGGTGGTTCTCAACAATGTCCCAAGAAAAGGCCATGGTTACGTCACGCTGAAAACAGAAGTGTTGATGCTGTCACATTTTAAGCATTAATATTGGAAGTGACAGCCTGTGACCATCTGGAAGAATCTCCCAGAGCACCAGAGGCCCTGGACCCTGATTTGAGAACTGCATTTTAGGACAGGTGCCTCATTAATAGAAATGACTTCCCGAGAATGTAGCCAAACAGGCTCCCTGACATTGGACCAGGCTAAATTCTCTACACTGTCAAGCCTTTTGAGGACAGATGTTAATCTACCCAAAGGAGCCATTCCCCAGCCCCAGCCCTCCCTTCATCTGAGTCCTGTGGGGCTTACGTGTCTGATGGCTCCCACTGGGTGACTTGAACAGATGTGTGTGCCAAGCTTTGGACCCAGTGCCGGCAAGGCAGTGGAGAAACACCCAGCCTGTAAGCGTTCTGTCCTTCCTTGGCTGAAGACACTGTGCAGGCAAAGGGGTGTGGTGGAGGAGTGAGAAGCAGGGGTGGGAGCAGGGGGGTCTGCACCGGGGACGGCTTGTACTTCTTTGCTTCTGAGGAACTTTGGCATCAGAGGCAGAGAACACGTACAAATCTGCTGCAATTGACCTTTTAAGCCAAACCAACTTGTGTGTTTGCTACATGAAGGGGCTGCTGACAAGTCTCCGGCTGGAGGCAGAAGGTGGAGGAGAGAGGAGAAATATCACCATCTTGGGAAGGGAGCTCAGGGGCTGGCGAGACATGGAGCTGTGGGCAGAGCCAGAGCGGCTGTGACATTGTGAGACACGCGACATGCTGCTCTCCTTTCTTCTCAGAGTTGTGTCTCGGGGGCCCCAAGGAGAAAGTGTGACTGGGGGTGCACTGTTAAAGTCTCTGTCAGAGCAAGGTCACCAGGGTGGGAAGAAGTGACAGCAACTGAGGCCATTGAGTCTAAGGTCCACTTCAGGTGAGGGTCTTGACCCGTGGGAAGAATGGGCGGCTGCTTCAGATGCCGCTCAGAAGGGAAGAAACTCCAGAGTGGTTTCCCTTTTATCCCTCCTGAGCCTCCTTTTCCACCATTATCTCAGGAGTGTGATGCTGCCTTGGGTGAGCCTTGTCCCGGCTTCCAGGACTGGAGAGCAGAATGCCGTCCTGGGGGAGTAGGAGGAGAATGAAAGGCTGGGTGGTTTGAAATGAGCATGACTCCATTTCCCTGCCTGAAAATGCAGGGAACACCTGTTCCTGTCTGCAGCCAGAGAGGATTTGACAGAATTTTTAAAATAAAAAAGAAATGTGAACTGAAGGAATTTAAATCAGCCTCTGCAAAAGGACTTTGTGGACTCCCTCTTGTGAAAGTTGTTGCCGCATTATTTTACTGTTCCCAGGGATGTCAGGAGTAAAATGATGGGATGTTTGTCAAGTGCTTGGGCTGGCTGTAACCAGAAGGTGCCACTGGAGGCCTCCCTGGGATGTCACCTGTCAGGGCTCTAAGGTGGGAGATTCAACAAGATAACCTTAAAGTCCCTCCCAGCTCTTAATTTTGATCCTTGTGAAAAAATCACCTACATGGGAAAAATAGATGACAGTGATAGACTGTCTTACTCTCTTTGTGTTGGTCAAGTAGACTAAATAGATCCCTTACATCTAGCCCAGTCTCCTAACACCCAGAGAGGGAGTGCTTGGTGGTGGAGGTGGAAAGCATGTCCCTGTCAGCTCAGAGCCCCTGGCCTTTTCCAGGGACAAAGGCAAGAAAGGGAAATGGAACCAATTTCCAACTACCATGTACCATGCATGGGGCAAGAGTCTTCATGTGAATTATTCAACTTAATCAGCACAGTAATCTGATGGGATAGATAGGATCACTCTTCTCTGCCTCCCAGAAGAGGACATGGAGGTGCAGAGACACCAAATACTTGAATATAGTTGCACAGTCAGCAAGCAGAGATGTCCAGGATGCAGCCCTGGTTGGGGCCATGACCCCACTCTACCCCTCTGGCTGGGTTGGGGGCTTGTCTCTTTGAGGACATTTGTGAAGAAGGTGCAAATATGCAAAGTTCATACATGGGTCCTTGTGCCTTCCTCTTCACACATGAGATGTCTCCTCTCCTCCTATATCCAGAGAGAGAGGGCTCTCTGAGCAGGGCTAAGAGGGGTGCAACATGCACTGGGGACCTGGCTGTGGGCTGTGGGCAGGAGTGAGATGCCAGGTGTACAGAGGGAGGCTGGTTTGTGAGGGAGGCCCCTCCTCTCTGCTCAGTCTCCCCCCTGCGTGAAATGAGGCATCCTGGGGCCTGGGGGAGTATTCATTGTGCTGGAGCTGGATAGAGTCTTCTCCCAGCAATACTGTTTTGGGGTTAGACGTGAGCGACTTGTAGCCTGGTGTTTGGCTCCGACTCCCAGGTTTGATGTGTTTCTTTGATTCCCGACTTTCTCATTGACTTGGCTCAGTGTCAGAGCTGGGCGGGAAATGTTGCGGGCTCTCTCCTAGCTGGTGCCGTTGTTCTCGTTTTCCCTGCTGGGTATGGCCGAAAGTGGAGAGGTTGAGAAGGGAGACACAGTGGGCCGCATCACCTCAGCCTAGAAACTCAAGTGAATTTTGTTGTACTTTGATTACTAATTTGATCATTTTTATTACCACTATTAACATACAATGATTTTTTGTAATGTAAATGATACACAATACTGAAAAACCCCAGAAAAGCACTGAGGCCAAAGCAAAAATCACCCTTTTCCCACCACATACCATCATGGTATCGATTTCTCCAATGCGCGTGTGTGTTTGTGTATGTGTGTACGAGATTGTGTACACTTCTTTTCTACAGATGTGAAACACACTGTACACAGTCTAATTTTTCTACTTTCAGTATTATAATGTGAGCATCTTATGCGTCAATATTCTCTAATCTTTAATTAAGGGGTGTAAGGATATAAAACATTCCAGGATATAGATGTGATAATTTACCCCCATCATTGGATATTTAGACCTTATGTTTTCTATATCTAGAAATATTACTGTTTCTCCCTCCAAAGGTTAGGCTGTGTTACCATTTTACCTGCCATTAAGGAGTAGCCATTTTCCAATACTCTACCATGCATTTTTGCTAATCTTTGCCTAGATGATAGGACAAAGAAGAAAGGTATTTCACTGGGTCATCCTTGAGTGGTTCTGAGGAGTGTAAGCATGTGGGAATGGATTTATTGGCATTGTATGGAAAAAAGATGTCAGCTACCCCGATTTGTTTTTCTTTATTGGCCTCTTTTGATTTTCCCTTTGTCAGTGTAATGCAAAAACACTCGATCTCTACCCTAAGGAAAGACATATATATAAATATCTTTTAAAGAATATTTGTTGTAGTTTTGTAAGAGCTAAAAAATTAAAATAGCCTTAAGTGCTTCCAAGGGGACGTGAGTTAAATTAGTGATGATAATGGAATACTATGCAATCATTAAAGTAATTTGATGACAGAGGGAAAAATCAGGCTATAAAGTAATATGTACATTATGATTCAATTAAATAATATGTGCATAGGAAAAAGACTGTAAAGATTAATGTTAATCATTTTTGACTGGTGTAATTATAAATTCAGCCCCCTGTATTTCAAATGTTTTTTAACAGGTCCATGTATTACTATTGTAATCATACACAAAACAGATATTAGCAAGTAAAATCTAAAAGGTTACACATGGGAATAAAGAACTCCAATAACTGGGCTCTGGGTCACTTAGATTCTCCCAGGGACTTGACAGGTTATCGAGTCTTTTCACATTCTTTAAGGCTTCCAGGACTCAGAAATTTGCAGGACTAGTTAATAACAAGGGCTAGAGTCAAAGAGGAGATCAAGAATAGCTTTCATCTGCTCTTCTGCCCTTTTGGTGGACTGGGCAGCACAAGGTGATAGGGAAAGTAACCTATTTTTGGTGCCCACTGCCCTGGACCACAGAGTAGGTAGGATACACCATCCAGGGCACCAATGGATTTGGAACCATTGACATTGGTGTTTAGAAACTGAAAACATGGAATGCCAGAGGATTAATGTCTAAATATCCTCTGGAGGGACTGATTGGGTTGTGTTTGTGTATTTCTGATGATGATAAGTATAGTGGGGACAGAAGTCTATGTTAGTCCCCTCACTAACTGATGAGAAGTGGAAGTCTAGGCAAACTGTCACTTGCTCAAGCCAATGTCTTTTTCCCCCAGCAGAATGTCCCACTGGGATGGTAGAGCATATCGTGTTTTAAGTATCTGATTGGCCGAGGTGATGTATAGAATACTTGGATGGTTTTGAAGTACTTAAAGTTGCTTGGTTAGAGTTTGGATAGAAGTGGATCATTTAGCTCTCTGAACAGTAGGATGAGTGGCGGGGTGGGGGGAGTTCAGTGTTGGTCTGTTTTTCATTTAATTATGACAATTATTAACTGATATATGAAGTGAGAGGAAATTTTGAACTTTGTATTAAAGGGAGGTGAAGCAGGACAGATGGCAGAGAGATGAGTTAATGGTAGAATGGATTTCTTTTCCCCAGACTTGGGTTTTCATATGGAGATGCCCTTATTTTCCTGGTCATGGGTACTCGATGGCGTGGGTTTTTCTCATGTATGTCTTTCATCACAAGTGAATGAGGAGAACTTTGAGAACTGGAGGATTCATTTCACATTAATACTAAAAGCCCCATGCTGTGTTACCTTGTTGGTCTTTGGGTCTATGAGGATTGAGAGATTGAGTTCATTTTGGGAATCACACTTTAGCCTGAGGGTGTGTCCAGAGGAGGCAGTGGTTAGGGTAGGAGAGAGCTGGAATTCATGGCCAGAGAGGAGCTCTGAAAACAAGTGAAGTGTATAGTATAAGAAAAGGTGATCGAGGGAATGATCAGGGCATGGCAGCTGCCTTCAAATATGTGAGTAGCTGTCCTGTGAAGAATGATCCTCTCTCTGTAAGTCGTGAGGAACAAAGGCTCCTCAAAGCTAAAAGAGACAAAGCCAAACATAGTGGAAGGCTGAGGTGGGACAGCCTCCATTCCCTGATGGTGGCTACTTTGGTTGGTTCATCTGCACTCCTTCTATGGAGTTACCTTCCTAAATGTTCCTGGGTTGGTATAACAGACCCCATGCTGGGGTCAACTCATGGTCTTGCTCTTGACCTGTTTCACAAATTGATAACTAGCAGGAACATTTAAGATCATTAAGTCCAAATTGTGGCTCAAGCTGTGGGCCAAAAAAATAAAGCTACTTGTCCCAGATCATATGAGTTGGTCTCCTGGCTGCTTTTCCCGTTCTACCATGTTGAACTTTTAAAAAAAATCTTACTCAGCCACAGACCTACAAGGAGTGTTTGTTTCTTAAAGGCTATAAAGACCCACCCTGTCTTTTTGATTCATTTCTTTTAGGTGACCCTTAAGTGTCTGTGTTTTCTAGAGCCTTGCTACTCAGCCTCTTTCCTTATACTCTACTTCGTCTCTCTGTGTGATCTTAATCTACTCCTGTGGTTTTCACTACTCTTCAAGGGTCGATGACTCCCCATTGGTACCTCTACCTTGAACTCTCACATAGATATTAGATCACCCATATCCTGGTCCTCTCCACCCATGGGCACATCAAAATCAACATTTATGAAACCAACATTGTTGGTTTCAGACCTACATATGCAAATGCCTACTGGTTCTTGCAATTGACAATCAATGGTAAATTGAAAATCAAACTTGACATACCCCAGTCTGCTTCGTCATAATTTCCAGCATGTCTGAGTGGGCAACATCATGGTCTCCCCAGGAATGTGAGCAGGAAAGGTGGAAGCCAGCTTCAGTATCCCTCCCTCACCACCCCCTTAGTCATTGCACACCTTTGGTTCTACCTTTTTAATATCTATGGCCTCCATTTGCACTTCTGTGTCTTTCTTGCCAATGGGCCATTATCAACTTTCAACTTGAACACTGTGGTGCCTTTTCAGCTGGTCTTCCCACCATCCATTCTTTTCTCTCTTCATCTCCTCTTCCTCTCCCATATACCATGTGTGGGAAGGGGTGAAAGAAAACCCACACCTGATGACACTATCCCTTGCATAAAATACTACCTTTTCTGTAAAATCTCATTAGCGTGCAATAGGCAGTGGCTAAGATCTGGACTCTGGAGTCAGACTGCCTGGGTTTGAATTCCATTCACTTGCTGAGTTATCTTGGACAGATTATATAACCTCCCTGTTCCTTAATTTCCTCACCAATAAAATTGAGGCTGATAATAATACCTATTTTATGGGGTTGTTATAAAGGTTAAAGGAATTAATATTTGTGAAGTGCTTAAAAAGTGCTTAGTATGTAGTACCTACTGCATAAGGGTTTATAAAAAGTAGAATAAATATATACCATCTTACCTTGACCTAGAGGTCTTTCAAAATTGGGCCTATGTTGACCTCTCCAAACTTAAGTTCTCAATCCTCCTGCCCTTGGCACTGTGCCTCCAACAATACTAAAAATTCTGCTCTTTCATATCACGCTTTTCCTCATGTTTCCTTTTATCCATGGTTTTTTCTTCTTCCTTCTTCCTTTCAGTTTCTCTTGCCCCTTATGAACCTTCAAATCAATTATTTATCTTTTAGGATCCAGAATGAACACCTTCTATCTATTGCCATCCCCATAACAGTGAACACAGATAACACGTCTTTCCCAGAGCTACTTCCATGTCTGGACATATTTCATCATAGTGGTTAGTCTGGAGGCTTTGGGTGAGACAGACATGATTCTAATTCTAATTAAGGCACTTAGCTCTCTAACCTTGAGCAAATTACTTAACCTCTCTGAGCCTCATCTGTAAAATGGGAGGAATAAGTTACCTACCTCATAAGGCTATTGTGAGCATTATACGGCATTATGCATAGTGAGGGTGGGGTTCCCCTTCCAGCACATGGTAAGCTCACAGCAAGTACTGCTGTGATCGGTGTGATGCATTTCTATTTATATAGGCATCACACATAATTTAATTTATAGTTTACATATGTGTCTTCATGACACTGTATATTCAGATTTATAATCCCTGGATCTTCCTTCATAGATGATCACTAATGTCGATAGTTACCTGAAGCCCTGGACCCACACACTGGCCATCTCTCTTGGGATGAAATCGGTATCCTGGCTGCACAGAGCTCCCAAGCCTTGCCCCCAGGAGGTTGTCTGTTTTTTATCTTCATGATAGAGCCTATCTGAAGGAGACGAATCTGTACCTGGGAGGTGGCAAGATGTTCTAACCCAAGCAGGTGGGGTGAAGTAAGGTGTGAAGGCTTGCCTGGGAGTTGTGTGTATGTGGGTGAAGACATGAGCAGAGGGAGGAGAGGAGGGCCTGGAGATCTTGGTGGGCAGGTCTGTGATGGCTGTGAGAAGAAGAGGCAGAAGAGGCAGGGAGAGTCTGGAGAGCCTAAGGGAAATGAGGCAGCAGCTGGGACGCATGTGTGCTTGGGAGGTAGCCTTTAGGTGTGAAACCAAAGGGAAGAGCTGCAGAACACAGAGGCTGGATGGACCTGCTGTCATGGTAGTCATGATTACCTTGCCCATTTTCCTCTCTCTGCACATGTGCCTTGCTGCTGAGCAGGAGTCCTTCTCTGAACCCCTGCTTTCAGTTGTGTCCCCCAGCACTCCCAGTTTCTCGGAGTGCTTATCACCATTGGGAATATTAATTGTTATACTTATGTGTTTACTCATTACCTATCTCTCCCCAACAGAATTTATAATCCACAAAGGAAGAAATTTCCTTAATCTGTTTGCACTGATATGTCACTGGCACCTGGCACATTTCCTGACACATAATAAGTGCTTAATAAATATTTGTTGAATGAATCCCACCACACAGGATAATTGCCATTCATATTTTTGTATTCAGTCATTTTAATACAAGGTTTTTAAGAGATGTGTTTGTGTATAAGTTGTGAACAGTAAACTGCATCCATTTTATGTGTACAGTTCAATGAGTATTGGCAAATATACACATTTGTGTAACCAACACCACAATCGAGATATAGAACATTCCCATAATCCCAGATGGCTTCCTTGTATCTCTTTGTGGTCAATCCCTATTCCTACCCCTGGCCCCAGGCGACCACTGATACAGTTTTTGTCATTGTTTATTGGCTCTAATTTTTCTAGAATTTTATTGAAATGGACTTATATTCATATCTTGTTTTGCTCAGTGTACTGTTTTTAAGATTTATCCATATTGCATATGACAGTGGTTTGTTTGATTTTCTTGCTGAGTAGTGGAAAATAGTCTCTTTGCTTTGTGGTTTTTGTGTCTATGTCTGAACATGGACTCTGGATCCAGACTGCCTGGTTGGAATTCTGGTTCTTCCATTTAGCAGCTGTGTGGCTTTGGGCAAGTTTGTCTTCCCTGTGCCTTGGGCCTCTCATCTGTTAAGTGGGGTAATGATCATACCTACCTCTAGGATTGTTGGAAGAAGGATTAAATGAGGTAAACACATAAAGTGCTTAGAATGGTGCCTGATGCATAGTGAATATTCAATAATTGTTATTACTTCCATTTTGCAAATGAAGGAAAAAACCCTGAGGCACAGAAAAGTAAAGTAATTTACCTAGTGCTATTTGGAATGCAGGAAAGATTGGAACCCAAGTCTGTCTGATTTAACTGTTGTTTTCTACCACCTCCCAGAGGCTGGTCCTTCCCCTTTGGGCCAGAATCCTTTGTGTAGCACACACAGGAAGAAGTGCTGATGCTCAACTTGGGGGATGTCTGCCTTCCCTACCCCAGTGTTCATGGAGGCTATTCCTATCTATCTCACTATTCCTGCTCCTGTGAGTAGAGTGTCACCCCCTCCTTTGACCTACAGAGGGGGTGAGTTTGGGGCTTCTTGCCCTTTGTTCCTTTCCCAGGCCCTCTCATGCAGCTGAGGTTTGCATCAGGAACACCTCTTGCAATCACACAGCCTCAGCCCTGCAAGAAGCTAATTTGATAAACCCCACTCCAAAGCTCATTGAACCTGTCTGTAACGATGCTTAATTAAAGTGCATAAACTTTGAAGAGATAGCAAGTTACTGCTTAATGCAATACCAGAATGCCACCATTCTACCATCTGTCTCCTTCTCTGCAGTAATTGCTTCCTGACATTTGTTTATTTTAATTAGGAGAGCAGTCTTGATCAAGAGGGAGGGCAGGCAGGGTCAGAACTATTGGGGAGGAGGAAGAAAGTGGAAAAGAGGGGCTCTGATGTGGGGATCATAGCCTGAAATGGAAGCACTGTTCTCTTTTTGGTGGAAGTGATTCCATCTTCCCACAGGGACATACTTATAAAACTTTTCCCCCGTGTTGAAAGCACAAGGTTACCACTAGGATCATATGCCCAGGTTCTGAGGATGTCCTTTAGAGAGTAATGGGAGCTGAGCTTCTTGGTTAGAGAATGGAGGCTCCCACTTTGCTAGGAGTAAGATTATAACTAGGGCTGATCATGTCCCAGGGTGGTGGTTCCAGCAAAACCAACTAGGTTACTCTAACCCAGTGGAGATTCTTCTAGTCCCAACAAGGTCTCAGAGCTGAGGGAACAAGATCTATTTATATCTATTAGTTCTTTGGCTTCTCATTCATGATTTTGTAGTCTGCCTTGTTATCTTTGATTGTGTGCTGGTCATTGTGCAGGAGAACCATTTATATAGGGCTGAGATGAATAAGATATCTTCCTCTAGAGAGAAATTTTACTTTTTTCCTGGCAGATATTTGCAGGCACTATAAATTTAGAACCACCCACCTCCCAAACCAATGTAAAGGTTTGAGTTTCCTTCAACAGCAGGTAATTCAAACCCAATCTACAGGTCCTTTTTAGGACTAGTCAAATTCTGGTTCACTCTCACCCAGAGGGTCCCAGATTATTGTGAGAAGAGTCTGCTTTTGGCCTCCCCATTTTGTGCAGTTTCTGGACATTGGTTTATATTTCTTTAACCCTTCCAGGCTGTCAAAGTTCAAATTTGCCAGATGCAGAAAATGACTTCTCTGGGTTTCTGATTCCCTTTGGTGTTGAACTATTATTTTCTTACTGTCTGATCAGCATTTTGATGATTTTTGAAAGTTGTATATTTCATCAAGTTTGTTTTTTTTGTTGTTGTTGTTATTTTCAATGAGTAGCCTGGGATTACCAGAAACTTCCTGAGAGTGGTTTTCAAATTACGTGTTTTTTAGGACAATAACCCTATTTTTATTTTTTATTTTTGTCAATGGCATCTTATGTAGGATCTCAATATCAAAAGCAAAACTGAACAAAACAGAATAGATAACAATAGAGCACTTCTGGTTAAAGTGGAGCTAGAGGCCCCCGAGCCCTGCATACTAAGCCTTCCCTTTGATGGACCCATATAGAACATCTTTAAGTACATGGGTTTCGTGGGTATGGTTTGAAAACTCTGCTCTAAGGAACCCCTTGGTTTATTGATTTTGAGGGACCACAGCTTTGCCAAAGCTTATCTATGTCTTTCCTTAGAAACAAATGGTCTTGACATTGTAATATGGCTGGAAGCCTAGGTGTTGGGCAAGATGCTGTAAGAAGTGACAGGACGTGCTGCCTACGAGCCTCTGAAAGTAAGACCAGCATAGTGGGGGTCTTCTCAGTTGTCTTAGGAGGAGTCATCTGAGGTGGGGAAGGAGAATGGAAGCAGGGTGAGGAGGGTAGGTGTGTCAGAACCTGATTGGGAGAAATGCTTGCAAAGGAGAAAGGGGGAGGGAACAGGACTGGGCAGAGAGACTAAGCAGACCTTCATGCAGGTCTGGCATCTGTGAAAGGAGTGAGGGAGGATGAATTGGAGAGGAAGAGCCTCCCTGTAGCACAGCTCTGAGACAATTTCTGCCAGGCTGATGGAAGTCCTCAAGCAAGATTTGCTTGTTGGAAGAGTCTTGCACTGTGTAGGAATGGCCTGTGCTAATGCTCCTATGATCTTGGTCACTGGCTGGGGGCAGCTTTGTGGGAGTGTGGCCTCAGTGTGACTATCGTGGTGGATCCATAGAGGTGGCAGCTGGGCTGTCAACTCTACTCCCTGCAGCAAGTCCTCTTGAAGGAGATCTGAGTGGTGTACCTCCATGGCCGACCCCATAGTGGGGGGGGGGCACCAGACAGCAATGAGGCAGTGGCTGAAAGAAGGGGAGGACAGAGAGTAAGGCATGCTTTTCCAGACCAGGGGACAGCCTGAGTGAACAGTTGCCTGTGTTTTCCCCAGAAATTCAGTGTCCAACTGAGTGGGATTCTGTTCGGCTTGTTTGAGCATGTGACCAGAGCTCATCAGGAGTAGGCTTACAGTAAAAATTCTTCTTCATTACCTAAAGGTACCCTGGTCACATCATCCTGGCACCCTAGATTCTTAAACCCTTCCAATGTGTTTCAAGTGCACTTAGGATAAGAACCATTCCCTTTAACCTGACCTTTTTTGGCCTGGCCCAGACCCTGCCTACTTACTCCTCCATCCTTATTGCCACCAGGCCCTCCTCCCTGTTCCACTTCCACTGATCTTACCAACCCATGTCCTTGCCTTGTTCATTTCCTCCACATGGGCTTGTCCAGGATGTTTCCTCTGCCTGGATGCTCTTCCACCACTCTTCCCTCTCCTTTGGACGGTGGCTCAAGGCTCACTTCCCCAGGGAGGGCCAAGTTCCCTTGTAGTGGCTCTCACAGTACCTATTCCTTCCCTTGGGGACATGTTGCAGGCACCGTATGTATCTTTTCTGGCTGATTGTTTGTTTAGCCCCTGGCTCTCCCATTAGACTAGAAGCTTCACCAGGGTCGGGCTGCATCTGTCTTTGCTGATCCTCTACCTCCTGGCACACTGGAGATAATTAAACGTTTAGTTCTAGTGAAAAATCCACAAAGCTGGAGGTTAGGAAAATAAAATATGCATAGAAACAAAAGATGAGACAGTCCCCATTACAGCTGTGAGTCACTTTCAGAAGTCCTTGTTTGCCCAACCTCCTTGTCTCATGTTAGAACAGACTGAGCTTGGGAAGTTAGGACAACCTCCCGTGTTCACATGGCTGTGGCTGCCAAAGCAGGCAGGGACTCACACCTTAGTCTCTCAACTCCAAGTCCAGTGCTCTCTTTGGTAAAGGAGGCCATGGGTGGTCACATAGCATGTGATTTGAAGGCAGATGCCTGGCTTTCATATGGGTTCTACTCTTGCTGTTGATCTGACCTTGAGTACATCATTAGCTGGCTCTGTTTCCTCATCTGTAAAGTGGGGGGTGATAATGTATATTTTAAATGGACACACTGAAGATTAAATGAGATACCATGTGAGAGAATGCTTTTCATGAATTCTGAAGTGTTTTACAAATGTTATTACGGTATCACACTTTATGACTATTTGATAAAAGAAGGCTAAAGTCACCAGTGGCAGAGGTGGGTAGATATGCCATCCAGGCCCTGACATTGATCATGCTCCTGAGCCCACTCTGGCTTGTCTTCTGTGGATAGCAGAATTTTATCTATTTCTTCAAAGGAGCTGAAAACGTTAAACTTTGGAGCACCAGCTCTATGAAGAAAAGAGCCAGGAGATGGCTCTGGCCAATCACTGTTTGGCCACTCTGGGGACAGCTCCCTTCATCAGGGAGAGGTAGGGCTCTGTTGACTGATGTCAAAAGGCTCCTTTCAATAGGAAGCCCCTATGGCCTACACCCTCACAGATGGGAAGGGTTCCAACTGGGAAGGAGGAGGCTATGGCTGCAGACTTCCAAACGCAGGGCCCAGAGTATGAGGAGACTGCCATGGCCTCTGGCTTGAGAGTTTCATTAGATCCAGAAAGAACTTTCTGGCACTGAGGGTAGTTAAATGCTGGAAATGGAGAAGGCAACAAAGTTTGTGAAAATTGCTTTCTGGTCTCTATAAGGAGAAGAAAAAACTCAATTGTGGCCCTGTTGGAGCTGGGGAAATAGACGAGGAAGCATTTGTAGTGGTTTCCACCCTGCAGATAACTGACTGTACATAAACCGCTGGAGCTTTCTGTGCTGAGATGCATTTTCTGCATCTCTCGCCTGTTGTGCATGCCTGTTTCCTGCTGCTGCTCCGCGGTGTGTGTACGTGGGTTTGTGCGGCTCTCCGGGCCTCCCACCTCTGTTTCAGGCTCTGCACTTCGCCCCTCGTTCCTGTCTAGTTCTCCTCCTCCTCAAGCGCATCACCCCACCCTCCACAAAAGTGATCCCAGTGCCTGCAGCTATGCCAGAGCAGAAAAGCTCAGCATGTTTAAATAATATGGGAAACTTTCTGCCAGAAGACCAACTAAAGAGAAAACAGGGGAGCAAGTTTGATTAAAACTTTGGGATGGAGCATGATGTAAAACTTTAATTGGTTTGATTTTTGCTACTGTTTTCAGCATATATCTGTCTCCCTTCTTCATTTTTTAACCCTCTTGAGACTGGATAGAGAATTTCCAAGTAAGAATAAAAGTAATTATATTCAAAACAGGTTTTTTCCCCCCAAAAGTATTAAGGTAATTGTCTTTTCTTTGGTCCAGGTGTGAAAAGACTGCTTGGGGTTAGTACAGTTTGCCTTTGTAAGTGTTTTCCAGATATACCTGGCCTCATTTTGTTCTCCAGATGTCCCTGTGCCTGGTAGTTATTTATGTTCCTGTTTCCCAGATGAGCAAACTGTGGCCCAACTTGGCAAAATGCCCAGCTGTAGTGTCAGTGCGGCCCCTTTCCCACCCTCTTCCACCCACCCCATGGCCCTGACAGGAGGTGGTGCAGCCACACGGCCCCTTGAACACTAGCTGACCAGACCCTGGTGATCTCTATGGTGGCTAGCAAAGGCAGGACTGCTCGAGACAAAGCTTTCTCTGCTTGGTGGGAGGATAAAGGCCTTCTCGGGAACACAGTGAGTTAGAAAAGAAAAATACCATATGATCTCACCTATAAGTGGAACCTAATCAACAAAACAATCAAGCAAAATATAAATAGAGACATTGAAATAAAGAACAAACTGAAGTAACCAGAGGGGAGGGGTGAGGGAAATAATGGGGGAAAGAAGGGAAAGGGTCATCAAGGAACATGTATAAAGGACCCATGGACAAAGCCAAAGGGGGATAAGAATGATGGTGGGAGGTGGGGGTGGGTGGGGCAGGGGAAAGTGCTGACAGGAAAATGGAGACAACTGTATTCAAACAACAATAAAAAAATGATTAAAAAAAAAAGAAAAGGTGAATAGCCTCCCTTTATGTATTAGTTTCCCAGGGCTGCTCTAGCTAACAAAGTACCACAAACTGACTGACTTAAGACGAGAGTTTATTCTGTCATAGTTGTGGAGGCTACAAGTCCAAAATCAAGGTGTTGGTAGGGCCGTGCTCCTCTTCGAACTCTAGGGAAGCATCCTTCCTTGCCTCTTCTTACCTTCTGGTGGCTGCCAGCAACCTTTGGTGTTCCTTGGCTTACAGCTGCATCACTCCAGTCTCTGCTGTCATCTCATGGCCGTCTTCCCTGTGTATCTGAGTCCAAATTCCACTCCTTCTAAGGATGACAGTCATTGGGTTAGGGCTCACTTCAGTCCAGTGTGACCTCAGTTTGACTATTACGTCTGCAGACCCCATTTCCAAATATGGTCACATTTGCAGGTAGCAGAGGATAGGACTTCGATGTATCTTTCTGAGAGACATAATTTGACTGACAACGCCTTATTTTAATCTACCCTTTCTGCTTGTCTGATTTTTAAAATGTCATTCTTTTTTTAATAAGATTATGGTTTTTTCATGGTTGATAGTTTTGTATTTTATAAATTCATAAGATTCAGAAAAATACAACCCCTCATATTTCTATCACTCAAATGTACAATGACTGACATATATTTAATTCCAGTATTTTTTGAGAACAAAAATATTACAAATATGGATTTAAAATTGCTGTTAGCCACCTCCTCTGCTATACTATCCTCTCCTTTCTCTTACAGCAGGGGTTCTCAACCAGGGAAGTTTGGGGGGTGCTACTGTCATCTACTTGGTAGAGGCCAGGGATGTTGCTAAAGATCCTACATTGTATAAAACAGTGTAACCCGACCAACAAAGGATTATCTGGTCCCAAATGTTAATAGTCCCCAGAAGCTCTATTTTAGAGAGAAGTATTACCATGATATTGATGTATATCCTTCTAGAAGTTTTTCATACTTTTCATACATTTATAAGTCTGATAAATAATATGTTGTATTGCATTGATATACATGAGTATTCTTTTTAAAATAAATTTTACTTTTGATTTTAGAGAGAGGGTAGGGGAGAGAGAAGAGAGGGAGAGAAACACTGATGTGAGAGAGACTGGCTGCCTTCTGTACAAGCCCTAACTGAGGACCAAACCTACAATCCAGGGATGTGCCCTGACCGGGAATTGAACTGTTGACCTTTTGGTTTGCAGGATGACGCCCAAACAACTGAGCAACAGTAGCCAGGGCACATGAGTGTTCTTTTAATTTATATGAATAGTATCATTAAAAATTCTGCATCTTGCTTAGTTTCTTTCTTCAACATTTTCTAGATCTAGCTACCTTGATACATGCACATATTTATAATATGCATTTATATGTTTGTATAATTTTTTAACTGATCTATAGTTTGCTATTTTTTAAATTGAGGTCTAATTGACATACAACATTATATTATTTTCAGGTATATAACATAATGATTTGATATTTGTGTATATTGTGAAATGATCACCAGAATAAGTCTAGTTAACATCCCTCACCATACATAGTCATATTTTTTCCTGTGATGAGTATTTTTAAGATTTTCTCTCCTACAAACTTTCAATATACAATACAGTATTTTTTTTAACATTTATTTTTAGGGAGGGAGAAGGGAGATAGAAAGAGAGGGAGAGAAACGTCAATGTGTGGTTGCCTCTAGCATGCCCCCTACTGGGGACCTGGCTCGCAATGCAGGCATGTGCCCTGACTGGGAATTGAACCAGCGACCCATTGTTTTGCAGGCCTGCACTCAACCCACTGAGCCGCACCAGCCAGGGCATATGTACAATACAGTATTATTAACCATAGTTACTAAGCTATAGTTGGCTATTTTTAGAAATGTCTTGATTTAATAAAAAATTGATAATCCTATTCCTATGTCCTATATTAGGCTTGCTCTTTTTTTGGGAGGATCAAGTTTTATTTCCCAATGCCATTTATAAGTCTGGAAACTCAAGACTATATGTTCCCAGTGTAGGTTGGCAAGTAGGCCCATATTCTAGGATGTTAATTCTCTTTAAGAACTTAATCCTCTGAAAATATAGCAATATCAAAGGCCCTGAGCATCTTCTATCAGCTGTTGGGGAGAATTAAATTGTGTCAGAGCTTCAAATTAATGTTGGTAGGACCAAAAAATCTAGGATTAAAGTGAGGTCCATTCAGATTTTGGTTTCCAGAAGAAATTGAATAGGGGGACAAATTTGGAAAAGGAAGGCCACCTTTAAGTAATTTCATCAGGTATACATAGCTATCATGTAGTCAAAGTTCAAGTTGTTAATCTCCAAGACTAATCACTAAAGAACTCAATGGAAAGCACCTCAGTCCAAATTAGAAAGCTTGGGTTTGATCTTAGCTACTTTCTAGCTGTGTGACCTTCACGTTACTTAGCCTTGAGGTCTTAGTTTTCCCCACCCCCAGAATAGGGGTAATAATACATCAGTGGATTTTTGCAGGGATAAAATGAGAACAGTATTTGGTATCTGGTAAGTTTTCAAAAATGTTAGTTGATCCTGAAGTCTGAATCTAAGAAGATTGGACTCTTTCCTATTGGCATCGAGGAAGCTTTTTGAGTTTCTTTAGAAGCATGGGAGTGATATGTTTAAATGTGAGTTTTTGAAAGTTAATTCTGTCTTGGAAGCAGTGTATAAGGAGAGTTAGACGTAGGAAGAAGATGTAAGCACAAGGATCAGTCATTAGGCTTTTGAAACTATGCAAATGAGAGATGCCTCCCTGAACTGAGTGAGTGGGGTAAGTGGGGTGGAAGGGAAGGCAGAGAGAGGGATGTAAAAAGAGGAGAGAAGAGAGGAGGAAATGAGGGATATTTAGGAGATGGCATCTGAACATGTGAAGATTGATTAGATGTGGGTTGTGAGAGAGAGGAGATGACGGTATTGGGATAATGCCCAGGTTGTTAGCTGGGTCTACTGAATGGATAATGAACTAAGGAAGATAAATCAGAAGGAACCATCAACAAAGGATGTGGCAAAGAAAAATAATGAATTTCTTTTTAGTCAAGGTTTGTCTGAGTTGCCTGGGGGACATCCAGGACCAGGAATGGGTAGTATGTGAAGGGGACAGATCTCTAGGGGACACTGACATCCAACAAATGTGGGGGAAGAGCAAAACTGAGAGTGACTTTCAAAGGAGGAGAGACTTGGAAAGAGCGATTTTCAAAGAAGGTGGAGGTGGAAAGAGGAGATTAATTAAAGGGAACTCAACAGGGCCAAAAGCAGCAGGAAGTCCTTGGAGGGAACTGAGTAGATGCTCTGGATTTGGTATTTCCAAAGCCACTGGTAACTTTGGGGAGAGCCTTGTGAGTTGGGGATGTGTGGAGGACAGAACCAAGAATGCATAGGGTGATGATAGAAAGGGAGAAATGAAAATCATGGATGCTGATGGAGAACAGAATTATAGAGATTATCTCAAAGGTAAAGGAAGAGGAGAGACTTCTGTGTGATTTTAAGGTTACTTGCGTGCTGCTGAGGTGGGTAGGATGGGAAAGGAGTTAGTGGAGGTATTGATAGAACAACTTCTGGGGAGGTGAGAGGGCTGGCAGAAAGAGCACCAGGGAGGATCAGTCTTGAAGGGATCATTTTTAATTGAGAAGGAAAGAGGGAAGGTAGGTAGGAGAAAAAGTGAATAGTGGAAGTGGATAGAAGTACAGGCCTTTATGACTAAAGACCTCAATTTCCTCAGTAAAATAGGAGCCCCTGTAGCATCTGCTGAGTGAAGAAGATGGAAAGGGTTTGGAAGATCTGAAGAACAGAGCAGATTGGGAAAAAGTTGAAGGCTTGCTGAGTCACCAAGTATGAGAGGGACAGAATTGTACTTGCATTTATTGGCACAGATGGGCTGTTGATTTCTGGTATTGATAAGTTGCTCAGGGGCAAGGGAAGTGGGAACTTAGATTTCCTCCAAGATGGAGAACTGTTAGGGTGGATGTGTTCAAGAGGTAAAGAAGTGATTGATCAGGAAGCCCTGTCTGGGTTAGAAGTTAAGAGAATTGGGTGAGGAAGAGGTAATACACTGTGAAAGTGAAGAGATTGGGGTGTTGTGGCTTTATAAGGTTAACAAGGAGGATTAGGAAGGGATGGCAGATAGAAAAAAGATTTTTCTGAGATATGTATTTGGTGGAGAATAGTTCTGGGTGAGGTCAAAGCTCAGGTGAATATGAAAGGAGGGAGTGTGAAGGTGAAGGTTACTGGAGCAGAGAACAAGGACTCTGACACTAGGTCACTGTGACATGGGCATTGTATACAATGGTAGGAGTCAGGGTGCAGGAGGGAACTGTTAGCTAAGGCTCAAATAGCTCAGTTACTGTGGCAGAGTAACCTTGGGGTGATGTATTGGTCAGTTATTACTGCATAATAATCACAAAAATCTTGGTGGCATGCACCATTTAGCATTGATTTAGCTTCCACCTGTGGAAGGCCAGACTCATCTGGGTCATTCTGTTGACCTTATATCTGCAGTTTGAATGAGATCCAGCTGATCAAGGTTGGTCGTGCTTGGGTGCAGGGGGCTGGCTGGAACGGTTCTGGTCACTTACCTGTTGGGACTGCCAGTCTAGCTCAGACTGCTCTTCTCATCGGTGTGCAAAAAAGCCAGAAATTTCAAACCTTGAGTCACATCATGCCTGCTAACATTTCTTTGGCCAAAGTCAAGGGGTAGGGAAGTATATTCCCCCATGGAGGTCATAGAGGTCATCAGGGGTGGGGAGTGAATATTTTTGAACAGTAACCTAATTGACCACAGGTAGGAAGTAAGCAAAATGAGGATGGGGCTGCAGATGGCACAGGACCCTTGAATGACCACAGAGAAGGAAAGGATGCCGTTTGCTCTGCTCTCATCCTGACATGCAAGTGGCTCTTATGAGAGTAGCAAAGAGAAGATTTGATTAGAGAAGACACAGGTTTCTGTATTGTCAGGTGTCATATATGAACAGCAGGAATTCCAGTGGCTACAGAGGGAAGAGTTCAAAAGAGGCTTTTGGAGGCAGCTGGCTACCCAGGGTCAGAGAGCAACTGCCTGAGCAGATATGTCCTAGCCTTGGTGAGAAAAACTGGCAGAATGCACACAAGCATGAAGCTGTTACAAGGGCTTGGGCTGACCCAAGGTGGACTCTCCAGGAGCCCTATTATTTTGGGGTCAGTGTTGTAAAGACCAGTCCTCATGTTGCTTTGAATGGAGTTCTGTGTGCTGGCTCTTTCTGACTAACTGAGGAGGGCAGATGCTTCCCAGGGAGGAGATGTTTCCAGGGAGAGGCTGTCACAGCTCCGTACTATACTTGGGATTTCACAATTGCTTTTACTCTGACAGGGTGTTGGGAAATTTTTTTCTACTACAAATAAGGAAGCAAGAGGGTGGGTGTGGGAAGGAAACTACAGTAATAGAAATAACATCCATCCTTGGGCAGAGACTCTAGGAGAAAATGGATGGGGGCGAAGCATCTCAAACCTGTGCTTTATCTCTTGGCAGAGCCTCTCACTACCTTTCATGTTCTTGACCCTGACTCCCCCTAACTAGGCAGGCTAACTCAGGCTGCTGAGGGTAAGCTCATTGTGGGTGAAGGCGAGCCTGTCCAATTCACAGCCCTATTCCCAGTGCTAGCAACACACAGAGAACATAATAGGTGCTCCATAAATATTTTTAAGTGGATGAGTGAATGAAAAATAAAACATTTTAAAGTTTGTATATCCATCTCCACTTAAAAGAACTCCAAACTTTCTTTTGGTCACATTAGTCAACAAATGCAGGGACCTCTTGAATATCAAGCAGGGGATCAGACTCTGGGCATTTATAGAGAGCGAGACTTACACAGATCTTGCCAAGATGGTCACTTTTCTTCACTTGTAGCTTAGAGAACAACGCAGAGCTATATAGAAATATTTCAAGCCTCAGTTTGCTCATCTGCAAAAAGGGGAGGTTCAACCAGATTCATTCGGATTTCTTTCCTACAAGGCTCCCAGGAGCTTTTAGTGTTTTATTGCTCATTGTGAATCTCTAAAACAGGGAGAAGAGTTTGATGTCTGTCTTAGCCTGAGCTGCTATAACAAATACACCACAGAGTGGGTGGCTGAAACAACAAATATTTGTTTCTTCCAGATCTGGAGGCAGGGAAGTGTAAAGTCAAGGTGCTGGCAGATCTGGTGTCTGGTGAGGAACCACTTCGTGGTGTGCAGATGACTGTTGTCTTGTATCCTCACATGGAGGAGACCAGAGCGAGAAGGAGGCCAGTCCCTTTTGTGTCTCTCATTATAAAGCCCTAATCCCATTCTCGAGGGCTTCATCTTCACATTCCAATCACCTCCTGAAGGCCCCACCTCCTAATCCCAGTCCACTGGGGATCAGGCTTCAACATATGCATTTTACTACTGGAAAATACTGTCAATAGCAATACTTCTGAAAGTTACTTGGCCATGAAGACTTCTTTCCTTTGTGTGTGTGTGTGTGTGTGTGTGTGTGTGTGTGTGTGTGTTTAAGAGCATCCTGAGACTAGCTTTCTAAGGAACACACTTTAGGAAATGTGGGTTTAGGCTAATTCCAGGGGATTAATCCTTTTTAAAAAAAATTATATTTTATTGATTATGCTATTATAGTTGTTCTAATTTTTTCTCCTTTGTCTCCCTTCACCCAACATTCTCCACTCCATCAGACAATCTCCCCATCATTGTTCATGTCTGTGGGTCATGCATATAAGTTCTTTGGCTATTCCATTTTCTATAGTGTACCTTACATCCTCCTGGCTATTCCATAACCACTTGTACTTCTTAATCCCCTCCCCTCTTCACCCATTCCTCTGTATCCCACTTCCATCTGGCAACCATCAAAACTGTCTCTATATTGATGATTCTGTCTCTGTTCTTCTTGTTTGCTTAGTTTGTTTTTTAGATTCAATTGTTTATAAATATATATTTATTGCCATTTCATTGCTCATAGTTTTGATCTTTTTCTTTTTTTATATATATTTTTAAAGATTTTATTTATTTATTTTTAGAGAGAGGGGAAGGAGAAAGAGAGGGATAGAAACATCAATGTGTGGTTGCCTGTCACGTGTCCCCCTACTGGGGACCTGGCCCACAACCCAGGCAGGTGCCCTAGACTGGGAATTGAACCAGCGACCCTTTGGTCTTCAGGCCAGCACTCAGTCCACTGAGCCACACCAGCCAGGGCTGATCTTTTTCTTAAATAAGTCCCTTTAACAGTTCATATAATAATGGTTTGGTGATGATGAATTCATTTAGTTTTTTCTTGTCTGGGAAGCTCTTTATCTGCCCTCTGATTCTAAATGATAGCTTGGCTGGGTAAAACAATCTTGGCTGTAGGTCCTTGCTTTTCATGACATTGAATATTTCCTGCCAATCCCTTCTAGCCTGCAAAGTTTCTTTTGAGAAATCAGCTGACAGTCTTGTAGGAACTCCCCTGTAGACAACTAACTTCTTTTCTCATGCTGCTTTTAAGATTCTCTCTTTATTTATCTTTAACCTTTGGCATTTTAATGATGATGTGTCTTGGAGTGGGCCTTTTTGCATCCATCTTGTTTGGGACTCTGTGCTTCCTAGACTTGCATGTCTATTTCCTTCACTAAATTAGGGAAGTGTTCTTTCACTATTATTTTAAACAGATTTCCAATTTCTTGTTCTTTCTCTTCCTCTTCTGACAGCCCTATGATGCAAATGTTGGAACGCTTGAAGTTGTCCCATAGACTGCTTACACTATCCTTGATTTTTTTTGGACTCTTTTTTCTTGTTGCTCTGATAGGTTGTTTGTGTTCCAAATCATTGATTTGATTTTCAGAGTCATTCACTCTACTGTTGTTTCCCTGTGAATTGTTCTTTATTTCAATTAGTGAATCCTTCATTTCTTACTAGATCTTTTTTATGCTGTTGAGGTCCTCACTAAGTTCCTTCAGCATCATTATAACCAATGTTTTGAACTCTGCATTTCATAGATTGCATTCTGTTTAGTTGTTTTTCTGGATATTTAGCTGTTCTCTCATTTGGGCCATGTTTCTTTGTCTCCTCATTTTAGCAGCCCCTCTGTGTTGTTTCTATGTATTAGGTAGAGATGCTATGACTGCCTGTCTTGGTAACATGGCCTAATGTAGTAGGTGTCCTGTAGGGTCCAGTGGTACAGCCTCCCCTATCACTCAAGCTACGCACTTGAGATGTGCCCTTCGTGTGAGCTGAGTATACCCTCCTCTTATAGTTGAGCCTTGATTGCTGTTGGCAGGTCAGTGGGAGGAATTTACCCAGGCCATTCAGCTGCAAGGACTGGCTGTGACCACTGACCACCAACCTCTGCCTTCTGTGGAGGATCAGCTGTGCAGGGCCAGCTTGGACATGGTCTGTAGCTGTCCACTGGGTGCACAGGCTCTGGGGTTTCCTGGGTGGTGCAGGTCAAGGTTAGTCCCCACCTGTTTTACCTGGGGCCATCCTGCCTGAGCTATAAAGCAATCTGAGATAGTTGCTACTTGTGCTAGGCTTGGTGATTCCTAGGCAAAGCCAAATTGTGAATCTAGTAGGCTGGCTACTGCTAGTACTATGCCTGGGGCCACTTTGCAAGAGATAGGGGGCTGTTGCTTGTTTGAGAGGATTTAGGAGGATGTGAAGCATGAGCCAAGATCAGCCATTCATATGGAAAAATCTTTGTTAAGAGCTTGGGCGGGCCCATAAATTGGATGGGATTGAGTCTCAGAGAATCTCCAGGGTGGGGCAAACAGTGTTATTCTGGTTGATGGAGTCTCAGAGCCTTCAGGCTCTGTAGCTCTGTGAGGGCGTGTTAAAAAAAGGGACAATCGCCTTTCCATCTGGTAGAAAGCTGTCCCCAGCTCTCATTGATGCCAGACCCTTCACTTTCTCCCTGTATGCCACAGGTGCCTTTCAAGCTGCTACCCTGTTGCTGGAGCTCAGAGGGAGTGAATCTGAGTGGGTGAGTCCATGTGTGAGTTCTTTAAGAGAAACTGCTTGGGACTCCCTAAGTTTCTCCCACCAACTGAGCCCTTGCTGGTTTTTTCAACCAGAAGCTGTGGGGACTTATCTTCATGGCATTGGAACCATGGGCTATGGGGCCTGGTGTGGGGCTGGGACTTCTCACTCTTGAGGTATTCTTCCTGAATTTTTATCCACCACACATGGGTGTGTGATCAGCTTGTTCCCTGTCTGTGCCCCTCCAGTCTGAATGGATGTGGCTTCTTTAATTCCGTACTTGTCAGGCTTCCATTCAACTCGATCTCTGACTATTCTGAATGATTGTTTTATAATTTAGTTGTAATTTTGATGTGGTTGTGTGAGGAGATGAGCCATGTCTACCTATGCCACCATCTTGACCCAAAGTCAGGATCAAATCTTATCGTAGAATTTCTTCTGAAGGTCATCCCCATCCCACCTTCACAGATGTACTTGCACCAAACTTAACAGTGTGTTTTTTCCCCCTGTGCTCAGAATGGGGTCGGCTGTTTTGAGCACCCAGTGGGTTCAGACATCTGGTTATCCTTTTCCTGATTGATGCTGGAAGTGGAATTTCAGGTTTCGGGATTCAGGATCAGGGAAGACTTGTTAAGCCTCTATTTTGGTCTATGATCCCTAGAGTAACCCTGGCTCACACCTGAGAACCCTGCATCTCAGGGAGGGTTTTAGGCATTCAGTATAACTGTCTCTCTGGAGGCTTGAGACAAAGGGACTGGGTTATATGGGGATGTAGCCAGAGGTTGAGAGGTCTGGATATGTCAACACAGGATAGAATCAGAAATTCTAAAAATCAGGCTGTTCTAAGGTAAGCACTGCTTTACCTTGAACAAGAGCTATTAGCTGCTTTCTCCCCTTTTGGATTATCTACTTGGATAGGATACGGTCTTGGGTATATGGGGAATGGCCAGGATGGTTAAGAACTAGACATAGGGATCAAGTTCAGGTTCCTCTCATAGCTCCTTCAGATAAGATCGATGGCCTCCTAATTGGTCTCTCTGTGTCCTGATGAAGTCCTTTCAAAACCAGTTCCCATACCATCTAGAACACGGACTTTATCCCATCACCCTTGGTGTAAAATCTCTCAGTGGCTCTCAAGACCTCCTTAGCTTAGCCCACAGGATCTTTGGAATTGATTTTCCTCCAAACTTGAATTTTTAACTTCACTTTTCCACTCATTCTTCCCTCCCACCCACCCTGCATTCTGTTCAGATGGAATTTGTTATTCCTTCCTGAACACCTCATGATCTTTCACATCTCTCTGCCTGTGTTCATGCCTTTCTCTCAGCTGGCATAGCTCTCCTATGGCTGGGTCCAGGAAAACCACTCATTCTTCAAAGTGCAGCTCAAAAGCCTTCTTCTCTCAACTAGTTGTTGCTTCAGCTTTAGTGCTCACATAACACTTGTATATGTCTTTATTAAAGTACCTGTCATCACTTCCCTGTATGATTGTTGCTGGTGTGTCTATCTCCCGTCACTCCCTGACCTTTGTCTGGGATCTCTGAGACTTCAGGGCCTTATCTGGTGGCTAGTAAGTAGCAGGTGTTTATTGGAGGTTTGTTGAGTGAATGACTGAGAGTTGTAGGAGTGAAATGGAGATGGTGACCTCTTGGCTCCCTCTGGACTCCCTCTCTCAGGCACTCACTTTTCTGTATGTATAAAAAGAATTCCCTGGTGCACAATAACAAAAGCCAGGCCTGGCTTGGCAGATAGATGGAGTCATAAGGTATGTTTAAAAAGAGATGTATGGCACAGGGTGATGGGGCTGACCAAGAGCTGAGAAGTCATTCGGGCCAGTTGCTAGGATCCAAAGGGGGACAATTGAGAGATTTGGGGAGAACTGTTCTTATGACCTGAAACTGACCACCAGTGAGAGCAAACGACTCTCCCTGGACTCCACAGAACCATTCACGGGATGAGCCCTCACCGAAGCCTATTTTGAAATTTCATTTTTCTAGAGTTTTTTCCTTCCCTAAGCCCTGTAAACAAATAAAGACACTTCTTGGGGAAAAAAAGATGCAGTTTTGTTACCTTTCAAGCACAGCACATTTTAAAAAGCTATGATATAAATAGGTACTAATAAGTAAAATGAGGAAATTAATGTAAAATTACAGGTTGGATTAGTCGTGATTGTGTAATAATATATCATAAACAAAAGATCATAAACATTCCAAAATTTATTCACTGAGCCCTGAAGTTGAAGTCATGTTGATATAAAACTTAATTTTTTCAGATTTGAGTTTGAAAAAGATACTGATTTTTAATTTTAAAAACTTCAAAATATTTTTACTGTTAAGTAAAACCTAGAACTTTATGGAGAAAGATGTAATTGGAACTTTCTATCCTTTGAGGATAATGAAAACTGCATTTGAATGATTGCAAATTCTGGATTAGCAGCCCTAGTAGAAAAGAATTGTTGTTATGTAATAACTCATTGTTTGTTATAGGGCAGAGTCTGGCATAGGTGGGTCCACTGTGTGCCATCCAAATACATTTAATTACTGCAAGATGGGCCCATAGATTTCATTTCATATGCCTGTTATAATTAATGGATGGTGGGAAGATTCATGTATTTATTGTCCTTACCTAACAGACCCCAGAAATAGTCATATAATGCTAATCAGTGTGACATAATGATAGAAACATGGGACTTATTGCTAAAATGCCTGAATGTGAGATTCACTCACATCACTTGCTGGTTCTGTGACCCTGAACAAACCATGCTGTCTCTCTGAGCTTCAGTTTTTTAATATGTAAAAGAGTTGAAAACATTGACACCTTGCTTGTTGTTATGAAGAGAGTATTTTATAAACTCTGAAGTACTCTGCACACATTAATGCCTACTATTTTTAATGAGGCTTATGTGATCATTGCTGTATGGACTTAGTACCTGTTTGCTCTGTGCATGTGATTTATGACGGTTTCCCATGAGAATTGCCTGTTTCACATTCTTTCCTCACCATGCACAGTACCCCGGGCTCTCACCAGGGTCCCACCTTTCTAGTTCTCTGCAGCGACATCCTTTAGAACAGGCAGTTAATACTGAAACTGATGAGGTTGGACCATGTCATGGGGTTCATAGGCTTGGGGATTTCATGTGAAGTGCTCATAGTAAATCCGAAGCTAAGGACTTGGACTTTCTTCCCTTAGCTGCCCCAGGATTGGGACTCAAGGACCTCCTAAAGCTAAGCCTTGACCAGGATAAGTGGGAAGACTCAGTTCTGTTCTACATATCTCTCCCTTTAGGAGGCGTGCTCAGGCATGTTCATGCTCCCATGGCAAAGGAAGCAGAGTGAGCAAGAAGAAAATGTAACAGTAGTTTCCAAGCCTGTACTGGTATCATTTTTGCTAACACCCTACTTGGCCAACACAAGTCACACATCTGGGTACAGCCATGTTAGATTGCAAAGGGCATATAAATGGAGGGAGGTGAATTGAAACTCTCAAACTGTACAACATGATGGGAGTGATCTCTAGGATCATGGTGTGAACAGGAGAACAGAGAAACAGCAATGATGGTGATGGTAATGGCTAACATGTATCAAATATTAATAATTGACAGGGGCTCTCCATGTACTTTCCTCTCCTTGAACCCTCACAACAAGCCTTTGCTGTAAGTGTTAGTATTTCCCCTCCTATTTTACAAATGGGAACACTGAGGTTCAGAGGGGTTCAGTAACTGCCAAAGGTGACAGCTTGTAAGTGGAAGAGCTGGGACAAGAATCGAGGCCTCCCTAGCGCTTCACCAAATCCCAGAACCTGGGGGCAGGGACACTCCATGAAATTTATTGTAGAGAAACTTAATACAAATATTAGGCAACCCCATTTCTTGCAAAGGGTGCTAAACTCAAGGAATATGTGCCTACCATGGGTGTTTACTGAGGTTAGGACCTGTGAGAGATGCAGTGGTGATAAGTCTCAGTCCTGAGCTAGTATGAAGGAAAAGTCAAATCTGCCCAAGAAAAGTTTGTATAAATGACAGTTCCTTTGTGGGTTTTTGAGGAAGAAGTAGGAGATTTTAGGGATAGTCCCTCACATGTTGGTTGGTATGGTGCAGTGGTTTTGAAGCTGTGTTCTTTGGGGCTGTAGAGTTTTTGGTGATAAAATCTTGAGAACTATTGTAGAAGTTAAGTTGGGGAAACAAGGGAAATGCCACCTCCTGCTTGTTCAGGACACTTTTGCTTTTAACTGTTATATTTTTGGGTTTGGTGCATGATTTCTTTTTTTGGAAGAAATAAGGGTCTCAGCAGCCTAAGAAAGGAAAACTTTTTCTTATGGAAAGATCCCTGGTAAAGGGACCCAGTATATGGGGTTACTTCTGCCACTGCCCAATCATGCAATCTTGGGACATTTGCTTGACAGTCCCCAGGGTTCTTCCTTTCTCCCTCATGTATAGAATGAAAGGTTAGAACAGGTAGTCTTCCCTGTCTTCATCTCTGTTAGTCTTTACCTTCAGGAGGGCAACTTGCCCGTTACACTGTCAGGAATGAAATTCAAGAACTGGTCAGTCAATGATTTGACCCAGAAGTCTCTCCCTTGAATTTTTTGAACTTCCATATGCTTCCTAACCTTAGTTTAGTCAGCAAACATTTCTCTATGACTGATTCTGTGCCAGGGATCATACCCACCTTCCTTCAACTGCATGAGCTGCTAATACTTGCCCTGGTCTGGAAGAGTCCCAAGAGCTTCTCCTAGCTGTCTTCTTGCCACCAGTTTCCTTTCTTCTCTTTCTTCCTCATGTATTTATGTCTCTCTGAAGGACAGAGTATGAGGGTTGATAACAATCTTTACTCTGCATGGTTGGCAGTGGGAGTAATGGTCAGTGGGGATCTGGAGGTGTTGCAACAGGTGTAGTGATTGGGTCATTGTGTCCCGCCCAGCCTTCCTCAGCCACTGACAGGGATGGCCATGTTGTGAATCAAAGGAATTTTCTAATTTATATTTCTTTCCTCTGGTCACCTTCCTCTCCCAGGTGGTGACTTTCTGAGCCCACATTAGAACTAAATTTTGATTGTTTGGTGGCAGTACCTGCATCTGCTATTCTCAGTTCTTAGGTAACATATAAGACTGTGAAGATGTAGACAGGCACATTTTCTGCACAAAGTAGAGAAGACTAGAAAGTGCTAACTGGTACCACAAAGCTATTTTAGATAGGGGAGACCCTGGAGAGAGAGGATATAAAACATGAGAAAGTTTGGGGAAAGACATTCTAGGCAGTGGGGACAGCAAGTGCAAAGGCTCTCAGGTTGTCTGCATGTGGCAAGTTCTGAAAACACCAAGGGGGTGGCATGTCTGGGGCCCAGTGAACAAGGAGATGAGAAGTAGTAGATGAGATTGGAGAGACAGCTAGGGGCCAGACTCTGTGGACCACCGATCTTGTAGACCCCAGGGTGGATTTTGGATTTCATTCTGAGTGTGTAGAGAAATCATGGAAGAATTATGAGTAAGGGAGTAATACCTTGTCTGTGTAGAAAATATCCATAAAGGACAAAGGTGGAAACAAGGAGACCTGTTAGGATGCTAGTATGTAGTCCAGGGTAGGGAGAAACACTGTGCAGTTAAATGGATCAGAAAGTTCACCCCTATGAGGTCTTGGGTCGCTGGGTCAAGCCTGGAATATCCTGCCAAAGAGTCAGGGAAAACTGGGGAACCTGCAGGTGCAGAGGGGAGATAGCAGGTTGTGGGGTGGTGAGTGGTAGAACATGGCATAGACTTTGAAACCAGACCTAGTTCTGCCTCTTATTAATTGTGTGACTTTGGGGAAATTACTTCTCTCTAGGGGACCTCAGTTTACTCATGTGTAATAGTTGCTACTTCTTAGAGTTTTTGCAAAGATTTAGTGTCTTCAGGTGTAAGATACTTAGAGTAGTGCCTAGCCCAGAATGTGATTGAATGCTTGCTATGGCTGCTGCTGTTATTGTTTTAAGAGTATGTGTTGGAACAACTGTGTAAATAGCCTTAGCAGTGGCTTTCCAAAATCACTGCTACTGGCCTTGGTCCTGAACACACTGATTAGCCCTGCCTCCTTCTGAAAGGCTTCCTTTAGCCTTCCCTGGACCCTAGGCCCAGCCCTCATCACCAAAGTAATCCTTCCTAAAGACAGTCTTCCCCATCCCTGCTCCCTGCCTTCATGTTCCATATCCTCAGCCATCACATTACACTGCAGGAACCATGTTCTGCACCATATACCTCCAAGGTGCACCCCACAGATGGGGCTGTGCCAGACCCTGCATTTACCCTGTGGTGAAGCTGGAGGCTGTCTGGTCTGGGTCTACAATCTCAAGTCTGTCCAGAACCTCTGCCATTCCATTTTGCTCTCTCCCTACCAGCTCTGGCACCACTTGCTTCGTTAATAGGGAATTTGTCAAGTAATGGGAATAATTAGCACAGTGGGGGCCTACTGTGCTCTGGAAAGAGAACAGAAAGAGCCATCCCACAGTCCCAGACATGATTGCTGGGCAGGCTTATTTTCTCTTGTCTGCGCCTCTCTCCCATCTCTTGTATGTGTTTGATTTTTTTCTCTTTGTGTAGAGAGAGTTGGCTAGGAGAAAAGATCCGTAAATTACACTCTTGCTGGGCTGGTGCTGTGAAAGCTGGATAAGATTGTCTTCGTGGACTGGATAATTTCCCTCTCCCCCTTCCTCCTTTGGGGGTGGGCGATCTGCTGAGCAGCTAGTTGGTTTTACCCTCCCTTTTTCTTCCACATTTTCTCTCTCCCCCCAACCCCCCTCTTCCCTTCTCCCCATCATCCGCCTCATGTAAAGAACTCACTGGCTCTCAATTGAAACCTTTTTAATAGTCCCAAGAGGCTAGGATCTTGAAGGGTGATTATCTTCATTATAAATTATTAACTCTCCCAGCAGCCAGATGGCTTCCCAACCCGTGGCTTGGAACTCTGGGCTGGGGCTGCCTGCTGGCTGGGAGAAGAGGGGATGGGAAAAGGGAGGAAGCTGAATGGTGAATAACCACAGCTTATTGGGTTCCTGGCTACACCTGGAATGCTGAAAAGCTGGTTAGTACCTTGCAAAGCCTGAGTCCTATGGTCTGCAGGGAAGAGTTTGTTGTTTTTGGATTTTGCCTACTAGACAACTCAGGGCTCCCTTGGGGATGTGGTAGGCAGGAAAGAGACTAATGTCAAGAGAGTTGCTTTTGATAACTACTTTAAAAGATTGTCATTCATGGTAAAAAGGCATGATTATTACCTTACACTGTACAGTCTTTTACTTGCTCGGATACTTACAACATTGTATGCATTGTTCTCCCCAATTTATAAGAGAAGAATTAAAACTTTAGTAGACTAGAGTTTCCCATAAGGTCACTTGTGAGAGCCCAGTTCTGACTCCCAGTCCAGTAGTCTATCCCCTACAGCAGACTTCTCCTTCCTACTTCCCTATGCCCTATTTATCCTTCAAGTTTTCATGTAGGCTCCCCCTCTTCTGAGAAGTCTTCCCTGACCACACAGAGCAGCCATCTCTTGTTCTGCTGGACTCTGTTGCGTTCCATGCATAGACCTATTTAGTACTGGACATACAACTGCAAAGGGTGTCACCAGTGATGGGCAAGCCCACCTCATCTGGAGGTCGTCTGCATGCAAGAGAGAGACATAAGTGCTCCTCTTAGACTTCCCATTTACTAGGCATATTCCCTCCTTGAGGGCCATAGAGAACCTGTGGTATCTCTCTTCCAGACCCCTGCAGAGACTACTTGTGCTGCTGCTGAGTTGCCTCCATAAGCCCAAACACGCTGATACCTCCAAAGGTTCCTCATATAAAGAGACACAGGTGTGATTCTCAACATTGTCTGTGTAATTGGGATGGCATTTAAAAGATGTCCAACTAGCCAGGTTACTCTCCCTGAGCAGGCCAGGTGAGACACCAACTTCAGCCATGCTGCTAGGACATCAAGGTCAACAGTAGTAACAGTAGCAACTGTGGTGGCTCTAGTTTCCTTGGTACTTATCTGTGATCAGCACTGTTCTAAGGGCTTTACCTTGTACTAAGTGCCTCACTATGGTAACTCATTAATAGCATCTTCATTTTACAGTTGATGCAACTGAGGCATAGGGAGGATAAGTGACTTGCTCAAGGTCACACAGTATGTGGCAGATCTGGGAATTGAACCTAGGAAGTGTAGCTCCAGAGCCCATGCCTTTAACCTCCACAAAAGGGGCACTTATCTCAATACCAGTGTTCTATTTGGATCCTACAGACTGACCCATACTCAGCAGAACCTGACTCTCACTTTTGGTCTACTTCCTTATTTTGGCTCATGTCTTTCTTCTTCACTAGCATGTAGATGCCTTGCAGGATTTGAGCTATTTTGTTTTTAATCTTTGTAGCTACACCATGAGTGCTCCATGGCTTTAAAAAAATTTAACAAAAATACTTCCTTTCAATTTATTCTCCTCCACCTTACTTACTCGTCTGTCAAAGAATGGGTTTCAGAACAAAAATCTAATGACCAAATTGACACAAAACATCATCTCCCTTTTCCTATATTTTAATTAATTTAGTCTAAAATTGCATATTCTCTCTCTCTCTCCCTCCCTCCCTCCCTCTCTCTCTGATTCTTTAATTCTTGTTTGCTATAGTTACAAATTGTACCTTCAATCCTTGCTTATTTATTTTGGAAAATAGGATGTATAGCTTTCCACTTATATCCACCAATTTTGGTCTTGTTAAACATAGGCTGTAGTTTAAGCCAACCTTGACCTCTTGGGATCCCACAGCATTATCCCATATGCTCACTAACTCCCAGTGTCAGTTAGTCTATAAACGCGATCAGTTTTGTCCAAGCTCTGTCGTTTTCATTCAAGCTGTTGGTGAATATGAGGAATGGAACAGGGCCTGACCTTATACCAGGGACTGCCTTCCAAAGGGTTCACCACCTTTTTTGAAAGCTGTGCTTAGCTAGTGACAAGTCTTCTTGGTTCTGTCCCCCACACATTTCTCATACCATGAGAAACTTTTCCAAAAGATTGGCTGCCATTCATATATATTATAACTCCTGTGTGTCCCTGCTAAAATAGATTAGTATTCTTGATGGAAAGGAATTTATGTTATTCTGACAGGATACTTCTTAGTTCTTATGGAAAACTTAGTTCTTAGAGAAAGTGTTAACCTCGAACTATCGAGGTTTAAAAAAATCTCTTTGTTACTCTCCCCATTTCCGCCCTCTAATCAGCACGACAAAAGCTTCGGAAGTCCTTCTCTATATACTCATTTGAGGGACTGGAATTGAGGTCCTTGGAGGCTGTCTCCCTTCCCTTTCCTGAAGGGGTAGGGACAGTGAACTGAGGGTGGTGGTTGAGGCACCTCCAAGACCAGAAGTAGTTTGATAGCTTTCAGGGGAAGAAGAGAAAATAGAAGGAGAGGTGGTACTCTTAAGCATGACAAAAGTTGTGAAAGAGAGAACTGGGTTATGGAGTGAACTGGGAGGAGAGGATAGTGAACTCCCAGCTCATATTTTCCTAGATGGGAGATTGGCTTTGCCTTGAAGTATAACATACATATAGAACAGTACATGCATCATAAGTGTAAGCTCAACCAGTGCATTTTCACAAACTAAGCACAATGTACAACGTCACCCAGATCAAGAAGCAGAGCTCCTTTACCCCCTTATCCTCTACTAGGGGTGTCCAATCTGCAGCCTGCAGGCCACATGCAGCCCAGAATAGCTATGGATTTGGCCCAACACAAAATCATAAATTTACTTAAAACCGTTTTTTTTTTGCTTATTAGTTTTCATTAGTGATTGTGTATTTAATCTGTGGCCCAAGACAGCTCTTCTTCTTCTAGTGTGGTGCAGAGATGCCAAAAGGTTGGATACCCCTGCATCCTTAACTCCCCCAAAGTTAGCCACTATTCTGATATTTAACAGCATAGAACAATTTTGCCTCTTTCTGTTCCTTATATAAATGGAACACATACAGTATGTACTCTTATGTGAGATTCATTCGTGGTGTTGGGACATAAAAACCAATCATTCTCAGTGCTATGTAGCATTTTGCATGAACAGACTACAATTTATTTATCCATTCTACTGCAGATGGACATTGGATTATTTTCTAGGCTTTGGCTATTGTGAATAGCATTGTTACAAACATTCTTGTGCATGTCTTCATTTGGACATATGTTAAGTATTTCCATTGGTATATACCTAGGAAGGGAATTGTGGAGTTAAGGGGTAAAGACATTCAACTTTGGTAGCTACTGCCATGTATTTCCCCAAAAGTAGTACCTCTGTACATTTTAAAATTTAATAAAGCTAAAAACTACCCTATGAGGTAAGTATTATCATTCCCATGTTTTTGGATAAATAAACAAAGGCTCAGAGAGCTGCCCAAGGCTGTTGCTATAGGAAAGAGTCTGGTTTTAAATCCAGCTCCACCTGATGTCAAAGGCCATGCTCTTCATCATTACTCTAAGCTGCTTTCATCTTTGGAGAGAGTTCATGCCTTCACCTCCCTCACTGCCTGCAGTAGAACCCTTGCTATTGCATTAAGGTAGAGAAGACTGACTATGTGAGGCTGCACTATTGGTGTAGTATCAGAAGAACTATAGTTTAGTTGATGGAATAAATCTTTGAGGCTGCTGTACAAGAACAAACCTGCATCTCCCTCCAAAGCACCTAGAGAAAGAGCATGCCCATATCCTGTGCCTTTGCCCTAGGACATAAACATTGGGGGTATAGAGCATTTGTGGTGTGGGTGAGACATCTGGCATGTTTTAGGTGCCAGGAAGTTCTGGTAGGTATGGGTGGTTACATAAGAGGAAAGCTTCTGTTGATGTGTCAGTGACAATGTTTTTGAAGATCTAGTATCTGTCAGGACTCTTGGTCACAACCCAACTCAAACTTGCTTAAGCAAAAAAAAAAAAAAATAGTCCATGTAATGGAAGGCCCAGGATCCATTGGGCTTCAGGCCTGGCTACATCTAGGTGCTAAAACATCTCTCTCTATCTCTTGGCTCTGTTTTCTTGTTTGACTTCATTCTTAGGATCATTCTGCACAATAATAATGGTATTGGTCATGAATTCTGGAATTGTAATAGTTTGACAATAGGCCAAGCAGAGAGGCCCTTTCTCCCAATAATTCCGGCAAAAGTTCCAGAGTTAACTGTAATGTGACTCAGTTTGGGCGACAGGCCTGTTCCTGAACTAATCACGATGGCAGCAGATTGGAATGTGTGAAGTGGCTAAACTGGGTCGTAGTAGAATCTGGATTTGGTATGAACCCCACCTGAATGACCTGGACCGTGGTTTCTGGTGAAAATTGTTTTACTTTCTAAGTGGAGCGAAGGGTGTGGTGAAAGGGGGGCTACTATAAAGTTCTAGAGGAAAAGCTGGCAAGTGCAGTCTGGGAACGGTAGCATACCAGCAAGGGCTAGGCATGAGGAGAGTCGCCATTGTGCTTTCAGCACCTACCCTGGTTCTAGGCACAGGCCTGACTGTCTCCAGGGTCTGTCTCAAGGGAGCAGAGGAACTGGAGTGAGGGGGCCATGCCTTGGGACATAACCCACGTGGCAGAGTCCTTTTTGCCACCTTCCCCCCCTCCTAAGCAGCCGGATAGTGAGACATTTGCAAAGATGTTAACCCCACATAAAAAGCATGCTGTTCAATAATTATGTAAATTAGCTGGCAATTAGATAATGTCACTCACTTTTCCTCTCCTGCTAGATTTCCACACAACAGATAACTGTTTTTGAGCTTCTGCTCCAGCTTGGACACTCCATGCAGGCTCTGGGGCAAACACCTGTACCCACAGCTGCCTGGGCCATTCTGTGGCTCAAGAGAGGGTGGCAGTTGGCTGACTAGGTGCAGAAGCTTTCCTGGTTCCCATTTTTCCATGAGTTGAGTCTTAGCGTGCCTGTTGGAGGACCGAAGAAGGCTAAAGGATAAATGCCTGGGGCTGTTGGCTTGAGCCTGTGATATTTAATGTAAGGTGATCTTCAGCTTTTGTCTGCTTTGGCAATTTCCCAGAGACCACAGGAGTGTCCAAAAACCAAGAAATAAATGGAAGGGCTTTAGGAGATAATCTGGGCAGACCCTAGACTATCAAGTCCACATAAACCCAATTCTGATGTCACTAGTTTTAAAATCAGATTCTGCCTGGCCCACAATGCAGACAGGGGAACATTGGTACCTCCAATGCTGGGCTGGGCTAAAGGGAAGGACTGTGAATCTGACAAGAGAGGTTCAGCAGGCAGCATAGCGTGGTTGTCCCAGAGCATGCTGGTTAAATTCCCATGATTCTCCACACAGGGCAGTGTTCCTGGGCAGCTTAATTCTTAACAGATTGCTAGGCTTGTTCTACTTTGCCCTTTGGGGTCATCTAAGGTTGGCATCTGGAGAAACCTGGGGGCTCAGGATTGCTGCCACTGTCTAAAGCAGGGTGAGGCCACTGCATGAAACAGAAGTCAAATGATCCACAAGGATGCACTTCAGCTTCTGTTTTTTTTTTTTTTTGTTTTAAATAAATGACCTGTAACAATGTGTTTGTTTGTTTTTTTTAAGATTTTACTTATTTATCTTTAGAGGGGAAGAGAAATATCAATGTATGGTTGCTTCCTGTGCATTCCCTGCTGGGACCTGGCCTGTAACCCAGGCATGGGCCCTGACTGGGAATCGAACCGTGATCTCTTGGTTCACAGGCCCGCGCTTAATCCACTAAGCTACACCAGCCAGGGCCAGCTTCTGTTTTTATGCTTCACTCTTTGTCCACGTGTTTCCTGAGCTTCCACTCCATGCCAGGGTCCTGTGGCAAGCACCGTGGTGAAGCAGACCCTGCCCAGGATCTACCCATCGAGCTTCCCAAGCCGGGGCTCTTCATTACTGTGCTTTGTGTCTCTAAAGTATACTTGCCCCCACTCCTTTTTGATGCCCTCAAGGGTGAGAATGTTTTCTTATTCTGCTTTGATACAGCAGTGACTGCAAGGAATCAGAGCCCAATAGATCGAATCGAGCATGCCATTTAATTTATGCAGATAAATAAGTGACTTTCAGAGGCTCAGAGATGAGTTGTTAGTACACAGCAGTCTCAGAAAGTTTCTGGGACTGTTCATTTAGAGCGTCTCCCATGTCCCTGCTCATCCATAGTACTGGGCCCTCTGTCCGAATGTCCTTGCTTCCCCCTGAGGGTTCCACTGGCTTTAGCCATCTGAGCCTGGGCTTTGCCTGTCATCCAGGGGACTCTGGTCTAAATGGGCAGGATGGGGAATGGAGAGGCAAGTGGAGCAGCCAGGATAGTGTCACTGTGAAGACACTTTCCCAGAAAGTGAAAACCCTTTCTCACACACCCTGGGCTCTATTGTATACCACATGATTTTTACTTTCCTGGTTTATCACTAATTCCAGGCTTGGTCCCTTGCAAGAGGCATGTTCTTTCTGCTCACATCTGCCTTGCTTCTCCCTGGTCTAAATCAAATGCATGACTTGGAAGAGGAGAAAGGGGAGGAGCTGTCCTCTGAACACATTTTCCAAAAGTGGACCCTTTTCAATAATTTTATTTAAGGAAATATGTAGATGTAGCAGTTATTGAGACCAGAAGGAGCCCTCTTTTCAGGACAAGGATTTCTCTCCCCTGGGATGTTGCCTTTTGCCTTGGTTGCATACCTCCCATCACACAATGAGCACATTCTTAGAGACTGGGTCCTGTGTCATCATCTAGCCTCCTGACATTCACCACTGGTCTTTCACTCATTCCATCCCAACACACTGGTCTTCACCATACCAGCTTGCTCTGGTCTTAAGACCTTTGCCTGGAGTATTACTTTTGGAACATTCTTCTCTGATATTTACATGACTAATTCCCTCACTCCCTTTCAAGGTTTTCTTTAAATCAAACCTTCCCAAAGACTCTGATTTATGGTGTTTTCCTATTTCCATGGTGTGAATACTCCTAGCATCGTTGGTTTCATGCTACCAAAGTGACATCAACCAGCTCAAACATTTCTGAAATTATAACAGTTGGTTCTCACCAGCCCACATGAGTGGCACTTCCATATCACTGCATCTATGTTCCAGTTAAGCATCTGTTGCACCACTGGGGGTGCCCACACCACATTTTGGGATTCAATGTGTGGACAAGACCTTTTACAGAACAAAGGCTTTCCTTATGATGGGTTCAATCAGTCTCTTGTTGATTGTTTTTTTTAACTCAGTGGAAATAGGTGTTTGTTCCTGGTTAAGGAATGACATTTTCCTCTTCAAAGCAGAGGTAATGACTGCCTTTGCTAATGTGGTCATCATAAAAATAGTGAACAGTAATGGTCTGACAGAGACCACGGTGAATTATCAAATATGCCAATTAACAAGCAGCAACTTGCACAGCTCTTGGCAATTACACTCATTGCTCTCGTGGGAACAGAAGAGTCTCCTCATAGCTAGCGGGGCTGGGGTGTGCCTTCAGAAACTGATCACACACTTGACTGAATGCTGGTGCGTTTCCATCCAGTATAGAATGCACGTAACATGCCCTACACCTGTACCATTCCTTAAGTATTCATTTGTTGTCCATTCTGCAGTTTCCATGAATTTTTAAAAAGTATTTGTGTTTTAATATACTGTCCCCCACTCCACAGACATACACACACTCACACATACATCATACACCAATGACTGTTCTTCTCATCCCTTCCCCTCTGGAAATAAGAAAGGAAAGGACCTACTGTTCACTGAGCACCTACTATGTATACAGGCTCATACTGGGATCTTCTTTGTAAAGAGGCTAATATTTTCTCTACTTTATGCAGGAAGAAATAGAAGCTTAAATAATTTTTTAAAATGTGCTTAAATTTCCATGTGTAAGAACAAGTATTCAAACTCAGCCCTAAAGCACATATTTCAACCTTTCTCCTAACATTTAGTAAGAGATGAGGATTCTTTGCTCATTATTCACCTTCTAATTTATTTTCACTGATTTTTACAAATATTTCTTTCAAAATTAAAGGTGGGAATCTGTCTCAGGCCACCTACACACAAGCATAATCGAATTTTAAAAAATCTAAAAATATCTTAGTCATTTTCATGTCTCTTAATAGGTAAATAAGTTAAAATTATGTGTATTTGAATGTATAAAATGTTAGCGCTTATCTTAAAAATAACTTTGGCTATGTGATCCTGTGATATGAATATGGTAAAAATGTGCTGATAAGACTTTGGGGGGGTGGATTCTGCCATTTTTGCATATGTGAAAACTGAGTACATTATCAGAAGCTGAGCTCTGGGTCCTGCAATTGCTCTGGAGAACCCTGGGCCTCCATCCTGTTGGAAGCACCAAGTGCTGTGGGAATCACTAGAATAGCCTGGCTCACAGTCCGCACTCCATCAATATTTGTGAAATAGGATGCAGTGTTTTCCTGACACATGCCTTAATCTTCCTCTCCTTCTCTCCTTCCTCCCCATCCCCAGTCTTCCCGCAGGTCTTTTTCTGGAATCCTGGGAAGCAGGTTATGGGCAGGACTGCCTCTGGCCCACACCATGAAGCCTGAGTCTGCTTCCGCTCTGCCCCGGGCCCTGCTCTGCGTGAGCACTCTGCTTCCAGCTGCCCTTCTCCCCGCAGCGCCCTGCTGCTAGGGGGGTAGAACTTCAGGACTGGTCCTTGGCCCATTTCTACCTTTTACCTGGCTCACCTCACTGCTCACTCCTCCTCCATCACGGCACCCCGGACCCCAGCCCTGTCCCTGGCCTCCCTGGCTGGGGTGTTTCGGGGTCCAGCGGGAGGAGTGCGTTGCTGAAGGCTTTCATCCACCCGGCACCTTCTCCTCCTTGAATCAAGGCCTCCGGATCCACATGGATAGCTGAGATCTTTTCTTGGAGAAAGCACTTGGCTCCTCACGCCAGGCCCTCACTGACCCACCTGATTTTCCTCCTCTTCTGCTGCCCAGTCTTTTTCCTCTCTTTTGTGAATTTCTTGCTTGTGTGCCCATCTGGGGCTATCCTCTTCACTTTCTTCCTTCCTCACCCTCTGGATAGTTGTGCTTGCAACTTCTTTCTCTTGTGTGCTCTCTGTCCCCCCACCCATCTCCTCTGCCCCTCTCCCTTCTCTGCAAAGAGGGGTCATTCCCCGAGGGCTGTCCCCAGCTGTCTGATCCTTGGGGCTCAGTCCTGGCAGCCACGATGAGTTTCACCATGCACTCAGTGTTCTTCACCCTGAAGGTGAGCGTGCTGCTGGGGTCCCTGCTGGGGCTCTGCCTGGGCCTCGAATTCATGGGCCTCCCCAACCAGTGGGCCCGCTACCTCCGCTGGGATGCCAGCACGCGCAGTGATCTGAGCTTCCAGTTCAAGACCAACGTCTCCACAGGGCTGCTCCTCTACCTGGACGATGGTGGCGTCTGCGACTTCCTCTGCCTCTCCCTGGTGGATGGCCGCGTGCAGCTGCGCCTCAGCATGGACTGTGCTGAGACCGCCGTGCTGTCCAACAAACAGGTGAATGACAGCAGCTGGCATTTCCTCATGGTGAGCCGCGACCACCTGCGTACGCTGCTGGTGCTGGATGGTGAGGGCCTGTCTGGGGAGCTACAGCCCCAGCGGCCCTACATGGATGTGGTCAGTGACTTGTTCCTGGGCGGAGTCCCTGCAGACATACGACCTTCTGCCCTGACCCTAGAGGGAGTACAGGCCATGCCTGGATTCAAGGGATTAATCCTGGATCTCAAGTACGGCAACTCAGAGCCTCGGCTTCTGGGGAGCCAGGGTGTCCAGTTGGATGCTGAGGGACCATGCGGTGACCGTCCCTGTGAGAATGGTGGGATCTGCTTTCTCCTGGATGGCCATCCCACCTGTGACTGTTCTACCACCGGCTATGGTGGCAAGCTCTGCTCAGAAGGTAAGACCCTCTTTCCTATTCCTCTGTTCTTAGAACTTACCTAGTGGGCTGGGTAAAGACCAAGAGATGATAGAAACCAGCTGTATCTTTAATGTGCACCTTTAGCTGCATGGTAGATAATGGGGTCCTTTTCCGAAGGAGCTAGTAAAAATCCTTTGCTTGCTCTCAATGGAAAATCCATCAGATCTCAGCAGAAAGAGAATCCTGGCTACTCAATCATAGGCTTCTTACTCAAAGGGCTGGGTGGAATGACTGCAGTATTTGTGCTTGGCCCAGCTTACTCCTTCCATCACAGCACAGCTTAGCAGGATCAACACAAGGCAAGAAACCAGATAGAAATGGGCAAAGTGGTTATCTCTGTCTCTCCAGATCCCTTGAGAATTGGACCCTTGGGGAGGGACGGGGAACTCCCCATTACTTCCTCTTTATAATCCCCAGCAGAAGGAATGCCTATGCAAAGAAGAACTAGGATGGATGGAGTGTAGGTCCATGCTTGACCAGCCCTTCAGTTGTTCCCACATCTGCTGGGAGGCCTATAGAGGGTGGAGGAGGCATCTGGGGATGGACCATCTCTCTTCCTTATTCTAGCACTAGGATTTTTCATATGGAGTTCTTCTTTCATGTCCTCTCCTCTCCATGCATGAGAATGGTACAGGAAAGCACAGAAGATGACAGAACCCTTGTCCAACCAAGCAACTGAAGGAGCCAGCAATACTCAGCATAGCCTTGGAGGAAGTCCCAAGTTCAACAACATCCCAGGTAGAGGGAGGAAGGGGTTTGTGCCCAAGGGCGTAGGCTGCCCTCACCTTATTCACCAAATTCTGACTGTTTGGGATTAGATCTGAGAAGTGGCCCAGACTTTACCTAAAATCCAGATTCCCGGACTGCTGGACTCACTCAATGCCTAGATTTCAGTAGGAAGGACCATTGAAGAGACCAGGTATGTGAGAACTGGTCATGTGGGTATGTGTAGGGAGGTGGTATGAGGAAGAAGCAAAGAAGGCACATTTTCTCTTATCCTTTTTGAATGAAGCCCTGGATTCTTCTAGACACATCTGTGTTACCATCTCATGCTGGTGCTTTCGTGGTGGTGGTGGGGTGGTATAGAGCAGAATAGTGATTCTCAACCTTGGCTGCACATTAGGATCACCTGGACGATGTTAAAGACTCTCGGGCCATAGCACAGACAAATTTATTCAAAAGCTGGAGGAGGTAGGATCCAAGCCTCTGTATATGATTGAGGGTCCCCAGGTGATTCTATTGTGCAGCCAAGATTGAGAACCAACAGGTCAAAGGAGGTCGTGTAGGTGGGGCCAAGTAAATGTCTTAGCCCTGACTCCTAGGATCTCCTCATTGAGGTGAGGCCCCACAGCCTTGAAATTTATAATGAGAAATAATGTCTGCAGGTATTTCTCAAACTTTCCTAGAATAGCTGAACCCCTCAAGCTGGTTGTAGTTGGTAAGAACCTTGGCTACTAGTAGCCATTTAAAATTTTTTTAATCAAAACTAAGTTCATTTCACAGGTGAAACATGCGGGACACCTTCGGGTCTTGTTGGAGGCCTCGTGTAGGGCATGTGTGGGCGATCATGAGCATCCCTGGGTCTCTGCTGCTTCTTTCCTCTACTGGGTTGGGCATCGCACCTTCCTTCCTTTGGATGGGCTATAGGACAGGCAGATGCAAGACCTGCCTGCCATCCTTTTCTGCCTTCTGTTTTTTCTGCCATTGAACCCATTGGAAGAAGGGGTGCAGAGGTGGGGCCAGAGCAAACCCATCCCACAAAGCCACTTCAGGAATGTTGTTATCCAAGCGCTTCTCATAAGCAGGTGTCTTCTGGAGCTGACTGCTGTTCCAAAGCTTCTTGGCTTTGGAGAAAGTTCTGCCTGAAGACGCTGACACGATCACTTGTTTTTCATTCGCCCAAAGGATCTGTTCAGTTCTCAGAACGTGTATGGAAAGCTGGCATTCTTCCTTTCTAGGGACCAGGGTGTCTGCAAGTGTGTTGTTAACTTGCTGATTATCCCTGATTGCATTTTTTGTGTTTAAAAAGAACTCATTTCCTCTGGGCAGGTCTGGATCAGCACTTTTCTGCAGGAAGACTCTCTATACTGTATGTGTATACAATTTGTCTTCTCTCTCTCTCTCTCTCTCTGTATGTGTGTGGTCTGCAGCAGAATTTCTCTGAAGCAGATTTAAGATACATTTTTAATAGCTAAATGCAATGTGTATATGTTTTAATAATACTTCTTTTTACAGGGTTCAGATCTTCTCGTGGCTATCGATTGATACTTCTATCTGTAGAAGGCAAACACGCAGCTTAGCTCATTGATTCTCCTCTATGTAAATAGAAAAAAATAAGTGGTGTAGTAAGAGGAACACTGATTGGCTTGGAACAGAGCACTACAAAGGCTGAAGCAAGGGCAGCTATTGGGGAAATACCAGAATTTACTGTTGATAACTTGGGACCTGTTGATCCTGGTAATTGTCATCATGTCTAATCAATCACAAAAATGCATCACAGGCTTTTAGAGAATACCTGTTCTCCCCACACATGTTAATTTTTAGAGTAAACAGGAAAAACTCACCTGTAACATATTAAGGGGGGAAATCACAGCAGCTGCTAAGTGTGAAGAAGATCTGCATAAAACAAGATAAATAGCCAAAAAAATGCCTGTCCATTTTCCTGAAGATAGCAGGTAGTGAGGAGACATCCATTCCCTCCCCCACCCCCATCCTCCTTTAAACTGCACAGGTCAGAAACTGAAACCAGGAGACTTCTCCCCCAGCAGTCAGTCCTGTGTACCAGACATCTGATTGTCCCAATTTGCAGGATGATTTGATTGCATGAGGGCTTGCATTTGGTGTGGAAGATTCGTTTTGTACTTCATGCTTCAGCAGTTCAAGAGCAGAAAGAGCTGAGCGGACTCCTGCAGCTTCAGATGGATGTGGCCAGGGCCTGTTGGAGGCGCTCTCTGTGGTCCATTAGCTCCTAGCATGCTGGCAGTGTTGATGTTTGTTTGGACTGTCTGGCTTTCTACGCCTTGATGGCTCCCAAATGTCTCCATACTGCACCTCAGGAAGAACGCACAGAGGGGCCCATCTCTCCTATGGGCTTTGGGCTATTTTTATGCCCTGTTGGGTGTCTTCTCTGGGTAAGACCCAGAGGACACCAGAGATAGTTGCTGTGGGAGAGCTGGGCCGAGGGGTAAGAGGTCCTGGACACAATGTCTTCTCTTTTGTGTGGTGAAAGGCTCTTAGCTCTGACTGCAGACTCAGCTCCACACAACTTGCATGGGAAGACTTCATTCTTCATTTCAAGACTCCCAGTGCAGTTAATGGTCACATTGAACATTTTGGCACCATGGAGGGAGAAGCTGTCCAGGTTTTTATGTCTAGGTGTTATGTTTATGAATAAAATGTTTTGGTGCTTAACTTCAGATTTGTTCATGTTGCCATGTGGTCTTGCCTTTTCAGTCATGTTTTTGAAGGACAGAGGTCCAGGTGATTCAAAATGATTCTGAAATTATATATCTATATCTATATCTATCTAATCTATCTATACATATCTGCTTTGGAATTTCATTCAGCTATGGCACAGCAAATTCACCTGGTGTTTGCTTAGCATGTTCTTGTTATGGGCAGCCTTGAAGCTCACTGGGCAACAAGGAGGTATTCTGACCTCCCTTCAGAGAGCAGGTCTCTCATGCATCATTGAGAGTTTGTCATTACCTTGAAATGAGTTTAAACTTGATTGCTTATTTTTAATCCATTCTTAGTTATGAATGTGCATGTATTGAATTTCTCAACAATCTTATGGTCATGAAGAATTGATTCATACCCAAGGTGTATACATTGTAGTACTAGTCTCCCTGAAGAGTTCGTTTAGCATGGTGTCAGCCTGTTGCAGGTAGGGCAGGGCCAGGGAAAGATGGAGAAGGCCTCGCTGGCTGACCTTTAGTCCCAAATCGCAGTATATGGGCCAGCCATCTATTCCTGCTGAAGTGGGCAGGTGCACAAACCACAAGCTGCTTGTCTTGAGTCTCAACTGTGAAGTTTTCAGGTGTTAAGATCCTGCAGTGGAGTATAGTGGTAGGCGTTGGTGACAGGGGCCAGGCCCTTATTACAATACAAACACACTGTTGTGTGGTGTCCGCCAGTCTCCCACCCCCCATCTTTCCTACTGTCTGAAGCTGGCATGCTACTCCAGTTGGTTTGATTGATGCTCAACACCACTGTGTGGCCTTGGTATGCCTTCCTGAAAGTTAATTTTAATCACTTTTCTTTTTATTGAGAATTTTGTGACTCTTCCCCCATTTCTCAAAGCCAGAACTAAGATGGAATGGTTTTCCAAGAGGAGGTGCTCACCTGAGCATTTACCAAGGGCAAAAGACATCAGATGCTGGAGGTGGGTGCCAGTGATTGCCACAGCTGGATCCTCCTGTTCTGGGCACTTGTGTAGAAACACAATCATTTCCCCTCCCCCTTCCGAGTGTACAACCTGCCAGAATTGTAATGAGCTTTGTTCCTAATCTGTGTCAGCCCTAAAAGGTCTGGGGGCTGGGGGCTGGAGGGAGTTGTGAGTAGTCAGAGGGTAAAGGCTGACTCCTTTCAGCGTCCTTCTCCCCAGGATGGAGCCCCTAACACAGAAGCAAAGCCTTGAAACACACACAAAGGAGGACTGCTGCTTCTGAGACACGGTGCCCCACCCGCGTGCAGGCTAGGTGGGACCAGCCCAGCCAGCAGGGGCTGTCGCTAAACGGAGCCTGAATAGGGGTCTGATTGCTCTTTTTCCCTCCTCTCCTCCTGATTACCGAATGAAATTGCCTGGGTGTGCTGTATGCTAAATGGCAGAGCAGCCGCCTGCCACTTGCTCCAATAATCCCTCTTTTAACTGTTGATGGAAGAGCAGGTTTTTTTTTTTACCATTCCCCCCCACCCCCCCGCACCGCCGCCCAAATAGCATCTCTGCCTCCTTCAGAGAAATAAGACCCTTCTTCCTTGTTCCCTTCAGTGAGGTGAGAGCAGCCGTCTTCCTTTGCAGAGCCTGCACACCAGCTGCAGGCTGCAGAGGGGGTGGGCCTGGGGTGATGCTTCAGCCCGGATTCAGTACGGTTGAGGGTCGGCATGTATTTTGCCAGGGGCCTTGAGTGGCATGTGAACTTGCATTTGCATTTGGTAATGAGACACCACAGGCCCAGTGCTGGGGGCTAATTATCTTCAAGTCCCCTATCTCCCTTTGCAGGCTGCCCTGGAAGGATGGCTTCCAGTTCCTGGGGCAGCTGCCCATCAGCTGAGTCTCCTATCCCCTTCATATGACAGAAGAGGTGGGGGGTGGGCTGTGTTTGGGGGATGGGACTAACATACCCAACCCCTATGACTCCTATTGCCCTGCAGTCACTGGCCCTGCAGCATGTATCCAGAGCAGTGAAGCCCCAGACATGGATCTAGAGTGAGAGAGGCTCTGGACAGGGCCCTGAAGGTCAGGTACCTTCCCTGGACAAAAATAATAGTGATATTATTACTACTACTACTATTATTAAATACCATCATATGCCTGACATCCTGGGTACTTTATATGAGTTGTCTCATCTAATGCTCTCAACACTCCTTTGTTGTTGATATCATTAACTAGCCCCATTTTACAGATGAGGAAACTGAGAGCAGAGAAATTTGGGACTTGAACAAAGTTTAGTGTAGTGGTTAAGAGCATGGCTTCTGGAGTGAAAAAGATTTGAATTTAAATCTGGGCTTCTCCACTTACAAGTCATATGTCTTTGGAGAAGATTTTAGAAGCTTCAGCATCCTCATCAATAATAATAATAATAATAATGGCAGCTAATAATCATAGAGCACCCACTCTATGCCTCTACTGTCTTAACTGCTTTGCTTATATTAGCTCTTGTAACCCTTACAACCACTCTTGACACACTTTATTGTTATTCACACTTTGTCAATAAGGAAGCTGAGGATTAAGAGGTTAAGTGACTTATTCAAGGTCGCACAGCTAATATGAGGCAAAGCTGGGGTTTGTATCTAGGCAGTGTGGCTTCAGAGTCTACACTTAACTACTGTGCCATCCTGCCTCACAGCAAAGCAGGGATAATAAGAAGTCATCCATTCTGGAATTGTTGAGAGCATGAAATGAGACAAAACCTATAAAGCTATAAGCATAGACTCCGGGAAAGAACAAGTTCTGGCTGTGGGCTGTTGGTCTCCCGATGCACACAAGAAGAAACTGTGTATCAGGTTGGTTTCACAGGTTTGAAGCTTTTCTTTGAGTTCCCCCCACCTCTGCTGTTTTCCTTCACCCCAGTTTGAGAGGTGGCAGAGATAAAAGGAGGGGGAGTTCCGAAGGGTATAGAATCCAATTTCATAGCCATTGCCCCTGCCCAAGAGTATGGGGTCACTGAGCATCGGTTGTGCCTGTTGGACTGTGTGCCCAGCTCTTTGTCTGCAAACGTAGTGTTCTGGCCCCCACAGCAACCTGATGGGGCAGGTGGGGCAGGTAGGCAGGCCTTACCATCCCACTGAAAAGGTGAGCAGACCACACCCGAGGTGCCTTTGAGCCTGTTGTGGGTGTGAGGGCAGGTGTCTCTGGGACCTGAGAGCCCAGATCCCCACCATGGTGTTTTTGTTTTGCTCCTCAGCTCCCTCCTCAATTAACACAAATGGCCTGTGTCTCCATGGTGAAATGGAGCATTGCCTTTCTGGATGCCGACGATAAGCAAAATGTCAAACTCCTGGTGTAGGAGGTTATCAGCTAGGCCAGTCCCCGGGGACTTGCTCGTCCCAGTCAGAGGAGAAAGAGAGCATATGAGAGCAGGAGAGAATGAAATGAATGATTCGCAGCATTTCATTCTCACCCCCAAGACCCTGGTTTGAAATCAAGTGACTGGGATTGGACCGATGGGTCCTGCGGCAGTTGGAGCAAACTACACGATGCTGGAGCATCGCTGGACTGCGTGACCTCTGCAGACTTACCTTTGGTTTCCCAGGTACCTGGAAGCACACAGCACCCCACGCAGGGTTGGCGGTAAAAGACGGAGCTCCTGGGTGACTTGGCCAGACTCCTCTGGCTCTCCTGCTGCCTTCTGACTCTCTCCACAGATAACAAAACCAAATTCCCTTTCTCTGTTTGTTCTTCTCTTTTCTGTTGTGTGTGTGGGAGGGGGCATTATTACAGAGGCAGATTCACCATGCAACTAAAGTTGTTACATATCTTCACTCACGTGGGCCCCTTCCAAGGCCCCACACCTCATTTTGCATTTATAACTCTTTTCTTAAGGAGTCCTCAGTATCACACGCGTTCCCAGCCCCAGCTCTGTGCATCCGCCTCTGTCAAGAAGATGTGTTGCTGTCTGGTGACAGCAATGTGGCTCTGGGTGTGTGTGTGATTCCATGATGACCTATGACCCTTCATCACAGACGACTTTTCCTTCACTTCATAACCAATGGAGCAGGAACAGCCATGGGGAGGGGATGAGGACATGTAGGAATATGGTTTGGGGAGGCATGGGGGGAGGAGGAGACATCTAGGAGGTCCATTGGTAAAGAGAGGAAGTGTTTGGAAATGTTTGCCATAGATTTGGAGGAACGAGCTGGTGTTTAAACAGAGGGGACACCCCAGTCACCCTCCTGAGATTTCCCCAGGCGAAGCTGGGATGTTTGGTTTGCCGCGGCTCGGTGGGGGACTGTGTTACAGGTGACAGGCTGTGGCTGACAGAGGAGAGCCAGGCAGCGTGCTCTGCAGGCCTGTCTCTGTGATCTATTTGGGAACTGACAGTGCCAGTGGGTTGTCATTACTGCTGTTGTTCTCCAGAAATTGATGTCTTTGGATGACCTATTTAAAAGCAATACAGGGCTCCCTTTAAATGTATCATTCTCTATATTTGCTCTCAGACCTCCGACGATGTCCACATGTTTCTAAATAATGTATTTTCCAAAGTTAAAAAAAATTTTTTTTTAAGCCAAGAACCAGTACCAGCAGCTTTTAGAAACAAATTGATCTCATAGTCATCCAGCCAAACCACCCAGCGCCACTCTGATAAAACTGACTTTGCATGTGGTCCTCGAGACTGTGAATGCTTTCAGCTGATTCTAGGTGGGGGTGGGGGGAAGGTGCTGTATTCTGGAAGGGTATGCGAGGGCCTGAAGATGTGGAGATGAAAGAAAGGCAGTCGCGTGAGGTGTAGGCAACTTGAAGCTCCTGGCTAAAGCTGTGAAATGTATTTAGGATCCTTTTGGTTTCACTGAGGCTTTTATTTAAGTACGGTTTCTTTATAGCTGAGAAAATGACTCTGGGGAGGTTTGCCTTCAAGTTTCTCCACGAAACTATGCATCCGATCCTCTCGCCTGCCGATCTGGCTCTCCTGCAGCGGTCCGCTTGCCTGTGTGAAGTCCTCAGAGGCCAGAGCCTGGCAGCCCAGTGGTTGTTGGCGTCCTAGGGCTGGTGCCTCCACTGTGGCAGGCAGTGCTTTCCAGGCAGCTCCATAACCTCTCCTCCAGGGGGGTCGCAGTGTGCTGCCTATAGCCCCTGCAGAACAGAGACATTGTAGCGTGAGAAAACAGCTTACTTACTTAATAAGTTGCTTTCAGATAAAAACAAGTGCCCCAGCCGGGTCGGTCATTTGGTTGGAATGTCATTCTGTGCACCAAAAGTTTGTAGATTCAACTCCCTGTCACGACATACCTAGGTTGCGGGTTCCATCCCCTGTTGTGGCGCATACAGGAGGCAACCAATCAATGTTTCTCTCTCTCTTTTTTTCTCTCTCTGAAACCAATAAACATATCCTCCTCCAGTGAGAATTTTTTTAAAAAACCCATACACAAAGAGGGATGGCTGAAATCCCTTATCTGTGATCCAAACCAAGGAAGAGGACTGGCGAAGCTGGGAAGTCATCAGACACTCGTGGTCCCATTCTTCCTCCTCATTCTCTCAGGCTTCTTTCCCTTCCAGGAGGGGCCCTGTCTCTTGCATGGCCTCCAGAATGGGGAAAAGTGGGCTCCAAGGGTATTAAGCCTCTTACCCATGGATTCTTAAAAGATGAGTCACTCTACAGTGTATTTGCTTGATCTGGGTCAGGAAAGACAAGCCTGGAGTTCAGGCTGAGGCGATGTTCTGTGAGTCCCCCTGAGGCTTCTTCTGGTATACGGATGAAGCGCACAGGGACGCTTCTACCTGTGTAGAAGATGGTGTGGGATTTATATGACCTCCTGGTCATGGCTTTGCCCTGTGTAGTGCATTGGAAACCAGAGCACATGGTGGAGAATCATGAGATAAGTCTGGAGGGGATTTTAAGGGTCATTGGGGTGATCTAATCATTTCCCACCCTCTTTTCCACTGTACATTTGTTCCACTCACCCCCTGCCACCTCCAGTCAACTGCAGTGATGGGGGCTCAGTGCTTTTCAAGGCAGCCTAATACGTCTCCGATCACTGCTGTCAGGGAGCCAGCTCTTCCTGCATCAGGCCAAAGTCAGCTTCCCAGCCACTTCCACACTGGTCCTCATTCTAATAAAAGCAATCTGACCTTTGCAATGGGCCTTGTGGGTGAGGGGTGGGCCATAACATTTCTGGATGATGCTTTGCAGGAAATAACCCTGTGCCAAGGTAAAATTCATAAGGGATTCTCTAATACGGCACTAGCGGTGCACACACCACTGAGTTATTTAGAATTAACTGCTTGTGATTAATCTTAAACAATGGGGGAGGCATTGGTGTGGGAAGAGAGTCTGATGTAAGCAGGTGATTCATGCTCCAGTCATTCTGTTCCTGGGGAGCTTGCACTCTGAACGATTCATGTCAGCCCATCTCTGGCTTTATTATCTGTGCCTCATTTCATGCCCTAAGATGTCCCATCGTCCTCCATACACAGCTAGCTTTCAGCATCTGAATTTCCAAAGAGCCCCCTGGAAATCTCTAATGGCTCAGCATTAAGATGAGAAGTTCTAAAATGCCATGGAACAGAGGAAAATGGAATTGGATTGGACTTGCTGGGCAAGTCCATCCTGTCAGCCAGAGTCAGACACCCCAAAAGGTATCAAGGTTTTGCTAAAAAGTCTATCAGGATGCTTAAAATAAAAGATAAGGGCCTGAGATGGAGCAGTATTGAGTAGCTGCTCCTAGAAACTGGCCTTGGAAGCATGTGCTCTGTCTGAGAATGCTTCCTCCGCTGCCAGGTTGCTCTGGGTGTCCCGTGTTGTTGGCACTGCTGGGCAGAAGTCCCCTGGGGAGAGGGATTAGGCGAGGTTAGAAGATGTCATTCCCACATTGGCAGAGACTGGAATTCCCTCCTGCACCCCAAAGGGGATGAGGCTAGTCTTGGCTCTCAGCCATCTCCCCATTCACAGTCACCTTGCTGACACTGCAGCTAAGAGAGGAGACCTGTCTTATAACGTTGTGGTTTAAAATAGTTTACTTTTGAGAGCAAAGCCCACAGACATCATTTTGAGTCCAAGCATTGAAATGTACCCAGAGTCACTGGCTTTGACTCTGAGGTCCCATTGTCCAGCCAAGCTCCATGGACTCCAAGCATGTCCTGGGACTTGGGTCTGACTGTCTCACAGTCAAGTGGTAATGGCCTCGTGTGAAGAAGATGGTTGAGTTTTAGTTGCTGTAGAAAGTTTGCTGTTTGCTTTTCCTGATGTTGAGTTTTCAGCCTTGTGTTAATGCAGAGTGTGGCTATTTTTTCCCCTAGTAGAATATATAACCAGTGGCTACATTTTAATGTGTCTCTTGACTCCCTTTGGCTTTCACATCCTTAATACAAGTTGCAGTAGCTCAGCTGGGTTTCCTAATCCCTGCTGTAGAAACATACACGAAGAGGTGCTCTCTTTGAGAACTATAAGACGGGAAATGAAGGTGGAACTCTGTTGCCCTTTGTTAATTTCTGGACATACAGGCTTGGGTGGTAAATGTCACGTTTCTGGTATATGACAAAAAGCAAATGCTCAAAAGAATGTTGTCTTAATAAAGCACATTGCGTGTGTGTGTGCACATGTGAGTGTGCGTTCATATTATGCATGCACACACATCTGTGTTTGTGTATGTGTGTATGTGCTCACTAATACTGGTGGGTGGATGCAGGGCCCCAGGAATGAGAGCTCAGCGATGGCTGTTGAATGACTTAATCAGTGAGGTCAGATATGACTTGGACCAGAGTGGTATGGGCCACCATTGGAAATGCTTTCTCTTTTTCAATGGGAAACATGGTGTGTTTACTGGGGGAAAGTTTTTGTTGAATCTGTGTCAAGCACACACACAGTCCACTTGGTTTGATCTACTTGAGACAGACCAGAGAGACGGTTTTTGTTGTTGTTTACAAACCAATGGTTTCCTGTAACAATTATAGTCAGCAGCCAGCCTGGGACCATGTAAATGCGTGTGGAATGGCTGTTTGAGACAGGCACGTTGTTGTCACTGGAGATGGAGAGGCCACATTAGCTCCTGTGGATTCCCTGGAGAAGGCGAGGCTCCCTGGGGACAGGATAATTGTCCTCAAATAGCGGAAGAGCTGCCATGTAGAAGAGGGAGTGGGTACAGGGCAGGAGACTTGAAGGGATCGGAGCTGCAGAGGAAGACTTTTGATGCGTAGAGCTGTTGCCCCATGAAATACATAGCTTTACCAAGCCCAGTCACAGGAAGGGCTACAGCAGGTGCTGAAGTGACACCTGTCAGGAGTGTGTGCTTGTATGTATGTGCCTCCAAATCCAGGATTCCATGGATCTGGAGCTCTCAGCAGCCAGATCCACCCTATGGTTGATCATATACATCCCCAGCATTTCAGAGTGTGGGAAGATTACTCTCTAGATTAGTGGCCTTGCAAAGGGGGCACATGTAAGACCATTTTAGGGGAATCTGGTAAGGAGGCAACAAAATGTATGGTTAACTTATATGCAAATCATTCATAAATAAATATTCATCTATTGGAAGAACAGAGTAAAATTATTTTTTTCTAATGGGGAGTTTGGTCAGAAAGGTTTGGAGGCCACTTTAGTGGACATTTCTCTCTCTTTAATCAGTTACAGTTACTCTTGGCTTCCTGTTGAGGTCCCTCACCCTGGGGCTTGCAGCCTTCAGGTGGAGGCTGATGCCAGGAGTGCTCCTGATGCCCGTGGTGTGTGTTGGCTCTTTTGCTCTATCTTCAGCCCTGTGTGCCGTGTGGTGGTTGACTTGGCCAGGTGATTTTGGAGGGCCCCATGTGAAGATACTGCAGTCACACCTCCCTCCTTCCAAAGCCTCAGTGTTTGGAATTACTTATACAGATGGCCCCGACTTACACTGGTTCCATTTATGATTTTTTTGGCCTTTACAATGGTGCAAAAGTGATAGCATTCAGTAAAAACCATTCTCGAGTCTGGAGTTTTTGTCTTTTTCTGGGCTAGCTGTGTGAGGCACGATTCTCTCTCTCGTAATGCTGGGCTTTGGCAGAGAGCCGCAGCCCCAGTCAGCCCCACAATCGCGACTGTAAACTACTGATACTCAGGGGTGTCCAAACTTTTGGCCTCTCTGGGCCACACTGGAAAAAGAAGAGTTGTCTTGGGCCACACATTAAATACACAAAACCATGAGAACTGATGGGCACAAAAAAAGGGGTTTAAGTAAATTTACGACTTTGTGTCGGGCTGCCCCATCCTGGGGCTCATGTGGCCCATGGGTCAGACACCCTCGCCAGAGTGTTCATTGTGTTGGATGGTTTTGCCCAAGTCCAGGCTCGGCGTGTTCAAGGTAGCCCGGGCTAAGCTATGACATTTGGTAGGCTATCTGTATTAAATGCATTTTTAACTTTTGATATTTTCAACTTAGAATGGATTTATTGGGACTACTATGTCAGAGCTGCTTTCAGCATAAAAGTCATGGTATTTGCTAGGGCAACTTTGGAATGTGTAAGGGACCAAAGTCTTTGAAGTATCTGGAAGCAGTAGCAAAGCATTCAGTGATGTATAATCATCTGTTTGTAGGAACAGGCCATCTGTTTACTGGAATAAGTTCCTTCTTCTAATATTCACAGAGCGAGTGCCTCTTACGTACCAGTGTGGTCCTTGCCCTTGAGGAGCTTATGGTCTCGTTGAGAAGCCTGTCAGGCAAATAGGTGTGAAACACATCGGAGCTGCTCATATACCAGGGAGAATGTTTGTAGAGTAGCTCGAAAGGGACCGTTCCACCCTGCTTGGGGTGGGGGCTGGGTTGGAGGAAATCTCACAGTGGAAACTCTTGGGTGGGACTGGGAAGCTGCATTTAATAGCCCAGGAGGAAGGGGCATTCAGGGCAGCCCTATGAACCAGCAGGATGCTGTTCCCTATCCTTTGCAGTTGTTAATGTGGCCTGTTTGAAGGACTGAGGCCCATGGAGAATAATAAAAGAAGAAGTTAGGCAGGTGGGTCTTAGACACTATGTAAGGATTTTAGACATTATTTCTTTCTACAGTTGGGAGCAGTCAAGTTTTTCAGTTGGGTAGTGGCAGTCAGATTGGAATTTTGGAAAGAGGGCTCTAGAGGCACTCTGCACAGTGGATTGGTTGGTGACTAGGGAGGTGAGAAGGGGCCTTGGTGTGGTTTGGGTGAGAGAGAAGACCCTATACTGGGTGAGGGGGTGGTGATGGAAGAAGTGGCTGACTATAGAGATATAAGGGAGAGAAACTTAATAATTGGAAAGGCAGTGCTCTGAGTGTTTTGGGGCTCAGGCTGCCTGGCTCTGACACACACACAAGCTGTGCAAACTTGGGCAAAGAACTTAACTTCTCTGTGTTTCAATAGCACCATCTGTGAAATGGGCATAATAGTGCCCACCATTTAGGATTGCTATGAGGTTTACATGAACTGGTGCACATAAAATGGTTAGAACAACGTTTGGCACATAGTAAGCACTTGGTGGATATTAGCCATTATTAAAAATTATTACAGATTACCAATTATATTGAAAAAGGGCAGGAGGAGCTTTGATAATGTGTCCTTCTGGTTGTAGATATAACTAGGATAGGAAGGTCAGTGGGAGGAGAATATTTGGGGTGAAGGTGGAAGAAAGGTAATAATACATTTTGGTTTGTCTACATCCCTACTTCTCTTCAGAACCTGTGGGACACCTGCAGGGAGATGGGCAGAGGCAGGTAGGAGCAATGGCTGTTTTAGGGGGTGAGGGAAGGTTTGCACACAGATGAGGTTGTTCAGGCAAGGAATATAAGTGAAAGGTGAAGAAGGCTAACTTTGAAACCTTTGGGAACCTTAATATTTAGTATAGTAGAGGAAGAAGAATCCATGGGATAGATTAAAGCAGATGACCAGAGTTGTAGAAGGGAACTAGGAACCAAAGAAAGTTCCTTAAAATTCTCCACTGGTCAAACAGTGACAGAGTATACCTTCTTAACCTGGTTGAGGTTGGGGCTTGCATTTCAATGCAATAAAATGACATCAAAAAATCACATATTTTAGTTTCAAAGATTATTCACATTGGCCTTTCTTCTACCTTCAATTTAGTGAGGTAATTGAGAAAATTTCTACAGATAGAAATTTGAGAAAACTTCTGCAAATAGTAACTTAAGTCTCATGTATCAATGATGAACCCGAGGATTTTGGATGTTCTCCACATGGTGGGGTTTCTAGCTCCTATCATACTCCAACAGGAATCAAGGACTCAACGATCTGAAAGAAACCAACCGAGGCAAGTGAGGTGACTTGCCCAAGATCAGCGAGTTGGCATTCTGATTTGCACTTTGCTTTTCTTTGAGACTCTGTATGTTGAACATGAAATGCCATGGCTACATTTTTCTTGGAGTTGGGTACCAGCACTGATGCTCAGCTCAGGGCCACACCTTCTCCTGGTATTGGGGGAGAGAGTCCTCTGACTCTGGTTCTTGTGATCTGAAAGAACCAGATGCCCCAGAGTGGAGGAACAGAAGCCCCTGGCTCAGCAGCCAGTGATATAAGTGCTAATAATTAATTCACTTGTGGTTTCTCTATCCCTGCCCATGGCTGAGGTGCTTGGAAAGGAAGCAAAACACTTTCTTAAGGAAATCAAGTTTCGCCTCTGCTTCTGCTTGCTGCTTTCCTCCTGTTTTTGACTCTCCTGGGGCTGGAGATGGGGGCGGGGGTGTGTTTCAAATGCTTGCTGTGCATTACAGTTTTCCAGGAATTTCAGGACACAGGAATTTTTACCCAGCTGTGCTGTGTATTGCTGTTCAGCAATCTGAAGTTGCTTATCCAGCGCAAGTCAGAATGGGGAGCCTAGGGAGGAAGGGGAACGCCTTCAAACGTTTTTCTAAGCAGAAGAAATTGAGGTGTTAGGGGCCCAGCTGGTGTGTGATGGGAACCAAGAAATGGAGCCTACGTGAGCATGCATGCTTATATGAAATCTCTTACTCGTGTTTTCCAAAAAGTGCCTTGTTCCACCTTCTACAACCATAGCAAACACTGAGGGCCCACTGTGTGGCACAAGTGCTGGGCGTGGAGTAATGAACAAGACGGGTAGGCCTTCATGCTTAATTAATCACACAATTACTAAGTGATGGATGCTTTGAAAGGAGAGGCATGGCCTAACAGTGGCCTCTTCATACCTAGCAGGGTAAAGACTCTGAAGTTCAGGGATGTGATTAAGACACTCCAAGGAGTGACAGGGTTCCAAGGAGTCACAGGGTTCCAGGGCTGTTTTGGGGCCCAGTTCTCAGGCAGCTCTCCTGGCCCGAGTTTGCTGGCTGAGGGTCACTGTTGGAGCCAGCGGACTTAGGGCTGAGTGTAGCTTAGTGCCCACCTCTAGTCATATTATTGAGTATTGCCTCAAAGATGCCATCTTAATTTCATGGAGATTTTAAGATTTATCACCTGCTTATTTTGATTGACTACATTTAACAATCATGGTGATGATGAACCAATTCTCATAAATCCATTTCTATATGCCAGGCACTGGAGTAAGTGCTTTCAAATGTGACTGCCTTTAATTCCTTTAATTCTCCCAGCCACTGCTATCAGGAGGTTCTACCATTGTTTTCCTGATTTTATAGAGGAGGGAACTGAAGTTGAAGGGAGAAAGCCATCTGTCTGCCTAAGAAACAGGTCCAAGAGATTGATCTGGAGACTGGGCTCTCACTCACTCTGCTCCACCTTCAATCTGGCTTTAAACAGTGGTTCCTGAGGCCGTCGATGACCCAACCCTGTTCTCTGCTGGCTCAGTGGGGGTGCCTCTAGCATGCAGGGTACCACCTTTCTCCTCTTCACTGGCCTGTCTTCTGACATTTCTGTCTCTGCACATGACTGATTTTGATCCTGATCCAGACACATGTTGCCAAGAGAAATACACAAGCTGTCCTGGATACCCTACTTTTCATCCTTGGTGTCTTATTTGATCCCATGGGCTATTCTATTGAATCACGGACTACTTGAGCTAGGCTCTCATATTTTCCCAATTTTGTTGTTGTTGTCTGTTGTCAGCTTAATACCACTAACTGAAAGATCTTTTTTAAAGCTTCAATGTAAATCTTTTGCTTGTATTAAATTATAAAATTAATATTGTTTTGATTTATGTATCTGCCCCCAACACATACACTTTATTACCTTTCC
>CM052538.1:177826285-177883852 GCA_028533065.1 Trachops cirrhosus
TTGAAGAGGTCTTTCTGGGGAAGTTGTATTTGAGCTGATACCTGAAGAAAGTGAAGAACAGTTTTACATATGCCTGACAAAGACTGTTCAGGCAGGGAAATAGCAAAGGCACAGGCTCTAGGCAGGACCTGCTCAATTAGTGTTAGTTGCTCCTACTGCCATCATAGCAGGACTGAGGACTGGCTCATGTAACAGGGCACCCTTCCTCTCCCATCCTTCTAGGTTGCCCTGGGTGGATGGCAGGTACTAAAAAAAAATCCTAGGGGGGAACGTCCTGATGAAAACAAATCCTGGCCCAGACTGCAGCCACCTCTCTCTGAGGAATGCCATGCTCAGACCAGGGGCAGGGGAGCAACCCAGAAAAGGAAGGATTTGAACGCTGCCATCACCCTTCACCCGCTCTTTCTGCCTTCATGACCTGGGAAGAAGTAAATTGGGGCATTCCTACATTCCTACCTCCACTCAGTACCCCACAGACACTCAGTACCCCACAAATACAGCATCTTCAACAACTTCAGCCACAAGTGTGGATGATCAGCATGGTTATTTTAAAGTTCAAAGGAACAGTTTCCTGCAGTTTGGGGAGATCTGCTTTTTCTAACTGCAGGCGTGGGAGTCGGGGTTTGGTGGGGGGAGGACCCTCCATCTGCTGCTGTTGCACTTGCAGAGTATAAGCTTAGCCTGGGGAGCCTTCCCGTCACCCTTCATTTGGACTCGATCATCTCAAGAGGCAGGAGCCTGAGATTCCCCCACTCGCTACTTCCACACACCCCCAAACCCCTGGAGGAGCTTTGGGAAGTGTGGAGCGGGCTGCCTCCTGCAGGCAAGGCCCAGCCAAACCTTCTGGGACCCCACCCGGTGAACTCTGCCTTGGGTCTGACCTATTTTCTAGGAGAGAAAATAGAATATAGATTTACATGCTGTGGCACTCTGGAAAACTACAGGCCCAGCAGTGTGAGAAAATAAAACAGCAGGAGGGAGCAGGGAAGGGCTGGCAGGACTGAGGATGCCATCTCCCCTAGATCAGTCACATCTGGTTGTCAACTGCGTTTGCTTCTGCAATTTCCCCCCACTTTTTAATCTATTTAAAAATTTATGTACACACACACACACACACACACACACACACACACACACACATTTCCTCTGGCCAGTTCTGGGGCCCAGTGCTGCTCTCCCAAACACAGACCCCAGGCTGTATATCAACAGCAGCCACAGACAGAGGGCACTCTAGGGGTGATTCCCTTGGAAACAGAAGGCAGCAAGGCATGGAGTCAAAACCACCACAGCTACATTCTAGGACAGACTTCCTTGCTGTGTGACCATCGGAAGGTTTGGGGTGTTTTTTTAAAAAATATTCTTGTCCTCTCCTATATGAAGATAATCAAATTTCTAGCTAACATTGACTGAGGGCTTTCCATATGCTAGGTACTCTTCTAAGCTCCTACAACAACTTTAGAAGGTAGGAACTATTATCACATCCACTTTATGGATAAGGAAACTGCACCAGCTGTGGATTCTCATGACCTGGTCTGAGTCACATGCCTGCCTATCTTTGGAGCTAAGGTGGGGGTGGGGGTCATCTCTACCAAGCTATATGGATTAAAGGTAGGAACGGGTTTCCCAAGAAGACAACTGGGGCTTGCTATACAAAGGAGAAAATGATGCTTGTCAGACAATACGGTAGATAGATACTGTTGAAGTTCTGATCCCCACCCTGTTCCTACCCCCCTGCCCATCCCCCTGCCCATCCCACTCCTACCTTTGTCATTTCTTTCCGTTGGTCAGAACTGAATGCAGAGATTCAAGTAAATCAGATGGTATAGTGTCTCTCTGTTCCTCAACCTGGACAGAACCCTCAGAACTACCTCTAGGTTGATGCCACAGCCAGGAGCTGAATTTGGACCCTGAACCTTGCTAAAGTGGGGGTTTCTTGGTGGCCATTTTTGGTAAGAAGAGATGCTGGATTTTTTTTTTATACATAGGACTAGAACTGGGCCACATTAAAGTTTGAGGAAGGAAAACACAAGAAATAAGATTGGAATTTGTTTTGTCTCTTGCTTATGCTCACCCAGAACTTGTTAGCTCCATCTGGCCCTAATTCCCTCTCAGGAAAGGGGAGAGAGGTGAGACGGCCCAGAGGAAGGGAAGCCAAGAGGTTTTCACTTACAAATAGAAGAGTTGAACCCAAATCACCAAAAGAAATACAGTTTAATTCCTGCAGTCTCTTGGCATTTCCAGGGAGCCATCTGGTCAACATTTTTTGGTAATTCTGTCTGTGGTAATTCAAAATGATAATAATCAGAGCAACTACCATTTATACAGTGTTTGCCTTGTACTGAGTTAAGTGCTTTACAAGTATTTAATCTCATTTAATTCTCACAACACTGCCATGGGGGAGGCTCTGTTATCTTTCTGTTTTAAGCTGAGGAAAGGACTTAGAGAGAATTCAATGATTGACCCAAGGCCATTGAGCAGCCTGGGAGTTGAACCCAGACCTGTCTGTCCCTGAAATTTAGGATTGTAACCACAATGCCCAAATGGACAACTTAGTGTTATTGGAAGAATTTTGGGGTTCTGAGGTATCCTGTCTCCCTTGGGTCTTGGTGCCCCCAAAGAACATGTTTCAGTGAATGATGGTGTTGACGCTCCTACCACTGAACTCTACCACACATAAATAATTTGATACCCTGTTTAATGAAGGGGTATTTTAACGACTGCTATCTTAGGCAAGCCATCAGACATATTTAATGGCCCTGCTTAGTTATTTATGCAGAATGTTTTCTCTTCCCATCTCTTCTATTTTGCCTCTTTTCTTCCTTCCCTCTGCCATTCCACCCCTAAATCTAATAACTCACCAGAAAACTTGAAAGGGGATGTGGCTGAGGAATGATTCAGAGCTCTCTAGAATTCTATTTGGGCAGATACCACTTCTAGGGAATATTGGGTGTGGGTTGGAGAAATGCTCAGCTGTTGCTATGAATATGCTCCCCCCAGATGCTGAGGCACAGCACTGTTAGGTTGATGCCTGGATTTTTCTGGGGCAAGAGCCCTAAGGAGCTTCCTGGAACTTGACAAATCTAATGGCAGCAAATTAGAAGCACAGAGGATAACCCGTGACCCACTCATGGGGTAGCTGGTAGGCATTCACCCAGCTCCCTTATGGCTTCAGGGTGCTGATTTGACTTGCAAACTGAATTTGGTTTTCATATTCCCTTGAGAGACTTGGGTTTCAGTTGAATGAATGTTGAGCTGGGGGGATTCAAAACATCTAGGGTCTTTTCTGTGCTCTGTCCCTGAACTAGTTGTGTGACCTTAGGCATGTTTCTTCACCTTTTTCATCCTCCACCTTAACAAAAAAGAGTAAAGTAGATAATGTTTACAGACATCCCAAACTCACCATTCAGTGATTCTAAGTGAGTCACCCAGGATTACCCAAATGGCCAGTGATTTACTGAAATAACCTTGTTCTTTCTCCTTGGCTGCAGCATAACCTCAAGATTGGGTCCAGGGGTTTTAACAATGCTTTGTGTTGCTCTTAGTTTGGCTTCTCTAGCATGATTCTGTTTTACATTTGAGGGTAGAAGGAGGAGATCGTGTTCATGGAGATGATGGGAGTGAATTGTTTTTCATTTTTGAAAGTTCATTGGCTTAATTCAAAGATCAACCTTCCCACGGCTGGGTGTTTATTTGTAGATATCAAAAGTGATTTCAAATGGCAATTCCTGTCATTAATGATGGGGTGAAAGCAAGGAGAGAAATTAAAGGAGGAGGCAGAATTTCAATGTCAGGCAAATGATCTACTCACACTCAATCCCACGCACACACACTGCTGTCTGTGATGAAGAAAGGTCATTGGGAATACTGGGGAGGGAGAGAATTATGAATGTTCTGTGATCTGTGTCCTTCAGTCCTATGTGATGAACAATGCTGCAACTCGCTCTTAATTCTTATGCCTCTTTTTCTTTGTTCCTCAACAGAGTGATTTATTATTATTATTTTTCTCTGTACTGGGAAACCTTTCTTGACTCCATGTCCAGTGTTCTGTATCTGGAGGGGAGGGGTATTTGCTTGGGCGTTGGTATGTGGAAATCAATCAGAATATTTTAACTGATATTCTTGCAGGATTCCAGTCTGCTCAGCCCTTTGGAGCCCTATCTGATTCCAGGATGTTGTTTTTCCGGACAGATGTGAAGCTCACCTCTCTTGCTACATGCACAGTGAACAGGGAGCTTGGCCCCTCAGCTTGCATGGGTGGTTTTTGGGTGAAGGTAGAACTAAATGCTCAGCAGCTGAGCACTTCTGGGGTCTTGCATGAACTTGATAGTCATGCAAGGGCACATTGCATTGTGTGTGTGTGCTGCTAACACTCTTCTTCCTTTTTCTCTCCCTTCTCTCCTCACCCTTTCCCTCTTTTTGAAAATGCTGCCACAGATGTCAGTCAAGGTCCAGGTGAGTCTTTGTGTCTGCACAGCTGCCCTGTAACTTTCCTCTTTGCCAGGTTGTGCATGTGTGACTCTGAGTGAGACTTTCTCCTAGGGACTGTAAACACAACCAAAATCTAAATACACTGCATTTTTATTGACTGAAGGTTAGAAGAAATGCCTTGAATTGATGGATTTGTATTGGTTTTGAAGAATCATTTTAAAATCAAACAAATGCAGTTCCCATGCTTATATTCTCACTTCCTTCTGATGAATATTTCTGGATGAATCAAAGAGTTTGGAAAGTGGACATTTTTTGAATATATTTTTAACAGATGTTCTTAAGATATGTATTCTCCAGTTTAATGCACATTTTGCTTTGTCCTTCATAAATCTATTTACCTTCTATAGCTTCGTGTGATTGAAAGTTGAAGATATGATATACTCAGCATGGAAAATATGATGTGGATAAATGAAGGTTTCTTTCTTTTTATTCTAAGAAATGGCTTTCCACAATGAAATTAGCAGTATTTTTCTTGGTTATGTAACTAATACATGCTCACTGTAAAAAATAAACTAATATTTTTATCAATGAACAAATAGAAGAACTATCCTTATGACAGTTGTGCATATCTCTTTTTAATGCATATTCAGGCAGAGTTCTAATTTTAAGCCTTGTATGTATTTAGACACATACATATACACACACAGACTCATGTGAGAGGACACAACCATTTATAAATAAGAAGCATCACATGATTTACAATGGTTCAGAGATCATTCTAAACTGGCTAGAACTTTGAGTTACGAAGAGTAACCCTACCAAATAGGAAGGGAATATCATCTTTTTTTAGATATTTCCACATATGTTTTCTTATTTAGTCCTTTCAACATTTAATTCTTATAACATCACTGTAAGTATGGTTATATCCATTTTAATGTGAGGGAAACTTAGTGCCCAGCAGGTTAAGCAGTTTGCCCAAGGTAATAGGGCTCCTTGGTGGTAGCAATGGGATTTGAACTTAGGGCTTGCATACTCCAAAGCCCATGCATCGTTCATTGGAACACACTGAAAATTCTCGGTGATCGAAGATCTGGTAAGTATTTCTCAATGGGACTATTATTTATTTTTGCTTTGAAGCAGTGTGACATTTTCATAATCAGCAGACTTCTTTCCAAGCAAATTTTTAAAAATGATTTTTGAATATCTAAAATAATCAACCAAACTTAGGAAGAGTTTATGATCATTAACCTATATGAGCTATTGTACAATATAGGAGAATAATACAATTATCCCTAGCTAACACACAGGATTTCTACATCTCAGGTCTGTCTACTCCCCGTTCCTTTGAAAATAATTGTTTGAACCAAAGCAGGAGACAGCATTTCCCAGGAAGATACCATTAAATTCACTCTTTCTATCTGATAATATTTTAGTTAATCTGTCACTCAGCAAATATTTATTGAGAACTTACTATGTACCAGGTACTCTTCTAGGCACCAGGCATAAAAAAGTAAACTAAGAGAACACTCCCTATCCTTATGGATCTTTTATTCTAGATAGGGACAGACAGTGAACTAAGAAAATATATTCATACAGGGTGGGGCAAAAGTAGGTTTAGAGTTATTGGTATGAAAATAATACAATAATTATAAGTAAATAAATAAATAACACATTTATAAATAATTATAATAAATAATAATACAAAAATAAACTGTTTCTTGTATTCACAACTCTAAACCTACTTTTGCCCCACCCTGTATGTGTATATATTTTCATATACGTATACACACACACACGTTATATATATTACGTGTCTACATCACACAAGTATTGTACCAGGTGGTGGGTGATAAGGGCTGTGGAGAAAAATGAAGGAGGTAAACATGAAGTTGCTAATTTACAGAGGGTGGTCAGAGAAGGCCTGTCTGCTAAGGTGATGTTTTCTGGGATGCACCAAGGAGGTGAGGGAGGAAGACCAACACTTCGAGTTTGGTTTGTAAAAGTGCCACTTGGCTTAGCCCTTTCTCTTCTTGGGTGCCAGCAGAGATGTAATGCAGGGTCCCCATGTAGACTTGTGCACACTGTGCCCTGCACAGCCGCTCCTAGCCGACCGAATGAGTGGGGGCTGACATCTAGCCTGCATTCCGCTTGCCAAACCTGTGCTCACGGGGCTGCCTCTGACCAAGGGGCACCTTTTCCTAATTCCCCCAAAGGCACCATATTGGTCCTGGGTGCAACACCATGGTGGGTGAAATGCAGTGGACCATGGGTTCCCCTCTGTCTCTTCAAAGGGGTAGAGGTCAGAGGGTGAGCCTGCCTTAGATAACAGCATCTACAACTAGTACCATTCCAATTTCATGGCCATTATCTCATTTTATCCTCTTAATAACCCTCTGAGGTATATCACCTGCGCTCTATTTTTCTGCTGAGGAAGTTGAGGCCAGAAGGTTAAGTGATGTCACTGAGTGACTGAATGGCAGGGCCAAGAGGGGATTCCAGTCTAATTCTAAATCTTACATTTTTTGTTCTGTTCTTGAGGTGTCAAAAGTTGATTGCCAATCCTGTCATCCCACTGAACCCTTGCTTTTTTGTGGTTTCTGAGCCTGAAGCAAATCACAAATTCAGAGCCTTTCCCGTGGCCCTGAATATGGCAGTAGGCAGCATGAGCTGCCTGGGCCTCGTGGAGGTTAGTGGGCAGCCTCCCACCTCTCTGAGCTCCTGGCCAGGCAATCCAGAGCCAGCAGGGCGGTGGCTCTGAAACAAGAAGAGTTTAGTGGCTCTCTGATGTTTTCTTCCTTCCACTTAGAAAGAAAAATTGGGGGTTTCATGAGCTAATGCAACTGTTTACCCAGGGGCCGCTGGAGGACCATACGGGAATGATTGATTAATTGATTAACTTTACGTGTTGAAGAGATTGCTTAGGAGTAACACTACTGTAAAACGCAGTCAGACATGGGGCCTGGCAGGCAGCACCCTTCCCAAGGTCTAGGGGATTGGCTGGGGACTTGGAGAGAGTATCCTGGACACCCAGGAGACAAGAGGCAGGCGATATGTCACTAGACTTCCATGTGGGAAAATCCACAGCCCCTCTTTCTAGACTTTGGGAAGGAGGTTCAGAGTGCTGATTTGCAGAATGAGAGGGACACTCAGACTTGATGCCTCTCACACATCCTCTGATTTGACATTTTGAGGGGCAGGTATTGCCGTCCTCTCTACAGATAAGGAAAAGGAGTCTCAAAGGGTCAGGACCTGCCCACTGTCCTCAGCTGCTGGCATAAGAGCAGAATCTCAAGCTTATCTGCCTCCACAGCCTCTGCTGTTTTATTTTGAAACCCTGGTGTTTCCAGGGCAGAGCTGTGGGTGCATCTTGCCCATGTTTGCTTACATGGTACACAGCACATGGTAGGACCTCAGACATGTTGGTTGAGTGGAAAGTGTGACCACAAGCACCAGGAGCATTGTGAGTCTTCAGGGTCTCAAGACATGTTGGGGCTCAATGGGTATTTGGTCCAAGAGGTACAACTCTGTGACTTTTCAGAGGAGGAAACTGAGGCCCAGGGAGATGAAGAGACAGCTCCAAGGCCATGGAACCCATTTGTGGCCTGGAAGGGACCACTATCTGGCACTTATCTCAAGCTCCTGGCTCATTGGGATTTGTCACTGGTCTTCTGGGCAGCCCGTAGGGCAGTAGGGGACAGTCCCAGCCCTGCTGTAGTGTCAAACCTTCAGCCCTCTTCCAGTGTGTTCCAGAACTCTCAGCCAAGAGGAGAAAAAGCCATTTGGAGGTGGGTGGTTAGAGGAGGAATTTGGAGGCTAGGAAGAGCTCTGGGCCTGGGGCTATGAGACCCCTTCTTTCCCCTCCCCCCAGCTTCTCTCTCCAGCCAGAAGGGGCTGTTTATGATGCTCCAATGACAGCCTCTCTCCTCAGAAGGAATAATTTCTCAGGCTCTGCCTGCTGATTAGAGCTAGAATTTAAATGAATAACTGTGACCTTGTGGAAGTGCCCTAGTTATTCAGAGGCCCGATGAGGAAATAGGCCTCTTGCTTCGGTCCATCAGAGTCCTGGCAAGTGTGGGAGGAGGGGCTCCTGTCTGCCAGCACCCAAAGGAGGTCTGCTGTTGCTGAAAGCCACTGACTGCCTCGGATCCAGCCTCCTTCTGCCCGCTCTTGATCTCTGTCCCCTTCAGTTTAAGGCATTGCTGGCTGTCCTTGGAGAGGGGACCTCATTATTTGTCCTCACCCCTACCCTGTCTCCAGGGGGTCACTCAGTCCAGCCTGAGGACACTTCTAAACCCAAAGTCAGGAGGCATTGTCTGACTTGTCTCATTTGTGTTCATAGACAGAAAGGATTTGCCCTAGAAGCTGGCTGCTCAGAGGTGACCCAGCCCACCAGCAGCATCTGACTCCCCCAGGAGCTTGTTAGAAAGGCAAGAATCTCAGGCCTCACCCCAGACAGACCCCTGGCTGTATGCTCATTCAAGTTTAGGACACACTGACCTAAAACTCCCAGACTCTCCTCCACTTTGGAGCCGACAGGGCTGTTTACTGAGGAGGGTGCAGTCCACCTTGCTCAAACCCAGTTCTTTGTACTGCTGGGCACAGCATGAAATAGCCACTTTCTGGGCTGATAGGAGTTAAGAGGGTGAAAGATTAGGGAAGGGAAAGGAAATGAACATTTGTTGACCACCTAGTGTGCCAGTCACTGTTCAGGCACTTTCCATATAATAGTTTATGTAGTGAGGGGCGAGCTAGCTTAGGGTAAGGCAGGGCTCTGCAACCTAAGCTCCCAGGCCAAATCCAGCCCTCTAACTCATTTCATGTGGCCTCTGAGCTAAGGATGGTTTTTCACTTCTTAAATAGCTGAAAGCAATCAAAAGAAGAATAATTTGTGACACAAACATTGCATAAAGTTTGGATTTCAGTGTTTTTAAATAAAGCTTTGCGGGAACAAAGGCAGACCTGTTTGTCTCTGCATTGTCTATGGCTGCTTTGCAAAGGCTGAGTGGAGTGGCTGCAACAGACCCCCTATGGTCTGCAGTGCCTGAAAGATTTAGTATCCAGACCTTTATGGAAATAGTCTGTAGAGCACGGACTCGGAGCTGGATGCCTGGGTTGACATCCTGGGTCTATCCCAGCACAGCAGTATGACCTGTTCAAGTTAGCTTTCCTTTGTGTCCCTACTTTCCTTTGTGTCTCATCTGTAAGATGGGGCTAGCAGGTACCTACCTCAAGGGGCTGCTGTGCAGATTGAGCTCATGCATGTCAAGTCTTTAGAACAAGCGCCTGGCACATAGTAAGCAGTGTATGAATTCCCTATTTTCATAAGTTATCTTGTTCAATCCTTTCCACGCATGTTTCCATTGTACAGATGAAGACACTTAGGCTCAGAGAGACTTAAGAACAAAACCACACATTCTTTGGCCTGTGTCGTGGTTTCCCTAATTCTGAGCCATGTCACTGCCATGCATCAAGCCCCCTAAACACACCTGCTGTCCTCTTCCTGAACACATTCTCTCCCATCCACCCCAATCTTTATGTTTACGGTGAAGAGGTCCCTCAAACTTAGATCCTGGCTACCAGTGCTCTGAAATAAGGCCCAGGAATCCCAGTAACTGAGAAAGGGGATGACATTTGTAGAGAACCTCATGTGCCAGGCAACTAGCTCGTCACAGGGGAAGAACCTGGGGCTCTGAGATGTTATATCCTTTGCCCCGGTTACAAGCAGGCATGGTAGGTATCAGGATTTAAATGCAGATCTGGGATCTCTGCTCTGCAGGTCTGCCTCCTTCTTTGCCCAGGAGCTGTGTAGCCTTGGGTAAGTCATGTAACCTCTCTGGGCCTCAGGCTGCTTTTCTTTAGTGTGCTAAGTTTGAATTATATAGCCTTTCAGGCTTCTGAGGTCTATGATTAGGTCATCTGACTGGGATTCCCTGAGGACTGGAATGCCTTCTTCATTACTAAAGACTTACAGCTCTCAATTTCAGTAGTATCTGAAATAAATTGTCTTTTTTTTCCCTATTCTTTTGGGCAATAGTCCCACTTGCCCACTTGCCTTACTTATTAGGAAAAACACCTGATGTTAATTCAGCTTGTATTTTGATCCTGGCACTGAAATACCAAGTTTTTGCATGCATCATTTACTTCTTTTGACATCCCCAGGAGGTAGATTCTGTCATTAGACCATTTCACCCAGGAATGAAGTGAGGCTCCGAGATGATAACTCACCAGCCCAGTAAAATGTGGTGGAGCAGAGTGCCAACCCTGGTGTGTCTGGCTCTGGGGACATCTAGGGAGTTCCACCAGGATGTCTACCTACGAAGGTACACTCCTATTCACTACTATATGAACTGTGCCTAGAAAAGAGTCAGTATGCCACAGGTGCAGGATAAATACTTGCTCAATGAATAAGTAGTGCTCAGGACTCAGCTCTTAGTTTTACCCCAAACCTCTGAAAGCAAGGCTGCCTTTTACTGGGGTTCACCTGGAGATAGAAAGGAATTAAAACAATCTTTACTCAGTGCCCATCTTAGGCTTGGCGCAGCGGGGGCTGCAGGCTGTAGGGAAATCCACCATTGCTGTGCGTCATTGGATTGGAAAGGGGCCCTGGGCTGGGCTCACAGCACTCAGCTTCCAGCCAATTTCCCGGCTGGGGCCCAGGAAGACCCCCTTGGCTCCCATAGCAGTTCTTGATGAGTAAGTGTGAATGACGAGCTGCTCCCCAGACTGCCTCCAGCTTTGGCTAACTGAACGAAGTGGAGAGCTGGGCCTTGGTGCCTTTTTCTAGGGTCTTTTAACATCTCCTCCTTTGCACTGCCTCGGTAAGGCAGACTCACTGGGGTGCTAGTTATGGTCCCCCCATTTTGTTTCTCAGTTTCAGAGGGCAAGGCCAGAGTCAGAGCTGGAGAAAAGTCATTGGAGTTATCCTGTAGTCTCAGTGTCAAATGTGTGGTGACTATATTTGTTGCTCCAATGATGAGGGGGCGTTGGTGACATTTAGGAGGAAGGGGCAGTGAATGCTACATGTGCTATAATGTGTAGGAGGGTCTCACTCAAAGATCTGTATTGCTCACAATGCCACTGGTGAGACCAAAGAGAAACTGTTCTAGACCAATTTCTTCCCTGTATAGGAGGGGAAACTGAGGCCATAGAACTTCCATATAACCCAGCTAAGTCACACAGCTTATTTATGGCAGCCAGGGAGCCCCTCCCAGTCTGCAGACCTGCCTAGGGAGGTCTGGAGAGGGGATGGGATACAGTAGTCAGTTTGTGGGGCCAGGCCTGGGGAAGAGTGAAGGGGTGGAACACAGCTGGGAGCTGAGGACAGTGGGCCCCCTGGTGGGGTAACTTAGCTGACTGGGACCATGGTGGCAGGCATCTGAGGATTCCCGGCAGGCAGGCTGCTAGTGCTGCCTGTTTACTGGAGAAATGGTGTTGGCAGGAGATGGGGGGTGGGATGTAGAGAGGGTCTAGATACCCCAGGCTCCTAAGCAATGACAGCAATGACTGCTCAAAAGCCCTTTCACGTGCCATGAACTGTGCTCAGTGCTTTCTGTACATGATTGCTCGTGATTGTCGAGGTGATTGTGAGACAGTATGTTACAAACGGGAGGCAGATGTTTTATAGGAAAGAGGCACGGGAAGATTAACTTGCTTGGAATCCTACAGTTAAAAAGAGACAGAGGCGGGATTCGAATCCAGGGCTTACATTGCGGAGAGCCTTGTTTTTTGCAGACTCTGGTGAGCATCCAGAGTACCTGGAGGGCTAATGACCGGGATCCAGTGGATTCTGATATGACCAGAGTTTGAGAACCACTGTTTCAAAGGAGAGGGAGCTGGAAGGTGGAAGGACTGGAAAGTTTCAGCATTAACCACTATTTTATACCCCACCTTCATCGAGGGAGGTTGGGGTGAGTGATCTCTTTATCTGAGCCCCCATGGCACCTGAGGGCATGGGGCTGGTAGAGCCATTGCCCTAATATATTATAATCCACTGTGTATTGTCCTCCACATGTCCCTCATGCTGTTGAGGGACAGAGAGTATCTTACTTTTTGAAAACCTATCCATGTCTACATCCCCACTGCCTGCTACATTATATGTGCTTATTAAACTTTGTTGTTAGAATCACCATTTCAGGAATAGAAGGGACCCAAAAGGTTGTCAAGCATCTCTGTGCACCTAATTTTTGAGTCTCTCCCATATGAGTTTATTCAGACTTGGCTTGAACCCCTGCAGTGATGGGGAACACATTGCTCCTTTAGCCATTCTGTTCCATTATAACAGCACTGAATGTTCACAAGCCCTTACTCTGAGTCACGATAGCTCTCACCACCTGTATTGCTTCCAGCCCTTGGAGACTCACAGAATAGATCTAATTACACTTCCAGTGTTTGAAGACAGTGCTTTTGTCTTTAAGGATTTTCTTTACTGGAGGCTAAAGCATCTCCAGTTTCTTTGGGTATTCTACACAAGGGTTTTGAGTGGCTTTTTTTTTTTCATCTAGGTCATTGTTCTCTGAAAAATGACTTTTTATTGTTGGTTTTTACATCCTTTCCTAACAAGGATGGCCACATCCCTTATGGTAGCATGGATATATCACAACAAGTTCATGACAGAGTGGTCCCACTACTCCCGTTTTCTAGACTACTTGCATCTATTAATGATGACATCAAGCACCTTAGCATTTTTTAATGACTAGTATTAAGTTGAACTCAGAGGGACTGAAAATCTTTAACGTTTTGTGTGCACTGCTGCTCAGCCCTTCTCTTCCCTTCCTGTACTGTGTAATGATTCGTTTGACTTAGACTTGGGACCATTCTTTGATTTTGTTCAATTGTGCCCTGAATTTTTAAAAATCCAGCACACCATGATCTATTAGGATATAATTCTTTCATCTAGCACATCAGGTGTCCCTTCCTGCTTCATTTGTGAATGAAGAGCTATTTTAAAGAAGTTCATGACAGAGAGCAAAGACTTCTTGTTCTTTGGGAAGATTTCGCTAAAAGTCATAATTGCTGCTCCTTTAATCCTTAGAGTGAATAGCATGATTGCCTTCATCTCTTCCTTCCGTGTGATTCCCACATGAGAAAACCCTACTCCTTCCCCCTAAAGAGGTGGAATAGATTGGGAAGGTGCTGCCAACATTCTTTCCTCTACCCTGTGGTTATGCCATTCAGAAGCTGTTGGTGATTCACGAGTGGCACTCGAAGAAATAGTTTCTGTTTAGTTCAGCTACCAGGCTGTTAGAGCTAAGTTGGACATCCTACCGAGAGCTTCACGGTGAGGATGGAACATGGTAGCATTGTGGAAAGGCACACCCAGAGGCTGGGACCTGGGCGGCACCTGCCGTGGAGAATTAGCAACAGGCTCTTTCCTGAAAACCATCATCATCAGTCCAACTATTTAATTCATCCCCAGTACCGTGCAAGGCTTGCAGAAGTGCCAAAATCATATATGTAAACTGGTGATCTTCCTGAGTGTGAGCTCACGAGGCTATTAGGTGAGTCACTGAAGCTTTCTTTAGTTTCTACCTTTTAATGGGTGGAATTAGTTTGAACCACTTAAAATTGTCATTTTGTAGGTCAAAACCAGTCAAATATCAGGAGTTTCACGTGATTCAACCCAATAGCTGTTTGGCCTCTTTGGAGATCATCTAAGTTCACAGAAGCACAGAATCTTTGAGTTAGGTTGAATTTTTGGTAGTTATCTTCAAAAACCCCACTCTGAATCTCTTCTGTGAAATGTCTGTTCTTGCAGAATATGCTTGCTCCGTTGCAGGTGCAACTTTTAAAATGTTGCCGGCAGCTCTCATGCCTTTATCTAGCTCTCTCTTAGTTGGTCTGAATGTAGCACTTTCTTCAGCCATTCTTCATGTGACTTGCTTCAGAGCCCTTGCCATTCTGATTATTCTTTGGATGCACCCCACCTGGTCACACCCCTCCTAATATATAGCACCATTTTCTGAACCAAAACCCTAGGTTTGATATAGTCAGAGCTGAGAAGAGATGGGGCTATTGACTTCTTTTTATTTGGGAGGATTTGAAGGGGTTTTGATTAAGTGCCAGAGTTTACATTTGTCCCTTAAAATTTAATTTCACTTTTGCTTGTTGACATCCTTTTGGACCCTGATTCTGGTAGCTAACAAAATAGCTATTCCTCTAAGCTTTAGTTTATCACAACATCCAGACTGTATGCCATGAGTGTTCTCAGCCAAGTCATTGATCAAAATGTTGAGGAAGCTCAGGCTCTGCTGCCGGTTACTGGTGGATCCCTGATGGAACAAGGAAGCCAAAGTCCACAGTGAAGGTGGAGGAACTGCTGGTCGAGGAAGGGCTGGTCTGAGGCTTAATTGTGGAAGCAGGTGGAGGTTTTCTCCAGACCCCGCCTCTTCCCTTTATACATTCTTCTCTCCAGTCTCATCCCATCCCCTGTACCCTCCCTCCCACCCACCCACAGTGGTCTACTTCCTATACCTGTGACTGCATGTCTGTGTCCTTCCTTTACTCACATGTCCCTGTGCTACCCCATCACTGAAGAAAGATCTCTATCTTGGCTTCCTCATGGTCTTATGCACAGTACAATGCCAATGGCTGAGGAGCCTGAGTGTGTCTCATGTTCAGATTTGAGTTTTATGAGGAAAGTGGCTTAATACCCTCAGGAAATGACCTAGGAAAGGAAAGGCTTCATGTTTTAGTAGAATCTGGGGATGGAAATTGAGTGGGGGAAGATGGTGGCATTCCCCTAGAGCTCCTTCTTTCATGCTTGGCCAGCTCAGGGATGAAGTTGAATTAACGTCCAGGAACTATTTTCTGCTCCCGAGTTCTCTAAAGTACGTGTCTTTCCTTCTCTACCAGCACTGAATTAGACAGAATCGCTAGTGTCATGGTTACCATCACAGCCTAGAGAGCCCATCTGTTGGCTTAGAATCCTCACTTCACCCCTTGCTACACAGTGTGACTTTGGCTCTCGACCTTGCTTTCTTTATCCGTAAAATCAAAATTATAGCAATGCCTATCCCATAGAGTTATATTTAATAAGATGACACATAGCCATGACTTGTCCATAGGTAACAGTCAACAAATATCAGCTACTGTTACAATTCTGTCTTTTTGCCAGGTTAACTGAATTTCCTCTCTTTTAAGTGCTTAAAATGCTAGGATGGGTATTTCCTGTTCCCCTTTCTGTCTTTTCCACATTCCTGGTCACCTTATAGAAGTGGTCACTTATGGCTACTCTCTTCATCAGGCCTCACCCTCTGCTACCTTCACTAGCTCCTTAGTTCCTCTGGGAACCTCAGGTGAATGCTTTCATTATCTTCTGATTTTACATAATTACTCTTTTCAATAGTCCTTGTGGCTTCATAAGAATTCAACGTTGGCACTTGCCGCAATTACTGACATTTAATTTCCCTGCCTCAGTATGGAAAAAGAGATGATATATGTAGCTTTTACATTGCGATAAAAGTTACCCTGAGAGTGAAGGAAGGAAAGCCTTGGCAGAGATAACTTGCTTTTTTTTTTTTCACCGTGAATCATTTTTTTCCCCCCGAGTGACTTCCTTCCTCCCATACTTTCCTCAATTACCCAGACAGAATAAAGGAAGGAAAGATGGATTGAAAACCATCTGAGGTGGGTGGGATATTACAGGTTTGAGAGGGAAGTAGTATTAGCTTAAATGATGGAGGCCTTCAACTTCAGGCCTGGTCCCTGAACATTGCATCTTCCTCTTGCCTGTTTGACTAAATTGTTCCTGTTCTCTGTGTTAGCCATTCTCATAACAGGCTTCATGATGGCCACAGCCGCTTACAAATGACTTTGCTTTCATAGCCATTTTCATTCTCCCAAGCTGCAAAAGCAACCATCTCCATGGGGATTTGCCCAAAGGATGTAATGCAGTTTAGAGAGCCATACGTATATTTTGCATGTAATTTACATATGATTTGCAGTCTGTTCTAAGGCAATTTCAACTCTGCATGTCTTACCTACTGGTGATCTTTTTCTCTTCCTGTTCTTGTGTGTACCCTGAGAACCTGTGCACCACACACATAGACAGGCACAAGAAGAGGGGCGGAAGATAGCTGTGGAAAGAGTGAGGGGAAGGGTAAAAAAATAGCAGACATGTTGGGATCCAGAAGGGTCCCTGGATCCAGCTAGGGTAGCACTGTGTCAGGGTGGAGTGTGACATCTAGACGGGTAACACCTCTGTTGCTTTCTAGTTTTTTATAATTGTTTTTTTAAAAAGACATTGTAGTTCCATAACATTCTGTGTTGGCATTTTTTTTAAATTACCTTATTATCCTTCAATTATAGTTGTCTGCATTTATCCCCCCCTCAACATCCCCCCACGCCAGCCAAACCCACCTCACTCCCTTGCTTCCACCCCCCACCACTTGGTTTTGTCCATGTGTTCTTTGTAGTTGTTCCTGAAAACCTTTCCCCCCTGTGTTGGCAATTTTTAAAATCCTGCCTATCAAAGGATCATCCAAGCCCACCTGCTGTTTCCTACCCACCATTGGGTAAACTTTTATGGATCTGGCTTCTGAGTGTTAGTTGAGGATCTATGCAAACCCAGAGCCCACAGTGAGATTGTTTTGGAAAGTTGTGGTCCCCTTTGCTTCCCTGAGCCCCCATCCCAGTCCGCGTCTTGTCTTTCAGCAGTCATTGAACGTCAAGCCCAAAATAAATGCCAGACTTCAAACCCAGCCTGGGCGCTGGCCCCAGGGCTGCATGTGTGGCCTGAGGGTCGGCTGCTGATATGCATTTATGCCCTCTGTCTGAGGTTGCTGAGAAGGCCTATCTTCCTTTTCCCTTCCTCATCAACCACACATGTAACACACACCAGCCTAGATTCCTTGTTCTTCCTTACTAATTATGGCCTTCTCCGTCAAGATTTTTTGAACATTATTTTCTGTATCTATATTGAAAAGACACATAGCTTCTTTTTAATATAAAACTTTGTTTTAATGTTGAATATGCTTTAAAAAAAAACAACCCCTCCAGGATATCTTCATATTCCTCAGCCCTGCCAGACTAAGACCTAGTGCTCCAGCCCCTTATTCTTTGAGGATTCATTCACTTACATGGGCACAGACATCTCTTCCCTTATACTGTCCTGACTTTCTCACAAACCTCAGTCCTATGCTGCTAAATGCACCCTAGTCATTTTTGCTTGAGTGATTCCTCTGTTTCTTCAACTCATCATGTCTAAGACACAGAAGTCGTTATTGCGCTTACCCCAAATCCATCTCCCTATGCCACTCCACTTTCCCATTTCCTACAATGCTTCACTTAGTCTCCCATTTGCTCCTCCCCTAAAGTATCTCCTCTGTCACCCAAAGCTTGTTGAATAGTCTTTTTCCCTTTTCCACCCTGCTGCCATAATATTAATTTAGGCCCTTGTCTGTGAGTGATCTTTCTGCCTCTACCTTTTTTCCCTTGAATTCCTGTCCACACCATTGCCCAAACAATCTTCCCCAGCATCATCTTCCCTGAGTCATTCTTCTGCTCATGAACCCTCTGTGTCTCCCATCAGCTGCAAGATCAAGTCCATTTTCCTTGGCCTTAAAACTCAAGATGTCTATATAATGGCTTCATCTATTCTCTCATCCTTAAGCTCACCTTTTACTTTTTTCTTTTTTTAAAGATTTTATTTATTTATTTTTAGATAAAGGGAAAGGGAGAAAGAGAGGGACAGAAACATCAATGTGTGGTTGTCTCTCGTATACCCCAACTGGGGACCTGGCCTGCAATCCAGGCATGTGCCCTGACTGGAAATCAAACCAGTGGCCCTTTGGTTCACAGGCCCACACTCAATCCACTGAGCCACACCAGCCAGGCTTACTTCTTTATTATATGAATTATTTATATGTGTTCATACCTACCATGTGCCTGGCAGTGTCCTAGGTGCTTCTGGAAAGTTGGACAGGAAAGTTCTTGCAAGTGCACTTTGTGGTCTTGGGAACATTTTCCATCTATCCAAAGCCTAAACCATCATTCAAACCCTATTACAATTTCACTTTCCTCCAGAGACCTTTTCTTATGTATACGCTTTTAATATATTCATTGATTTAACCCTCAAAACAACCTATGAATTGGCATTATTATCCAAATTTTACAGGCAGAAAAATCAAGGCACAGAGATGTTTAACGACTTTCCTAGTGTTAAAAGCTGGAAAGTAATAAAGGTGGGATTCAAATCTGGCTCTGAAGCCCTGGATTTTAACCCTTGCGCTTCACTTTCATGTAGCAGGATATATATCTGGTGCATGTTTGATTAATATAAACACATACACCCTCCCATCAAAACTCTAAAGCCTAGAGGTCAGTGACCATGTACCATACTACCTTGTATCCCTACTACCTGGCCCAGTCTTTGCATTTAGAAGCTACTTGAATCTTTTGGTTGATTGATTGTTGTGTTTGCATTCACTTTTGGGGGCCTAAGATTTTTAGCAGCAAGTAGGAGTATTTTGAGGTACAGGGGGCCTAGCAATCGAATTTGAGGGAAGATCTGGAGTCTCTGGAATTCTTGGTTTCTAGTTCTTAACTCTGCAGGCTGTGAGGATACGTTTGTACAAGAGAAGATACTGATGTAAAAGCTCTTGAAAGTGGAACAAAATTCCTTTCTCAAAAAGCAAAATAAAAAATGCAAGCCATATTATGGTTACTCAGTTTCTCCGCTCCCTCATGATTTTTTTTTCTTGCATATTACCGTTCATGTCTTTTCTTGCTTTATTGCCTACAACACCAAGGTTTTAACATCAGGATCTCAGATCTGCATTCTAGGCCTAATATTTCTATTTAAGATTTTATAAGTTGAATAATATGAACATTTTATTTGAGTTGCAATGCTGCAACTACATATGTAGCTTAATAAAACCTGCTAAGTACATATTTGAATTTTAAAGGCACAGGTGGTGGGTGATTTGCATTTTAAAAGTATTCTTCCTTTTACAAAAAGATCCACTGCAGGGTTCCATTAAATATCCAATAGATCTTACTGCATTTATCATACAATTTACTTTGCCAAAATTTGATTTATATGCCACTCTAAAGGGTAGCTCTGAAGTTCTTGTAAACATGGGAGTCACATGGGCAACTTGTTTCAAATCCAGATCTTTTCCCCAACTCGTCCCCAAGATTCCAATTCATTAGATTTGGGGTGAGGCCCAGGATCATCATTATCAATAAGCACCCTCATGTGGTTGATGTAGGCGGTCAGCAAAATACACTTTGGGAAATTCTGCTTTAAAGGAACACATTTGTAGCACATAAAGGGGTATTCTCCAGGGCTTTGAATACCCTCTGACTACCAAATATCCTGCTTACTCTTTATTGGGTAAATTTTTGAAATATCTATTTGGGTCACATAAAGACTAATCTACCCTGCTTCTACTCACTTTTTTTCCCAGCTGTCAAACATCTTTAATCAGAGGTATAAAATGTTTGTACTTTTATTTTTAAATTAAAAAAATTAAATTCCCCCAGCTTTATTGAGATAAAAGTGACATATAACACTATGTAATTTTAAGGTATACAATGTATTGATTTTATACATTTATATATAGCACAATGATTATCACCACATCATGAGCTAACACCTTCATCCCATCCTATAATTATGATTTCTTTTTGTGGTGAGAACATTTAAGAGCTGCTCTCTTAGCAAGTTTCAAGTACGTAATAAAGTATTATTCTCCTTACAGTTTTAGCCCTCTATTTTACTTGTAGGTATCTCCTTGGATCTTCCTTATTCTCATTTCTTAATATCTTAAACCCTCTTGTGAATAGTCACCTACTGAATTCACACACCTACACTGTTCCAGTTTACTTTTGCACATGCTGCACCTGCCTGCCCCAGAGCCTGCCCCAGTGCTCTTCATCTGGATGCTGAAGGCTATGGCTGCTCCAGGAATATCAGGCATTTTTGAAAGAGTGACTTCTGCTGACATTTCTCTTAGCCAAATCTAGGACTCATTGTTCTCTCCTTCTACTATCCCCTCTAAAAAAAAAAGGAAGACCAAAAGTTAATTTTTTTAACAAAATAAATCATGAGAATGACTTGCTTTGGCATGAACCCATTCTTCCATGAGTATTAATTCTAGGCTTTAAGAAATGAATGCCAGAAATATACATTTAAAATATGATTACAGTTTAATAAAATTTGTTTTAAAAATAGGCTCTGTGACATTTATGGCACATGTATCTATCTATATATTTAATATATCATTGATCCTTTAAAAGTCAGTTGCTTGACCCATTTTTTTGCCTCTGATTACTTTTCTAAATCACTAGTAATCTCCAAAAACATTTAGAGATTTCCATACTTTAGAGATTTTTCTCCTTTATTAATCCCTTATATCCCTAAATTTCACTCTGGGTAAAGGTTCTCTAGGGTGATCTGGATTTTCTCAAATATCCCCTGTAATAATAAAAGCAATGGAAGGGCAAATAACTGATGCACTTGGTTACCGGTTGGAAATCTTTTCTTTTAATAGAGTTATCAGGGCTTATACTTCCCTTGAAGTAATGAGCTCTTAATAACCTTGTTTGATTTCCATAAGAACATAGCCAGAGGTTGTGCAATAGCCAGAGGTTGTGTGCTCATTGTTTATTGGCATTTTGGTTTTTTTCTTTAACCCATTCAGTGCTGGGCTCGGTCTCCCTGATCAAGGGTGGGGGATTTTCTAGGAAAAGAGAATGGTTGAAAAGCAGAGGACAGGTGTAGTTGTCACTGAGTTAAGAAGAGGGTGATAGAGGAAATAGTTTCACATTGTCTGTGTAACTCAGGCACACAGGAACCCACTTGGTGTGTTCAGTGTCATTCACTCTTTGTGGGAGAGTACTGTATCTTGAAGAAAAACTAAAAGCTGGATGGTTATCTGTGGATGGTGAGATTACAACTAATTTTTTTCTTTTCTGAATTTTCCGAAGTTTCTACAGTGACCATGTATTACTATTAAAAGCAATTAAAAAAAAAAAGAAAGAAAGAAACCTACTTTGCCTGGCACCTTGATTCTCTTTCTCAAGGGGCCTCACTGGTAATAGATTTGTCTCAAGTCTTACCTATGGCAGAGAACGAGGGTGGAAGTTCTCGCCATGAGGCCCAGAGCAGTTCAGCAAACAAAACCCTGTCCTAGACTTACTTGAGAGCTGGCCTTTCTGTGCCCAGCAGGAAGGCAGGTGACAGTGCTTCTGCATGGTCCTGAGTACATGTGTGCTCTGCCACCCCTCCTTCCACTCAAGAATTAAGAGAAGATGGCATTGCATTCAGAATTCTAACTTTGTCTTCTTTCTTTTCCCCTTCTCCTTCCCCTCTCCTCTTCCCTCTTTCCTTCCTCAAGGCCTCTCCCACCTCATGATGAGTGAACAAGGTAGGTGCATTTTGCTTGTGGTGCTCCAGCTGCCCAAATTGCTTGCCTTCGTGTCTATGGCTGGTGGCTCGGACCCTTATCATCGCTGGCAGGCCATTTGCTGCCTGCTCCTCCTGTCGTGGGCCAGGCTGACGGCAGAGCCACTCCGTGGTGGGGGTGCCATTCCCGATGCATCGTGGTTTCCCACCCCCATCATCTCCCTGCCTTTTCCATTCCGTGCAGTTTGTCATCAGGGCGCTGGCCCTGCAGGGCTGTCTCCGAGAGGGAAGCATGAAACAAGGCATGACGGTGTCGATAATGGGGGTGAATGAAGCTCATTGCAGAGCAATAGAGCGGTTAACTTCCTCCTGCTCCTCCCCACACCCCATGCTGGGGTTGAGGGAGAGGAGCTGGGCTTCTCCCTGAATGTCACTCTGAGTAAGGTCTGCTTTTTGCCTTCCCCTCCATCCCCACTGCCCTTTGTAATGACTTTCAGTCCCTGGTGGTGAATGGAAGCCCTTGGGGGCTGACTGTTTCCAGTTTTGTACAAAAGCAAAAACCACCAAGAGAACATGCTAATGTCCTCGTGGCAGGATTCTAACTCATTATACACCCTGAAGAAAACGGCATATAAAGATCTGTAAATTCAGCATCTGCAACCTAAAATATTCAAATATGCAGGGAATGAACTGTGCAGGAAATTCAGCTCAGCTAAGCACTGGGTGGGCTGTGAATGAAGCTTTTTTCTTCTAAATAAAAATTTTCCACATTATCAGCCTAAATCAGGATTTGAGAATGAAGCCTACTTAAAATTGTCTTTTCCTTCACTGTTCAATTGCTACTATTGTGTTCCTTCTGAGCCTTGGGATGATTGCAAGATTGGGCTACCTGCCTTGCCCGGACACGAAAGGACGTACTTTAATTTCTCTCGTCTGTTTTTTTATTTTTTTCCCAAAATACACACAGGACTCAGTGCCTCTTTTGAAGGACCAAAGAAAAGGGGAAGGAAAGGTAGTTCCTTGTTTTCCTTTTTTGAGGGAGGTGAGGCAGCATTGAAAGGCTCCCCCTCCTGCCCCCTACAGCCTTACATTGGATCTACCAGATAGTGTTGCCACAAAGGGAAGTATGATCAGATCAAGGAAACATCTAGGGCTGAGAGAAATTTGTTTATGGCATCCAGGTAGCTGCAGAGGTGGACAGCAGAGGGCATCCTAATTTGATAAGGCAGGGTAAGAAGGAAGCACTCTTTTCTGATAGAAGTATATCCTCTAGACCTGAGCCAAGATCCACGATGTGGACCCCAGATGTTTCAATGAAGACACTATCTGGTATAGAGCAGATGTCAAAGGACAGAGCTGGTGGGAGGACGTCAGCACGTTTTCCAGTGTGAGATGGGGCTCTGGAACAGGCTGGGATGAGGCCTCCCTATTCTACTTGCAGGTGAAGTATCTGCCTACAGCAGATAACTATGAAGTGGATATGAGTAGGGGACAACACACTGGTGTTGACCTAGTGGCCAGGAAGTGTGAGAAAGTCAAGCCCGACTCTGCAAAGTGAGTGGACACGAGCTCTATGAAGTGCTGGAATTTGCTTGCCCAACTTTGATAGTAAGTTACACTTGGAAAAGCAGGCCCTCAGAGTCCTGATGAGAAGACCCTCTTCTACATTCTCTTACCTGTGATCCCAGCTGCCCTTTAGGGGTCCTCCCAGCTTGTATACTGGCTTGGAGGTCTGAGTGTATCACATGGCCAATATCATAGAGTGGGGTCCAGGTAGATGCAATAGGCTGTTGGGAACTTTAATCTTAATTAGACTTATTTCAGACCTACTGATGCAGCACAGGTGTTTTGGAGGGCTAAATCCTAATGATGGTATGAAAAGCACATGGAGAATCTCCAATGTATAACATGCCCCATTTTCCATTTACTAGTAAACTCCTTTTGTGCACCCAGATTGGTGTGTACATGAGTAGAGAACTCAGGCACACCAGCATACACGTACTCTGGGGGTTAAGTCAGGTATTTTCTGAGTCTTTAGGCAATAAAAGAGTGACAGACATGCATATTGTCTGTATGCATGAATTACTCTTTAGAGAGGCTTTCAGAAAAGGATGCAAAATTCTTCTAGGTGGACAATGCCACTGAGATTTTAAGTTGCAACTTGGCAGTTTAATCTGTTTCTAAGAAGGTCCTTTAACTGCATTCCTCCTCTTACTTCCCAGCCCCTTGTCTGTTCTCACCTTTGTGATGATTACCTGAAAAACCAACTCTACCCTCCCCCACAAGAACTCCTTTCCTTCTCCTTGTTCCTTCAACACGAAAGGAAGAGATTTCTGTCTGGTTCCCACTGAGCCTCCAGAATTTGTTTTTGATGTATATAAATATGTGTAGAAATACTGATGTATGTTGTGTGTGTACCCCCTACTCATGTATGTTACAGCCTTGGTCCTCATGACTCATATTAATGTTGGGAAAATACAGGAGAACTTGGCTTCCCTGAGACGTTCCCTAACCACTTTTGCATTGGTTAAGTGCGTGCAACTTCACATACATGTGGCTGTGCAGTGCTTGTGCATGCCGACTCGCACGTGTTTCTAAGGGTGGAACAGGGGAAATCAATGGGAGAAAGCTTAAACACGACACAGGTGGAAGTAGGTCACTCTGCTTATGGCTTGTTTAAGCTTCACATTGCAAATTTGTTTTTGTGCTGCCTTCTCAAGATACTGTGGTGCTGTTGCCGTTACTGTTATGGGTTTTAGTCATGTGTTACATTTCTTTGTGTGTCTGCAGTGTCCTGATGTTTTACTTTCCCTACTCTCTCTTTCTCTCTTTTTCTCACCGCCTCCATGGTGGACACCCTGTTTCCTCTACTTAACTGGACCTTCCACTTCATTTCTGTAGGTAGAAGTAAAGGTAGTGGTCATTTTATTTTTATTATTACAACAATCAATCTGCCTTCTGAAATATTCATGTATCCAAGGGCAATTGTTGATTCTGATGAATACGGTCCAGATGATAACTTAGTGATTTTAAGAACAGCTAAAAACAGTAAATAACAAGCCAACACTATCATTCCCCTTCAGTGCACTTCACGTTGGATGGTTGGGGATGACTCCGAGTTGGCCCACCTCCTGCTAAATCCAGGAGGATCTGTGTCCATTATGGTGTGCTGTTTCTAGAAGGGATGGGGATTCTGACAGTGGCTATGCAGTGTGGGCAGATGCAGTGTGGGCAAGACACGTTTTACCTAATGCAGGGTATCCTACAAACCCCTCCCAATAAATGTATGGAGGGAACAGGGGGATATGAAATGACATACCATTGTTTCTTTTACTTGGGGATAACATTAGTGAGGGAAGGATGATCAATAAAAAAGGGAAGAGGATTGGTGAATTGCTTGACCTTTTATTTAATATGAAATTTGGGGGATATTTATTTCGTGCCTATATTTTGGGGAGTGGAAATTTTTTGATGGGGGGTGGTGATGATCTAAAAATGGTGGGACTGGAGGTGCATTATATTGTAAGGAGAACGTGGAGAAAGAGATAATGCTGGATTTGAACTTACAAAGTCCACCTTTGCCAGAGAGTTGGGGAAAAGGAGAGGCGCTGAGCAGGAGGGCTGCTCCGATGCTCTGATGTGCCTTCCAGTGCTTCACATCTTTGGGTAGCACAGCTCACTCATCCATTCCTAATCAAAGCTGTCGGAGACCTGAGCCCAGAGCACCTGGCTCGCCAGCTCCACTTGGATTAGCAGTTCAGGAGTGAAGGGAGAAGTTAGTTGATGAATTATAAATATGTGTCTGCACTGGGCTGACAAGTTATTGAAAATGCTGATTTGATCACTAGTCTGTGAACTGGCCATGTCTCATTTGAGTTTCATGCTTTTGCGGCTTTTTAAATGTTATGTGTGGTTACCTTGGAAGCAGCTCAGCTCTTTCTCTTTAGGGGTTATTTGATTACCTGTCCCTTTTATGCTAATCACAGGTGGGTTCATTCTCAGAAATCTCCCTTACCCTGTTATGAGCTTGGTACCTTTTGAAGAGAGCTGGGAAAGGGAATGAGGAAGAGCAATAATGATTGAAAGTGTGCTTCTGGCTGTAATGCCCACTTCTCTTCTTACTCTACTCAACCAGAGGCTGCCAGGGATCTCCTCCTAGGCAAAGCCACCAATTTTGGTCCAGGACTCAACCTTCCTGAAGCATGTGGCATTGTGTCACCTGTCCCTCCTCCCACTGGCTTCCATGAGAGAACATTAGAGTCAGTCTCCCTTTCTTTCTCCCCTACTCACCCTCTCTCTCTCTTCGTATTTCCCTAATCACCTAAAACGTCCCTGAAGATAGGTGTGCTTAGTGTTCAGAGGTTTTGCACTTCAGTATCTTATTTTCCTTTACTGGCCACTGCTAACATCGATTGTTTCTCATGCACCTTTCTTTGTGCCATGTACTTAAATGCTTATCACACCGAGTCCTCACACTTGTTGTATGCAATAGGCGATGGCATTAGCCTTGTTTCGTGGATAAGGGAAACAAGGCTGAGAGAGTTTGGTAACTGAAATCAGATGACGACTGAGTGGAAATGAAACCCAGAATCTGAGTCCCTAACCACCACTCTATACAGCCTCCCTTGGGTCCGAGGAGGGTGTCAGTGGCACTGACTCATCTCAAGTTCCAGCCTGTACTTTGCATTCTCAGTAACATAGGTCTATATGAATGTCCCACCAGTACTGTCACTTCAGTATGTCTCAAATAAACCTTCTCACCATCTAGCCACAGACTAGCTTCCCTATTTTTTAATGGTGCCCTCATCCTCCTTATCACCCAGGAATTGCTTTCTGTCCTTCACCTTCCTGAACTTTCCTGTTCCCCTGTGACCAGTTGACAGGGCTGTTGAGATTCTCACATGAACGTCTCTTGCATCTCTATCAACACACTAGGTCAGGTCCCAGCTAGCCCTTCTTAGATTATTGCCCTTGTTAATTAGTCTCCTGCATCTTTTCTCTTCCATTCGGTCCAGTAACTGAGAACTGCTTAAACTCTGCCATCAGCCAAATGGAGAACGGGATTAGCTATCTGGCTTTCAAAGGTATTCCTGATATGGCCCTGTTTACCTTTAACATTCTCTTCTGTTAATCTGATATGCAAAATTGCTGCCAAAGAGGATGTCCGATAATCTTACTGGATCTTTTATTATCTCCTAGATTTATGTATTCTGCTTCTCTCTTGTAACAGCCCCACTTCCCCTTTTTTCCACCCAATGAAATCATATGTAGATTTCATTTCCTAGTTGATGCTATCTTGAATGCTCCATTCAGAGAGGAGCTCTCCCTCCATGTAGCTTCTATTCAAGTTATTTGGGATTTGGGCCACTCCCCTCTACTAGATGGTGAGAAGACAAACATATTTATTTGTTAATGTCCAGATGTAGCCAGCATAGTAGGTTACATGTGGAAAAGACTCAAAATCTCTAATTCTTCTTATCCTGCTGTCAATCATCTTTGCCTAAAAAGTGAAAATAAAGCAAAATTAAAATGAAATCAGATTGTGTAACTCATCTGTTCAAAAGCTTCTGGTGGATTCTCATTGTGTGATTGTCAACGTGCCTCCTTGCTTTATTTTCTACAGTGCCACAGCCCACTCAGCACTGTCACCTCTGCCTGCACCCTGTCTCCTAAAGTCAACAGCTCTCTTTGCCTGAACCCACAATATGGTTTCCTGCCTTCTGTCTTTTGTTCAAGCTCTACATTCTTTCTTGAGTGTCCTTGGACCACCCTTCTTTCCCCTTTCATCCTTTAAGATCCAAGTCTCTTAGGTTCACCAGACTTTGTGCTTCTGTTACAAAGTACCTATGTCAACCTGTCTCAAAACAGTTTTACTGATGTGTTTCAGTCACCCCCACTCCCTGATAGGACAGAGGCTGCGTCTTGGCTGTCTCTGCCACCCACTCTGCACGTAGCTCAGTACTTTGTCCACAGTTGTACTCTAATTTCTGCCTCTTTTCACTACTCTTGTCACCCCAACTAGCTGAGCAAAGGAGCCCCCAGGGGTCACAGAGGGAGGCCAGATATTTTCCATCAGTCCCCTCCTCCCCCAGGCCTTCTCTTGGCCTGTGTGTACAAGTGACAGAAGGAAATTGATTACACCAGAATAAAAGTGGGAAAGGTCTTTGGATGTATTCTTAGGAGCTTGTCAGAGAAAAGAGTGCCTCAGATTCTGTCATTCTTTACAACTGAATGATGAAGCAGTGAACTTGTAGTGGAAAGAATTGTGAAGTTAGCTGGGTGTTTAGGCTAAAATGATAACCACCACATTGAAGAGACCATTGGGTAGCATTGAGCCAAAAGCAGATGTGACTTTACTCAAAAAGTCGATGGTCAAAGGAATTATTCAGCAACAAGCCATGGTTGGCTTTTTGACTTGATTTTGACACCCTGTGTTTTAAGTGTTTAGAGTGTGTTTTGGCCTCCACCCCCTTTTCTTGTTAACTTGGGGATTGCCCATTCTGGGTTAGGTTGCCAAATACTTTCTCTTAAAACTGAACTTGGAGTAAGTGTTGCAGATTCAAATGCCTTCAGGGTCCTGATCGCTTTCCTAAAGAGCAGATCCCATTCTAAGAAAAATCCTAGTGTAAGATAAACAATAGGGAGTGGTGGGAACTGTGGCAAAGCACAGAACACAAATCCTGTCAAGGGCGGCAGCCTCTACTATGCTTCCATGCAAGAATGCATGCCCAATGATAGGCCTCAAGATAGGCCAGAAGTGGATTTTTAAAAATGTCAGCTCACAGCATTTTTCTGTCTCCCTATCCATGTGTAAATACATACTCTCCCCCAACCTCCACCACATGGTTTGGCCCATGAACCACAAGTTTTTGACCTTTGGCTTATAGAGAAAGGAGAAGTAAGATATTCCTCCAAGATCTCTTGCTGAGTGTCAATAGTGGGGATTGTAACTGGTAGCATGCTTGATTAATTTTCTCTTTGCTCATAGCAATGGTCAGGGCACCAGGAACATGCCCTACCTTCGGCACTGGTGCCAGGGAGCCTGATCCATGTGTTGGGGGAAGCTGGTTTTGAAAAGTAGGGGAGGGTGTGAGAATGTTGGGAATGACCAAGAGGGTAACTGACACTTTCAACAATTTGCCAAGAACTGGCACAATTTTTAAATAGGAAGGGTGACTAGGAGCATTTAGTTCATTTTTTCCCCTTTGTGCTACAAAAGTCTTTATTTACTGGACTAGTTAGTGTTGAACCTGAGATCTACTTTAATCCTCCAGAATTTAGAAACTCCTTCAGATTTATTTATATGTAGTTTTTCCCATGTAGATTTGACCATTGGCTGTCCAATACTGAACTAGTCAACATGAACCGTACTGGGAAGAGATAATCAAGCTACGTGAACTTGAACATGATTTCATGTAGATTGTATTTTGCTGGTAATGACATTTTAAAAAGCTGATTTGAGGAGTTGAGCCCCCTCTTGTCCCTGCTAGGACTCAGGAGCCCTGCAAATAAGTTACTGCTTTGATAGCCAACTGTTTATGCAAATTAGTAAATGCAATGCCAGCTACTAATTATGAAAATAAACTCATCTGTGCTCTATAAATATCTAATTATAATAAAATAGTGACAATATTACAGTTCCATCTCTTGCCTCATCTGTTTCTCATCCACCACTGATTTGTCCTCTTGACAATGAATAAAATCACTTGTTTTTTTAAAGAAGCCTGTTTTCCATGTTTTTTTTTCTTCTAATGTTTTGAAAGTCTGCAGGGGGAAAATAGATTTATTTTAAACATAAGTATAATTGCCTGATTTTAGCAACTCTGTGTTTTTGACAGTGATGTCTCTAAAATGGTGTTTTAAAAATATGAAATTGTTCTTTTTCCTTTTCCTTGTTTAGAAATTTTTATGGGACACTGAAGACATTTTTTTTAGAACAGTTGTTTCTTGGAACATTTTTTAAAAATGTCTGAATGTGAACAGTATATTTATTAGTAAAATGTACTGTGGATCAATGGGATGTTTCAATTAAATTTAAATTGACAATACATAAAGAAAATATTTCCCACATTCCTAAGCACCATATTTATTTCCAACTCAATTATCATTTAGATGTATTGATTATGCACAGATTTTTATGTGTATATATATCAATATCATAAAACACTTTCTTCTTGAAGGTGAATAGTGATCTATTTATACAGACTCTCAGAGGATATATAATTTCAACTGTAGATTTCTGTGTACATATATAAACTTTGATAGTATCTATGGGTAAAGGATGTTTTCAATTAAATTGTATTATTTTAATGACACATTTCATTTATAAAGAATTCAAAACAGTAGTGTAATGGAAAAGTATTTATTAGGAGAACAGCAGAGTGCATTTCCTTATGAGCTTATATACCTTATGGTCCATTTCTCGGGCACGCAGGGCAGTGTATGTGTATCTGGGTATAGGTACAATTTGTCCAAATACGTATTAATAGGCTCATACCGGTTGAGTATGTTTTCACCCGTGGCTTCCTTCTGTAGTGTACTGAATGTAATACATTCCAGGGTGATATACATCTGAATTTAGCAGATTGTCAGCTTTAACACATGAAAGCAATGTTTATTCAGCTTTGAACAAATATTAACGGAGAGCCACATGCTAGATGTTCAGGACAGAGGGTTGACCAAACAGTTATGGGGCTGGCCTTCCGACACCTTGCTGACAGTCCACAGGAGTCTGAAGTGGCTTTCAAATGCACTAACCACCTCCTTCTAAAGTCTTAAATAAATTCCGTTTTCAACTTATTGGTATACATGCAGTTTTAAAATTAATTTAATTTTATTTTTAAGGGAAACTATCAGGTAATAATTCAATTAATCAAATCTCTACTGTTTAAATTCTCAGAATCAGAAAAGGGAGTATGCTTTGTGTGTGGATTCACGGGGAACTTTTCATTTATTTGTTTGTTTATTCATTTGTTTATTGAGGAAGAGACACATCGTGTAAAGTATATAAGACCCACACTCTTAAGCATGTAGCTTAAATATTTGTAGCCTATAAACATGCGTGTATCCATCACCTCCCTCAGGTTCTGTCATGTCCCTTTCAGCCATTTATTTTTAATAGATACATTTATTCTCCCCACTCCCTCCCAAACTGCGTGTATGGTTGTAGTAATCAGCGGGCAGGCTCTAGTTACTTTAATTTTCAGTAGGTGGTATTAACTTCAAGAGAGAAGGAAGCATTGTGGCTTTCATTGTGTGTAAACAGAGGCACACACATTGCCCTTTGGTGAGGTTCAGCTTGGCCGGTTTTTGAAGAAGCTCAGGTTTCCCTCTGCACAAAGAGAATATTTAATTGACATCATTGGGTTTTTCTCTCTTTTTTTCCTAAGGCATTTGGTGGCAAGGAGAACAGCAGAGGTAGAAAAGACCATATGCTTTGTAAAAAGCAGACTACTAACACTTTCTGATAGACGTTGGATTTTAAAAGTGCTGCATCTTTCATTAAAATTTACATGTAAAGGAAGGGCGGGCGTGGTGACATGAAAGCTAACGCAACTTCCACATCTTGACATAATAACAATCACAAGAAACTGGAGATCCCAGATGGCAGCTTGGCCTTTGCCATCCTTTTAATAAGCTACTAACTGCTAATTATTTCACTCTTTTGGGCAAGTTAATTTACTGTTGACTCTTAAAGAGATACTGCTCTTTTTTTCCCCCTGCCACAAAAACACAGAGCCCTTTCACCTGGAGCTGTGACAAGTGCTTCTGTGCAGGTTGGAAGCTTTCCAGATGATTGTGACAATGACAGCAAGTATTGGGGTGGAAAATGTTGCTTAATAACACTGTTTTTTTTCTTTTTAAGATTCTTTGAACATAGAAAAATTTAAAAAATTTTAAAAAAGGATCACGTGTGTGCGTGCACATGCGCGTGTAAGAGCGATTGATCAATACAGGGAGACGATTTGAAATTTGGAGGCTATTTAGGAGTGAAAGAACAGCTGCCTTTGAAATGGTTGCTAATTCTGACAATTAATGCTGTTTTGTGAGTGTGTGATTTTCTGGGATAGCGGTTAGGGGGGATGATGGTGTGTAATTGCTCATTTCCTAGGCTTTATGGTAATGTAGCAGGGTAAAGACCAGAGTGCTGAAAGAGACCCAGGTGCCCCCGTGTTCTGGAGCCCTTTTAAGTGAGAGTCTGCACAGCGTGCTTTTTGTCTGTACTTTGACTTCGTTAAGATGGTTTTTATAGGTTAGCACAGACACGGATTATTAGACGAGTGATGTGCAAGTGGGCTTGACTGCATCAGGAGTGAGTGTTTGGAAAAGAACCGTGTTTGCAATGAGCTGTCTGACAGTCAAAATATTTACTTAAAGATAAGCTAATGACCGTGCCTTGCAAAAGCCTGCAGATCCATTACTGAAACGAGAGTCAGTACTTTGGCTTGATAGAATACTACCCCAAAATAAATCGCAAACCTCAAATACTAGTGTGTGTTTGTATCACACTTCTCCCAACACAAAATAAAATGTGTGTCAAACGACAAAGGTAGGAAAAGCTCTCCACCCATTTTCTTGAAATGAACCTAGTATGCTACTATGATCAGTTGCTCCTTGATGTTGCTGTTAAGAGTTGCTAAAGGGCTGAAAATATGCAATGAAAAACCACATTCTCTAATTATTGGTGATATCGCTGAGCATGAACCTGATAATGTGAGTTTTGTAGTCCGGTAGCATATCTTGTGTGTTATGCAGTTGATGGGAGGACCGAAACTTAAATACTAACCATTTGCTTATTGTTCAAGTCTAGAGGAACTGGAGAGGTTTTGCACGTTATATTTCTTTAAAAGTAATGTATCATCTGATTTTGAAATAGCTCCAAGGAAAAATACAAGTGAGTGTGGATTTAGATAAATTTTGCTATCCTTTGGAATTTGATATTATAATATATAGCATATTCAGCCAGATCACTATCTTATGAAAGAAATTTGAGAAATACTAATAATGTTTCAAGAAAAAAAACTACTGGGAAAAGTAAGTTCTCAAAACATAGGTTTACAGTAAAATTAAACAGGTTTTTTTTTAGCATAGAAATTCTCAGAGCCTTTGTTGTGACAATGCAAATTATGAATCTGTAAAAAAGAAATTGTAGTTTTAAAGTTACCCAAGTTTATTTGATGTGAATTTTGTTTTTTAATTTATATATGAGAATAGCTAGAATTAAATCTGGTGTTCAGTTGAAAAATTTTGGACAAGATAATTCTAAAAGTCTTTTCCAAGTTTAATATAAGTTGTAATGTCTGTAGAATTTGAAAGAGGCTTTTGGATTGGCTTCACTCAAGAATCCTTTTAACTACATCTTCTGTTTTGATTGGGAATCGTTTTTTTAGATGGGTTAGTTTCAATAGGGAAATTACCGCTTCCTGGTAAAATGCCTAACACAGATGTTAGAAGAACTGCAGTTTTAAAGGCACTAGTCTTGTTAAGACACTTCAGTGTGTATTACCTAATCCTTAAATGGATATCCGCATAGCGTGTGTCAACAATGCTTCTGAAAATGGCCTCGACTCTGGGAAGAGCTGATCTCAGCTGATCTCAGCACAAGATGAGAAAAGTCCTCGGAACTTCGTCTCGTTTGCTTTGAAGCGTGGAGCAGGTTAACAGCCCCTGTGGTTGCTTCTCCACTGTACATCTAAAGGGTGTTCAGTCTGTCGCTCTGGACTACCGATAGCTTTTTTTTCCAGACAGTGAATATGTAGGTGAAATAAATTCTTCCTGGTAAGAATTACTTGTGCTTTGTTTAGAAATCATTGGCTTAGCTGAGCATTTTGTGGGCTCTCTCTTTGCAAGGCTGAGGACTTTTGTCCTATTTATGTGCCGTTCGTTCAGTTTAAAGTGGTGGCCATTGATCCATCTGTAGTAGACCATTTGCCTGGGGCTATTAATCTGGTCTGTGGCGAGGTAGTTTGCTGAACCAGCCATACTCTCCTTTATTTTCCCTAGTGACCAATATTGGTCATTTACAAATGCCTCAGCCAGAATTGTTACGGGTGAGGTTCCCAGCTCTAAACTAATGGATCCGTGTGGCAACTGAGCCTGGAAAACGAGATACCCAGGTGTGAAATATTCTAATGCAGGGTCAGCATGGTGGGATAGTAAGAGTGCTGAGATAAATGTCAGAAGACGTAGTTTGGGTTGCATGGTAGATGAAAGCACTAGTGTTAGTGCTTGACACTTACAAGCCAAGTAAACTTGTTAAGACTCATTATCCTAATAAGTAAAATGGGAACAGTAATGCTGTAATTGAACAAAAATGGAAGTTTGGCTACCTGCCGCCACCAAAACCAAATTCATGAGGCCGATGCTGGTGCAAAAGGAAAGACTTATTCATGTGCTGTGCAACGTGGGAGAATCATGGACTCCCATCTCAAAGCTCATCTTCTCTTTCTGCCATGGAAAAATTCCAACTGTGTCCTCAGCAAGACCAAGACAAGAGCCAGTGTCCAGAGTTCCTGCTGCACTTTAAAGTACAGTCCTTTGAAGCCCACAGGTGGCTGCTGAGCAATCTTAGTCCCCATCTAGGTAACTTATCTTGGTCCCAGCTGCTGTCCATTTCAGACTGCCTCCTGGAACCTGTGTGTAGAGCCCACATTGCCATGGGCCATGAGGCAGCCAGGGCTGCACAGTCACGTGCTCCTGGGCGAGAGATCACACGAACGTACAGGTGAGAGCACTGCCAGGTGGACAAGAGAAGGCAAGAGAGAGGCTCCCTCCCGACGCCCATGGAGAGAACAGGCAAGCACACTATGCAAGTCCAGGCCACCAGCAACAAGAGCTTCTTTGTACCCACAGGATTATTTTAGCTTGGGTGTGGGACAGACCAGGAGCTTTCTCAAAATGCCCAACCAACTTCCCAAACGCACTTTGGGTGGGTCCACCTCCCAACCAATCTCTTCCTTCCCCAGGCTAGACTGACAGGCCTCTTTGGTCCAGCACCTCCCACTGCCATTTTGACTTCAGTGGCACCTGTGCCTGCCTTCCCCTGGTCCCACCTCAAATCTGGTGCCAGAGGTGAGAGGCTTTTTTCCTATCCAATTATCTTGCTAGCATTTGGCTCACTCAGTGTGAGAACCTTCCCTGAGGGAGACAATACTACCCACTTTGCAGGGCTGCTGAGCGAACCGCCGAGACAATGTATATGAAAGGCTTATGTTAGTGCTTGGGTAGAATATAAACAAACAGAAGTTATCATCAACATGAACAATAAACACTAATTATTATTTATCATCATAGATACACCTTGTATCTATGTATACATCATCAGAGATCTGGGAATTTTGAAAAAATTAATCTTTTTGTCCTTCTAGGTCTTTACCTGTGAAATGTCTACCTGGCAGGTTTGTTCTGGGTAATTATATCAGGGTGGCAGATATGCAGTGCAAATTAAAATGGCACTGTACAACACTAAGGAATTAGTAGTCCGTGAGAATACAAGCACCATAAAACCAGGGGCGATATCCGTGTTACTCTCCATGGTCTCCCCAGTGCCTGTAACAGTGCCTCCCTCAGAGTGGAAACGACTCAGTGAATTCTTGTTGAATGGGCACTAGGAATCGCTGAGCTAATAACTCTTAGCTGAGTTCAGTAACACTGACAGCCCTGGCCTCCCCAAATCCCATTAGACTCTCAGTAGAAAGTGGGCACCTCCATTACAAGAGGGAACAATAGGCCCCGTTCTTAGAAAGCCTCCCACAGTAGCAAAAAGTAATCCTGATAAAACCTGTTTGTTCTTTATGTCTTTGATGGATGTCTTTGCTCTTCTTGTACGGGATTTCCTTATATTATTTGATGAAACGATTTGAACCATGCAGACAACAAAAATGTTGAACTAAGAGTTACTTTTTAAAAAATGCTGATTTGCTTCTCCAGACCTTAGAACATATAATTTCAGAGCTCAAAGGGAACTTGGAATTCCTTTAGTTCATCCCATTGCAATTTTGTGGATGATTAAACCTGCTGAGAGGGCGTAAGTGCTGTGTTTATAGCTGCGCTGATAATTCGTAGCGGTGTGGGGGTCGGACCCAGACCCTCTGGCTCCCAGTGCTGTTTTCTTTCCTCTCCCACCAGGTTGCCTCTAGGGTGAACCAAGTTGTCTTAGTCATCTTCACTTTGAGAGCAGCATTTGCTGTAGATCATCCACAGGCTGCTGAGATCATTGTCAATAATGCCTTGTAAGAAAGATTCGGGAAATACTAGAGTTCAAGCATTCTAAACAAGGTTGTCTCTTAAATAACTTGGCTGTCCTGAGAAACTGATCCAACCCCAGCTTTTGAAGTTGTGAGTAAATTGCTCTGACTTTCAGGATTTTATGCCTTCTATCACATCTGGACTTCCTGTCGAGGGCGTGGTCTTGGATGATGTAAGATGGCCACACCTGTTGACTTAAAAAAGCCTTACACCCGCTTTTCCCTCCTTGCTGTCCCATGCTGACAGTTTATAACAGAGTGGCTGCCTGTGGAGAAATTCACTTGGGACTGGTTGTCAAACTGTTGCTTAATAGTTTTTGCACTTCCTTTAAAAATAGCCTAGTTATTTTGTTTACAATATTTACAACTAAAAAGGAAACTTTGTTTTTTTCTCAAGTGAGAATATATTTATCTTTAAGCCAATGTTGTTGTTTTTGTTTACTTTTAAAAGTAAACTTACTCCTTCAGGGCTCACCATGGGTCTGATGGTTTAAGTTTAGTGCCCTTTCATTAGGCACCTTTGGAGGATGTTGATGAGTCATCAAATCAGTTCTTAAATTGTTGCAAAATAGCCTTCCTTCAGACTGTTTTGATCGCAAGGGCTCTCAAGTGTCCAAGTTATTTGGAGAACTGGATAGATAAAGGCATGAGCACTAAGCTTTGTTTCCAGGGTAGAAGAAAATGTGTTTTCTACTATGTGCTCAGATTTTGATAGTGATTTGTTAAAAGGAAAAAGAAAAAAGAAAGGCAATGATATTAAATATTTACAAGAGTGATTTAGTTGTATTATCTTGTGCTCTGCATCTCTGTGTAATAGTGAAATCAGCTACTGTTGAAATAAATGCCATTAAGCCAGTGGTAGTGTGAAGGTCACTGCGTAGGCAAGGTTAAAGTAATTTGTGGAGAATAATGATTTTTGTCAACTTTCCAGATCCCTTCCTGTTTTTGTCGGCTTCCCTCCAAAAATAATAGGAAAAAAAATACATTTGAGGATTCACAGGCTCACTCACTCTTGCATCCTTTATGCCCTTTCTGGCCAACCGGGTAGCTGGAAGCCTTTTATGAATTTCCGTTTCATCCATTTAGTGGGTAGAGATAGCACTGCTCTCCCTGGAGAGGAGCGGCTGCTTTTCTGTGCGCCGGCTCTTCTGCGGCCCGTGCTTGGCGGTTTGCTGTGGAGCTGAGGACCAGCGAGTGCCTCCTCTTTCTTGGAAATGGTTTATTTTGTCTGAAGTGATCCTTCAATTTCTCAACCAGTTTCTCCTCTGCCTAAAGCAAAGATCAAAGGTTTTTTAAACTGTATTTTCTGTATCATTTCAAAGAAATTGCTGAATGATTACATGGCTTCCTCCCCATTTTTACAGACAAGAAAACAGAAGTTCAAGTTTTCAGAACTAGTCATAGAACTAGTAGCAGAACCAAGATCAACTTAGTTTTGCCTGACCTCGAAGCCTACGCTGATTCTACATGACATGTCATCTCTTCAGTCGACTTTACTGAACCTCAGTTTTCTCTTCTATAAAATGGGCAGTCGTACATTATTATCATATATTCTTAATAAGGCATATGGATAATATTACATATAATACAAGTAATATGTTAGTTTACTTTTGGTAGAATTGAGAAGTAGATGAACAAACACATGTTAAGTGCATAACAATATGTCTGGCTTTTGCTACAGTTTTAAGAAATAATATCTTCCCTTCACTCTTAGCACTAACAATAAAGTATAATTGAATTTAATAAGCACTGAGCATAAAGGATACACAAAATGAATAAAAATTAGATTTTTTTCTTAAGCAGAGCTTACAATACAGGAGGACAAAAACACCTATATAGAGAATTCAAAAAGCTATTTATATAGTTTTTTTTCCCCTTGTATTGGGCTTTGTCTGTACCAGATGCTACTAAACATGTGAGAGCCTTTCTTCTGGAGATAAGTAGTTTCCTGTGGGGCAGAGATATTATGTTGCTGTGGCAGCTACTTGTGGTTTGTTTCCCAACCAGTCTGTGTTTACTCAGTCCCAAAGCTGAGAGAGGGGGTTGGGGAACAGGAGAAAACAGAGGCAGAGGCTCGCTGCTTTGGCAAACAATCCCCATATCCCAGTAGCTTCATACTAACAAAAGTTTCTTGCTCACATCACAGTTTGCAGTGCGGATTGGTGTGTGGTGGGGGAGGGGTCTCTTCTCCACGTTGTCATTCAGGCACCTTCCAACCTGGGCTTTGACATTTTCTAGAACCTAGACCTTGACTGCATTCAGTTGGCAGGGGTTGGGGCTGGTGGGTTGGGGGAAGAGAGAAGGAGAGAGGGAGGGAGGGAGGAATAGAGAGAGGGAGGGAGATAGAACGTGGTGATTGATTAGAGGGTCAAGCCTTTTAGTAGTGTGTGCCACTTACTGTTGGTCAGAACTTAGTTACATGATCCCATGTAATTGCAAGGAGGTCAGGCACTGCAGTTTAGCTGTGTGCCCAGGAGGAAAGGGAAAGGGGTTTGGTGGACACAGTGGCAGTCTGTCCCAATGGAGGAGTTGTATTCTGTTCATACCTTGTTGTCATGCCTGTTAGTCTTTAGCTGGCCTCTGTTCAAACAAACGAGAGCGCTCCATGGCTTTTGTGACATAGAGGATCCCTGCCCATTCCTCTTTCTATAATATACACATATGTATGTGTATTTACATTTAAACAAAACCCCACAGAGTTACAGTAATGTTTCTCAAAGTCATAAGAATCACCCAGGGAGCTTGTGAAACTAAAGGATTTTAGCTCCTGCCTTGGCCCCACGGAACCTGCAGGTCTCAGTGACTCTGAGGACAGGTGAGTTTGAGACATGCAGCAAATTCCAAGGAATAGAGCAAATCAAAAAGGAAGTGTATAAGGCTCTCCTAAAGGTATTTTTGTTGAATTTTATGTAGTTTAAAGTAAGTGTGGTGTTTATCCTAGTTTCTAAACCTAGTTGTTACATATGAATTTTGATGTGTTTTTTTTTGTTTGTTTTCAGAGATTTAATCTCTGTCTCGCATCCATAACCCAAAAGCCAGAAGCACGGCTGGGATCTTAGCTTGGGTTGATGGGAGTGAGGCCAGATGCCTGACTCAGTGGGATTTTATTTTATTCTGATCACTGTATCAGTTTTTCCCTTTTCATCACCTAACAAGGGACACCCTTGATGAAGAGAATTTTCTTGTTGCATTAAGACAATAAATAGGAATTCATGTTTGATAGGCCTGCTTATCTTTTATGTTTGACTTGTGAAGTTAAATGATGACAATCCATTTTAGTTTCTTGGCTTGTTTTAGCTTACTCTATGTATAGGAACCATGAAAACTACAATATTTTGAAATGCAGCCCCTTCCTGTAAAGCTGTGCCTTTGTTTCCCGGAGCGAGCTGTTGGCCCCATTGTGTTTCTGGAATGGATGTCAGAGTGTGGATAATTCTGGGCTTGTGATTTTTTTCTTTCTCCTTTTTTATCTGCTTCTTTTTGTGTCTTTGTGTGCAAGTCTATGATTACTATTGAGTTTTTCCCTAAATGCCAGCAATTATCTCACAGGTGGAGGGATTAGGAAAGAGCTGGGAGAATTGCACTGGGGTTAGAATAAAGGCTCCCTCAACCCGCTTTAAATATGGTGAAGGAGGGAGTGCAGACTTGGAGGGGGGAGGCAGAACTGCGAGTGAGGGGGGTAGACAATTTGCTTCTGATAATTAAATCTCTAGATGGAGTGAAGGAAGAAACTCCTGGTGAAAGAAAGAGGAATTGAGAACCTGAACTGATTTGGGGTTATTGTTTTAGAGAGCTGGGAATGCAGGACGGGGGCCTGACAATTTATTTTGGGGGAGGAAGGGAGCTGGGAGTGTCTAATATAGAGCCAGGCCAAGAGAATTTTGGTGAGACATTATCTTTCTTCCCAGCAGGGGAAGATTTATTAATCTGGTATGTCAGTCAGGATGCTTTTCAGCTGCAAATAATAGAATTTTCAGCTCAAGTGCCTTAAACAACAACAAAGGGAATTTATGGGCTCAGTTCCTGAAAAGTCTAGTAAGTCAAATGATGTGACCAAGACCCAGTGTCTCGCTTCAGCCATCTTTTGGCTTCGGTCTCTTGGTACTGCCTTTCTTCTTGGCAGGCTACCCACCTCCCGTACGATCCTGAGATAGTGAATGGCCATTCGTAGGCTGTTCCATTTGCTTTTTGGTTCGTGTTAACTAAAGAAGTGTGACTTTCTTCCACGGCAATTCCACAAAAATCCTGGAACTTCAAACTAATTGGGCCAGTTTAAATCCCATGTTCATCTCTAATAATAATCAGAGGGGTGGGTTTTGCTGGTAGTTTAGGCCTAGTGGAAATATGTCCAAATTTCAGGATTAGAGGAAAAAGTTGGCTTTTCCTGCAGCATGGGGAATCAGGGGGAGGCTGGATATTTGACCCAAACTTTTGGGAACAGGGGATAGATACCAAGTGGCAAAGGCCAACAACATCTGAGTAGAATTTCAATAATCTGAAGCCAAACCCAGCTATATTCTTCATCAGAAGTCAGGAAACTTTGGGTGTTTCTCTTTCACTCTCACCAGCTGGCAGTCAAGTCGTCCTGTTTCACAAGGTGAGGATGTGAACGGGGCCCCAGCAGAGGCTCCGTTTGGAAGCAGAGAGCTGGGAGGGGAGGCCCCTGTTATGCTTGTGGCAGTGTAATTCAGGAGTCAGCATCGTGGGATCTTAGCTCACTGACGTGAACAGAGGCAGGGAAAAATCCACAGAAATGGAGTGAATGCCAGGTCCAGCTTGCTTTAGGTAGAAACTGTCTGACAGAGTCGTCTCCTTCTGCCTGGATCTCAGGCCTCTGCATAGATCATCTGATGTGGATTGCTGGTAATGGATAGCTGAGTGAGGCGGCCCTTTCGTCTCAAGTGCATTTTTTAAGAGTTGCTCTTAGTAAATACCGCTTTCTCAAATGCCTCGCCTCATTCACAGAGTCTTTGTTTTTAGCTGTTGCTTGATCAGCTGCTGCCCCTTAGCACACTGACCTAATTCTCAGCCATACGTTTTGTCTAGGCTTTTAAGGCAGTGCCTCCCCTCTGTCACTGCTGATGTTAGCTCCACCCTGACCTGTGGCCACTATACTCATCACCTGCTGCACACCTGAGTATAGCAGGCGCAACAGATTGAGTCTTAAGGTGCAGTGGCTGGAAGGATGTGGTGATTATGACTTCCAAAACGAGCACTATGATGGCAAAGCCTCTTCTTTAATGGGCTGCTGCCCCTCAGCAACAAGGTTGCTTTTGACCTTTGTCCAACTGCTTTCTGGGCCAGTGCTTTTCACAATTTAGCGTGCACACGCATCATCTAGACAGTTGTTAAAATGCAGATTTTGTCTGGTGAGGGTTGGCATGGGGTGGAGCCAGGGTGCTGCATTCCTAACGAGCTTCAAGGGGATGCTCATGATGCTGCTGGTGGTGGACTTCAGAGGAGCAAGACTTTAAGGCTGTCTGTCGCCTAGACCTCCCAAGTGAGGCCATCTGGTTCTTTAATAACGCAGGATGCAAAGGAAGACAGAAGCACTCCTTTGGAAGTAAGTAGATGGGGGAGTTGGGACTTAAATTCCTAGGAATCAGTTGTTACCTTTGGGCAATGAAGCAGGTGCCTGTTGAAAAACTCAAGTCTTCTCATCCTTCTTGGTTGATAGCGGTGGGATGATAATCTCTGCCTGTTTCTACGTCTGTGTGGGGTATGATGACCTTGGCGTATTTCCCATGAGCCTCGGGAACATTCAGCTGTGGCATTTGTGATGGTACACAAGTGCTGTTTCATCACTCCCACAGAGAGAGAAACATGGGGAACAGTATGTAACTCAGTCTCCACCAGACCCTACTTCCTGCTCCTAAAAAAATCCTGTTTCTGTAACAAACCACCTCCTGGACACATTTCTGAGGGTCCACACAACTCACAAACTCTCTTTCGATGCTGATTGTCATTATCAACAGGTAAGAACAACGTCTGTGTCCACGCCCCACGCCCTTGCCCAAATTCCTAAGAGCTCCCAATTCCACAAGATTGGTTGCTGTAGGTCTGGGAGACCCACGGTGGTGATGGCAGTGTATGTTCTCGCAACGTGGGCTGTCTGTCCCCTGGGGATGACCTCAGTTAAGTTTGTCCCACAAATGCAGTGTCAGTCTGGCCGTCCCTGTCTTCTGTTCAGCCGTGTTTGATCTCACCGTATTTCCTGTCTGTGTAACTCCCCAGGAGGAATCAGATATAAACAAAAATATGAAGGAGAAAACGCTTAAGAAACATAATCTGATCATATAACAAAGTAGGATATTTAACTGTCTGGTTGACTTCATTGTACTGAGGGAGGAGGAAAAAAGCTTGGGAGGGGTGCCGGAGGAACAAAAGTGAATTAGGAGGCTCTTATTTCACCATTGGTTGCCCATGTGTGTGTTGGCTAATGGATTTATGACGAAGCCTGGCTCCAGTTTCCAGCTGGTGGTTGCCTGGGTTCCGGTGTTTACCTGGTGCCTTCAGGGACGCTGCGTAAACAGCTATAAGTAGAGCTAGTTTTTCATTCTGCTCTGAGAAAGGTGAAAGTGTGGGTCTTCAGGCCTCCTGCGGGACTAATTCAGTAGCAGGAGAGTCAGAGAGAACACACGCTACTTGGGAGGGGGAGTCCTCGCTGGGGTTTTGGTTGTTATTATAGTTACAAATGCAAGTGTTTGAAACTTAAATCTGCATTTAGGCAGCAGGAGAAGAAACGTGGATGGAAATGAATTATTTATTCCGTCACAGGGATCCCAGACACATGGAGTGGCTGTTAATCTCCTTCACACAGGAGCCTCTGAGCAGGTTTGAGGTTGTGTGTGTAAGATCTGACCTTATCTGCTCCTGGCCAGACACCTCGGCTTCAGCTAATTTGCCTTAAGAATAATCCGAATAAGACCCCTTACCTTGCTGTTCATAAGAAGAATGTGAATGTTTACCTGGCAGGTGGTCAGAAGAGCCGGAAGTGCTTGTATCTGTGATATCTTTTAATCCCTTACTTTCCCAGTAGTTCTGGAGGGAGAGGGGAAAGCAGGCGAGGGCCAACTCACACTGACGGTCTCCTGGGTGTCGGGGACATGGGGTGGATTTCCCATGTAATGTGCTCCAGCTGAATGGACACCAGCCATCGACTCTGCACTGTAATCTGGTGAGGGAATGTCTATTGTTCCCATTTCATCGGTGGCAAAGTTGAGGTTTAGAGCTTCAGCATCTCCCCTAAGGTTGCCCAGCTCTGAGTGGTCCTTGCTGGGATTTAAATCCAGGGTGTTATCACACCCCCATCTTGCATTCTTTCTACTTCCCCAAGGTAGCAGATATAATAAAACATTTAAAAACTTTTCCAAGGGTAAAAAGGGATAAGCAAATAGTTCAGGGGGGTACAATCACCAGTAAAAACAGAACAAAACCCATTCCCCATACAGAACCATATGTCTTCCTTCACACTCTCCTGTCCTGGCCCTGTTTCTTTCAGGGTTTGTAAATATTTGTGTATATAAAAACCTCTGTTTTCCTTTCTTTCTCTTTCTGTCCCCTGCTTTTTGGTGAAAGCAATGCATTTTATTAAAAATCACCCCCTCCGGCTCTCTGTTAGATTTAGCTTATTCTTCTTGTCAAAACATTTCTGAGACAGTTGCCTAGAGCAAGGCATGGCAAGTCTAGGTGCTTTGTACACTTCTGCATTCAGTCATCAATGCAGGCCCCTGGTTCCATGGTAGAGAGGAGGAAGGAGGGGCCCCCATACTTCTTTCCTCCATGGCTTTGAAATTCCAGGTCCCTGAACCACTGTAGACAGAGGTATGCTTTGGGTCTTTGTGGTTTCCATGGACTTCAAACCATCCCTCTTCCAAATCCACTCGTTGCTGAGTGTCTGTTGTGTGCTGGGCGTCATAGCTTTGGAGAGCATGTTACTGGACAGCCAGGAGTTACCTACCTGAAAAGTACCTGAGCACAGGGGAGGGAGGGCTCTGAAGACAGTGACTTCTAGTGTGTGCTTTCTACTTTTTTTTATCCTCACCAGAGCACACGGTTATTGATTTCAGAGAGAGAGAGAGTAAGGGAGGGTGAAAGAGGGAGAGAAACATTGATGTGAAAGAGAAACATCAATCAGTTGCCTCTTGTACGGGTTCTGACCAGGGACCGAACCTGCAAGCTAGGTATGTGACCTGACTGGGAATCAAACCTGTGACCCTTCGGTTTATGGGATGACACTCCAACCAACTGAGCTACACCTGCCAGGGTCATGCTTTCTACATTTGACTGTTCACTTTCTTCAGTGAACTTAAGTTCAAGCTCCTGTCTCTTCCACATCTCTCATTCCTCTCGACCACACTACTCCAATCCACAGAGCAGCCATGCCGTACTTTTAACTGGCTCCTGAAGTTCACTTTAATGCAACCTGGAAGACTTTATTGAGCCTCTCTGGGTTATGAGGAGCTGGGTGTGTAGCATGAATGAGATAGACTCAATCCTCGCCTCTGAACACTTGTGATCCTTTGGGGAAGACAGCTGTCAGACGTGTAATTGTGAAAGCCGTGGATGTCAGGAAAAAGCAGCGCAGAGTGCACTGGAGAAGCAGCGGGCTTGCACTCCCGGGCTATCTGGAGAGGAGCGATCATTTCTCCTCGCTTCCCCTCTGTTGGATCACGCCTCTCGCGTGTCCTACCCTTGCTCTGGCTGCTCCGTGAAAACACACTCTGGGGCCCATGCCCTCCAAGCAGCTGTATTGTATTGTTGCGCAGTCTTATTAAATTTCTCTTTGTTCTCTGTTTGTCTCTGTCCTGTTGCCTGCCTTGATGTCCTCTCTTTCATAGGACTGAAGACAGATAAATCTTACCTAACCTCTGTACTCCATATATCACTCTTTGAGACACTTTGCTCTCCTCTCCCCTCCCCTTATAGGATATTCTTGCAGTGTAGCTAACATCCAGGCTCCTTAGCCTGACATTTCGTATGCCACAGTTTGGCCCAGCCTCAGCTCCTCTCTCCTTTAATGAACCTTTGCCAGACCCAGGCCCTGCTAACTCATGACCCTCCATCCCGTATGCCAGGTGCACGCTTATCTCTGGGGCCCTGCTCATTCTGCTCCCCTTCACTGTTTTCTCTCTATCGCTAGCCACCTGTTGAAGTTTAATTCAAGTTCTTCTCCCTCTGGCACCCTTTGCCTGACCTTCTCAGCTCTTCAGAATGCCCTAGTACTCTCTGGTACCACTGACTGGCCACTTACCTTGTATTTTCCCCTCCTATCATTTCTATCTCTTTCTTCTTGTCTCCCTAACAGTCTATAAACTTAGAGGTTAAGGACCTCACTTTCTACTCCTTGTGAGGTGGCCATTGTGATGCCTGTGCAGATAGATGCTTGGTGGTTATAGGGTGGTAGGTGGCTGTATCCAATTCATGTTGCACAGAGCTTCTTACAGTGCTGGACAGAACCACATGGCCAGAGAATGGGAACGTATAGAGAGAATGAGGAATTAAATGTGAATTTAAAGTTTTTTTATTTCTTCTCAAATCTCAAGCTACAACCATAATACACGTAGTAGTTCCTTTTTTGTGGAGGATGAAGTAACATAGTTTTGGGGTTACAGAAACTGAGAGTGGGGTGAAGAGTAAGCAGAAGGTGGTGAATTATAACGGAAGGAGGCAAGGGCCGAAATCAAAGAACCCCTGTCTGGACTGAGGAGCCGTAGGTTTAAGTCCTGATTGTGTTTTCGAATGTGTAGCTTGGATACATCACAGTGCACCTGGAGCCTCGTCTATTGAAAAAAAAATTAGGAGCCTGGCTTGCCTGCCTTCGATCTATTGCCAGATCAAATGAAAGCAATTTGTAAACTGTAAAGTGCACTGTGAATGGAAAGGAGTGTTGTTACTATAAACGGCATCGTCGTTTAGCATCTGAATCCTCCCACTGCCGCACTGTGCCAGGGGATAGATCGATGGACAGGTCTGTTGTGACAGGATAGAAGGGAACAGACTGGAAGGAGCCTGTGGTCAGAGCCTGCAGGCCCCACCGTCATGCTGCCTCTGTGGAAATGTTCTCACGTCAGGGAAGTGCTTCCCCAGGCCTGGGGACGGTGTTTGGTCCCTGACCTTGCTGGGAACAGGTGTAAGTGGGAGGCTACTCCTAGGATGCTAAAGGGTGCCAGTCACCATGGTTACTGTAACAGGTTGTGGGGTGTTAGTATGAGCTTTAGAACTAGCAGAAGACCTGGGTTGTGGTCTGTGCTCTGTACTTCCCAGCCACAAACACTTTATAGAAATTCATTATTTAGCCTATCGAGTGCCAGAAACTGAGTGCTTTGAGGCCACAGTCATACTTCAGTCTCACAGCAACACTATGAGCTGGGTGCTACTGTTACTTTCCTACTGTTCCTGTTCCTGGGAAACAGGTTCAGGGATGTTAACAGACTAGCTCCAGGTGACTGATTATTAAGATACAGGAGATGGGATTGGAACTAAGGCCTCTGCCAGTCCCTTAGCTACTGTGTTCTGCTGCCTTCAGCCTCATAGGATCTCAGTTTCCTCATCTGTATCATGGGGATTATATCTACCTTGCTCACCACATGGGGTGTGAGGACCTGGGGAGAGAATGGAGATGGAAGGACCGTGTACACCGGAAAGTGTACCTGGTTTGTACAGGTATTCACTGAGCACCTATCACATGCCCAGTGTTGCTTTGGGTGCTGGGATTCAGTGGGGGCTAGGATATACAAGGCATATGCTCACATTGAGGTACGTTCTAGTCACAATCTGTTAATAGATGGAGCTGCTGGAAAGCAGGAAGGGAGGAAAAAATGCGGCCATCTAAGAACAATGTTGTTTTCAGAAAGGAAGAAGTCATGTTAATGGGAAGTCATTGGCCTTTAAAGCCACCTCCCTTCCCAAGTATAAATAATGGGATCAAGTTAAGAGATTAAGCAATGTGGGAAATTTACAAAGACAGTTAAATAGAAAAAAGCAAAGAGAGTGCATTTATAAAAGAACAAATCATTTCAGGACGTTTTGACCGGTATAAAAAAGCAAATCACAGTGCTAGAAGGTGAGAAGTATGCAGTGGCTGTAATATATCCAGATTTTAGTAAAATCACTTGAAGGAGAAATAGCCTGAAATCTTGCCTGAGAAATTAATTCAAATTGCCCAGGGTGGAAGCCGTGCCACTCAGAGTGAGAACTGGCTGGGGGATGGGAGTGAAGGGCACGATGACAAATGACCACAGCTTTTGTGGGGTAATGGGGTCAGGTGAGAAGACTCAATTTAGCCTTCATCACTTAGCGATCTGGAAGAACAGCTAAGCTCCTGGTAATGACATTCATACATGATGCTAAATTGGGAAGTGTCACTATGATGGCTCATGGAAGGAAGCACAGAATACGGGGACAGCAGTCAAGGTCAGGAGGCCATGGCCATGAAGGCAGGAACAATGCGGGGAGGGTGCAAGCAAGGAAAAATTTCCTTGAGGACAGTCCACAAACATTAACAAACATATATTTAGTAGCATCATGGCAGGAGTGAGAGACGTGTTCAAGGCTGCCCAAGGGTTTAACCTTCCATGATCTGAGCTAAGCACTGGGAGTGACCAGGAGGCATGTTTGGGGGAACAGGAGAGTTCTGAGCTGTGGTGGGCTTTTCACAGCCATGGTCTTGTCAGACTGAGTCCCTTCTTCCCTCTTTGATGTGACAATCGTAGAGGCAGAACTACTCTGATGTTCAGCCTAGTTGAGAACAGGGTTCCTGTGATGTACTATGAACATTTGTATACTGGCTTTATCACTTAATCTGTGAAGTGGGAAAATAATAGTACTTACTTTAGGGGTTTTATGAGGATTAGATAAATGAAATGGGCCAGCACCATGCCTGGTATGTAATAAGTGCTTGATACCTATTACCAATATTTTCATCATTATTTTCATCATCATCACATCACTATTGGCCTGTGTGCATGATCTGTCTCTGTGGTGGAATATACCAACTTCAGCTGATAGTGGCCTTTCTGGTTAAAGTAGAGGAAGAGACATCCAGTGAACATTGTTTGAAAACTACCGACAGAGTAAAAAGAGCGTAAGTTCAGAGGGTCCGGATTTAACCTCTGTTACAGGTGACCCTGAATGAGTCGCTTACCTCTTTGCTCCTGTTTCCACATCTACAAACATCTGGGGCTGAATGTGATTATCTCTGGGGTCCTCCTAGCTCAAAAAGTTCTTGAGTCTATAAAAAAAAAGGATGTGAGTTGAAATTTGTATTATTCAAGTTGTCAGCTTTGGGGCGTGTCTTCTAGCACATATCACTCGACAGTCCTATTCTGTACCAGCAATTGCTACCCAAGGGTAAGTTGACTGATTTATGCCCCTTTAACACTGAAAGTCCTGCATCCAAAGAAACCCCTGTAGTCCAGGACAAACCGGGACAGTTGGTCAGCCTGCCTGTGATTGCCAGATTTTAGGAATGTGGCATGGCAGTCCAAAAACACATCTGCAAGAACTGAGTAGTTCTGCTGAGCTCGTGGGAACCATCCTTAGGAAGCCATCCAGCATTTTTCATGGGAGTTATCTTAATTTTGGCTGCTATCATAAAATATCACAGACTGGATAGCTTAAACAATAGAAATTTATTTCTCACATTCTGGACACTAGGAAATATAAGATTAAGATGCAGTCCAATTCAATTCCTGGTGAAGACTCTCTTCTTGGTTTACAGATGGCTGCCTTCCTGCTGTGTCTTCACATGTTGGAGAGAGAGATCATTTCTCTTATTTCTCCATATAGCAGCCCCACCCTCATAATCTAATTACTTCCCAAAGGCCTTGCCTCCAAATACTGTTGCACTGGGGGTTAGGGCTTCAATGTACGATTTGGAGTGTGGGGCACAAACATTCAGTCCATAGCAGGAGTGGGCTGATCAAAGCTGTATTATCAGGGGAAGTGTTGCAATGGAGGTGCCACTCATCACATCTACATCGACTCAGTTCCCCTTAAGACTTTTACTCAGGGTGCTTCTTGCCTGCTTCCAGCCTTGTCATGTGTGCTGAGGGGAGGGTAGTAAGTCTCAGAAGGATACTGCTTCACAGGCTCAGTAACTGCAAGGCTCTTTTGTGGAAAGAGAGAACTGAAAAGAGAAGTTTCTTATTTTCCAGAGTTCTATTTGGAATAACATGTTTGCCTGGGGATTCTTCAGGGACCAGAAAGGTGACAAATTGAAGGGTACTGTGAGGGAGGCATCCAAATGATTGACAGTTTGGGGTAGCTGATAAGAAGAAATGAAAGAACAAAAGACCATGCATTAGGCAGGGCACACAGGTGTGCACGCAGTGTGAGATGGTAGTTAGGACACCCAGGAGGAGAGAGCTAGTTGGGGCCAGGCATCCAAAGGGGAATGTTAATGGAGGCAAACTGCTCTGAAGTTACACATTTAATTTAGCAAATCTTTATTTCACATCTTCTTACTCTGTGTCATGATTTGTTCTAGGAGTGGGGAGCACATAGAGATGATTATCACCCTGTCTTTGTTTTAGTGGAGGAGATGGGCAGTATGTGTAGTTATGAAGAGCATGGGTTTAATTTCTAGCTGTGCTGCTTTGGAAAAGTCATAAAAACTTTCTGTGCCTTAGTTTCCTTATTGGTAGGATGGGCATATGTTGGTGTGTTTGATGAAAATCAAGGATGCCAACAAGCTGGAAACAAATGAGTAAAGGGAGGGCAGAGGGTGATGATACCAGAGAGGAAGCAGGGTGTATCAAACAGGGTTCAACCAGAGGAGCAGAACCAGTTGGAGATGGAGATATAAAAGTTGGACTGCTATAGGTTCAATGTTGCTTTATACCAATGAGTCCATTCAGCAGGTCAGCAGCACTAACACTGTGTACAGGCTACAAAATGTTTATTGCTTTCCTTCTATCCTAAAAATCTTCCTTGAGGTCCACTCTGAGGGTGAATGTACAAGAAAGGGAGTTCTGGACAACGTAGTTTAGCCTAGACAAGGTGACATATTATGAAGCCACCACATGGAATTGATGAGCGAGGGCTACTAGGAAATCTAGAAAAACATCCTCATGAGACTTTCTTGACTGTTTGACTAATAGACAATGACTCTTCCATTAAAGCTATTTCTCAGGGTGAGGTCCTTTTGGTTTCCCTGCAGTTACCAAGTACCCAGATGGTAACTAATAGAAAGGAGATTTGATTCATGTTCCCTGGAGTAGAAGACTTTAGTTGCATCAATCATCATTAACCACAGCATGAATTTTAGCTATGTGATACAACAGAATTTGATTGACACAATTATTCTACGTAATAGAAATAAAAAATTAAATGAGAGCTTGGCTTTGGGGAATTTTTTTAAAGCTAATGCAAGTATGGAGACAACCATCCAGTTAAGTTTGGTCATTCATTTATTTATTCATTCTACGAACAATCTGTGCTCAGCACAGGCACATTAATGGGCTAAGTATGGAGTTGATACATACATTCGGTAAGCATTGATTGACATTTTGCTGTTCTAAACACCAGCTACAAAGATGGACCTTGATATCAAGAATTTTCCAGATATGTAATTTTAATCCCATGCAAGTAGAAGTATGCACGGGTATGGAGATGCCACCAGCAGGAAATGTGTGAGCCTATCTGGGTAAAGCTTAAAGGTTTTGAGAAGCATAATTTCTGCATATAAGCTGCCATGTTTACTCTGAAATTGCTTGTGGTCTAGTTGAGTCAACATGTATACAAGGCAAGGTACTGAGTAATTAGTGCAAACGTGGGCTACAGAGGATGTGGAGCAGGTAATTGGGGTGGGGGTTGGGAGAAGACTCTGCCACATGGCCATTCACAGCTTTGAAAACCAGACATGTTTCTGTGCTCTTCTCAGAAGCCTCACGGCTTCTAGAGACTTGCATTTTCACCGGAAATATCCTACTCGGAAATAGTATGTTTGGTGGAGGTCTATTCTCCTGTAGTCTTTGCCTTTGTCTATAGTGTGTTAACGTAGGAGGGTTTCTGATTCAGAGGAATTATAAAAATAATATAGTAATTACAAAGTTCACTTTTATGACTCACTTTGCTCTAAATCATGGCACTCTACTGAGAACACTTCTTGGAGTTAAAATACCACTTGCTGTTTATATTTTGTGTCAATGGATTCAAAATTTTGAGATTGAATCATTTGGCAACATAAGTCTGGGGAAGAGGGTGGGTGCCAGGATGATGACAGTTTTCAATGTTTGTATATGTCTCTTTAAAAAAGTAGGAGATAAATTGGCTGATTTGTCATGACTGCATCATGTGTGATGCTTGATCACAGAGTACCTTGTTTTAGATTTGTATTTATTTTTCCCCCTCATGCTCCTGTCTAATTGCCCTCTCCAGAATGGAGTCTTCCACTGCCTTTTGGCTTCATTAATGGCTTTCATTTTCATTAAGAGCTTTGCACTAATGGACTGTTACAAAATGCACAGTTGTTTCTTGCCGTCTCTGCCAAATGACTCTCATCTACTGACAGTTTTGTGCATTAAGCCAAAAAGAAGAGGGGAAAAGCCAGTGGAAATGAGTGAGAAGTATCCAAACACAACGTCTACCTACTTCTGTCCTTGAGGTTCTTTAGAGAAGTTGGGATCAGCACCTGGAATTCTGTGAGTGTTATCTGTCTACTCTCTTTTAAATGCCTCTTGGTTGGCAAAATGGAGTGAAAGAAGAGAATGAGAAGCTCTTTCGTTTTCTCATATTTCGGAACTTGAGAGTTGTAAGTAAGACTTGCAGAGGACTCACAAGAAGGAATATTTATAATAAGATTTCATCAGCCTTGCTCCAAACACACATACATTGATTAATTGCTGTTGTTTTGAAAATCAAAACAATTGATGTTCATTGAGCTATAGTTGGTGCACTGCCTACCATGTGCAATGGAAGGCCTAATATTGATGAATGATTGTAGAATTTTATTTCTTTATCAAAGAGGCTTTTCTCTGTACTCCTAGTATCACAGCTAAACACATAGTATTTTAGAATCTTAGAGCTTGAAGTAAGCTTAGAGATAAATAATTCAACCCCCTTTCCCATTTTTATGAAGTTGAGAGAGATTGAGTAACTGCTAAGTATAACCTAGATGTTAGCTGGGGCCACTATGACCCTAGGATGTTTGATTAAGCTTTACAAGAGCCCCCCAAACATGGCCTTATGAGAATTAGACCCCAGATTCCCTCCCCCATCCTCTTCCCTGTGCTCTCTTTCTGGTCCTTTCTTCTCCAAAAACACCAAGAAAATGTTTCTTCTCATTGCACACAGAATGCGCACATACAGTTTTAGGTGTCCTTGGTTGACTCTTCTACTCCAATCCCCTTTCCAAACAAATTTAAGTCTTTCTCAGACCACTTAGAGTGAACAAAATTTCCTCCATTATATTACATTAGTTTCAGAGCTGGTCAAAAACTCAGGTTTTACATTTTCAAATCTCTGCTCTTTCCACAGCATAATTTATCCACTCTGAATAAGATATTCTGTGTGAGTAAAGCCATCATCACATAATGACATATTTGTATTTTGTTTGAATTTGTCACATCTGTTGTGCTTCACAGGAGGGAGCGAAGTTCAGCCAACATTTTAATGGGCTGACACATAGAATCAAGGTTTAAAGTCTTTATACTAACTAATTATTAAAATCATTGCAATTAGATATTTTTATTGTGTTCTTAATATGGATATTAGTATTGTCAATATCTTTGCAGATAAAATGACAGCATATACTCATTTGCTAGCAGTTCTTCCTTGCCTCACTAAATATATACCCATTTCCCCTTATTAAATAGAAAATGTTGCTAAATCTCCTAACATTCCTCAGTTTTATGTTCTCATGTATTTTAAACATTGGATCCAGCATCTGTTTGCTTTTGTGATTGAACATGCAAATTCTAAAGGGTCAGGGCTCTGGCTCTTATATTTTATGCAGGGTATTTGGTTCGTCATGAGCCCATAATGTCAAATAATAACCACAAGGATTTACAAAGCCCAGTTTGAGAAAGGTCACCAAAATGTATAAGTTGACTTTGAGAGTGGATCCTGTAGGCTTCACATGAGGATAATTAAATCTTAAACCTTCACTAAAGTTTGGGAAAGCCTGGCTGGATTTGAGATTTAAAGCCCCTGGGATGATCAGCCCCCCTTTTCCCATCATGCCTTAAACTTATTTCCCAGTTCAGCTGTTGAGTACTGCCTTTAAAAGGACTGTTTTGAAAAAAAATGTTTTTAAAAATTAAAAGGTTGACTTTGCCAGTATTTAAAACACATAAAGATCCCAAGATGCAAAGCATTCTGGGGATAGAGAGAGAAGGCTGCATATGGTACCTCAGTCTCCACTACAAAAAAAAAAAAAGGCAGAGTGTTTACCAAATCTTTGAAAAAGCTTTATTCCCAGCAAGGGCCAATTACAGTTCAATGCAATCCAGAAAATTGTGCTTGAAGGCTATTTCCTGGAACAGGTAGTGCAGACTTCCTGGATTTGTGGGCTGAGGAGCAGGCGGTGTTCACTGGCAGGGAAATGGCCACAGAGGGAAGGAACCTGAAAGGGGTGACTGGCAGCTGGAGATGGAGAGCGTGCAGAAGAGCACCTGTTATTGTCTGATGTATCTGAATATGAGTGAGTGCTTGATTACTCCACATAAAACTAACTTTATCCTGAGACCCAGAGTGTCACTGTGCTGCTCATCCATCAGTATGTGGTACCACAGGCCACTTTAAAACAGGGTCACTTGAATATTGCCAGCCAGGCCAATTGGAAGGAAACCATGGAAGAGCTAAGTGTTCACTAACTCTGGAGTTTGATGTTGAGGAATGACCATGAACTTTGGAGCTAAGCTGACCTGCAGTCAGAACCCTGACTCTATCCTTATCAGCTGTGTGACTGGCTAAGTCATTTAACCTCTCAGAGCCTTAGTTCCCTCTTCTAAAGTGGAATAATACTTAGGACGTCACCATCATGCTTTAGAAGTAATGAGTTAGTGGATGGAAAGCAGGTAGCAGAATACTGCCACAAGATAGGCCCTCAATACATGTTTTTCTTTTATTTCCTTTTGATTCCCTTCCTCCTCCCCCATTGGTTTCCCCCTCTGCCTCAGGCCCCTAGCCTCTGCCACATTTTCTCAGCTCTGTGCTCTCAGTTTGCTGTCACACTATCTTTTCTGTGGAGCTGGCTGACAGAGGCCTTAAGAATCCTCTATGCTAAGCATAAAATGTAGAACCTCTTAGAGGTAACATTGCAGGATTAAAAACTCATTGCAGCATAAAGGAATGAATCACTAACAGTGAAATTTCTGGTTTCTGGCTTCCTGGGATAGGAGTCAGTTTTGTCTGGGGCCAGTCCCATCTTGATGTCACAAGTTACAATTTTATGAACACTTCTCTCCTTTTCTTCATTGAAGTAGGTCTTCATCTACCTACTTGTAAAGCCAACCTGGCCGTGGAGTGGAGGGCTCCCCAGGACTGCTTCAGTCAGAAGTGGGGATAAGTTACGGTTTCCGTGCCAGTGGCCTGTGTGCCGGCGAGCTCGTACGCAGCCTCATTAGGAAATGTACTGTGCTGGGCCTTTCCAGAGATCATGTTTCTATATTTGGTCCTTGGATAAATTTGCAAGTGTTAATTTAGTTGTTGCTGGAGAACATCCAAACCTAAGACAGGACTATTTCTCTGTGGATTGTTAGGCATTAGATTGGCAGGGGTTTGGATTCTGGCAAATTCACAGCCCTGGAGGGGAGCTGGTCATCCAGCTAGATACAGGGGAAAGGAATTGTGGAGCGCATGGTAGAAGAGGCGTCTGAGGTCAGTGCCTTGAGGGATTTGCACTGTGATTTCCAAGTTCAAATTTAAACAGATTTACTGAGTACCTGCTATGTGCCAGGCACTGTTTTAGGCATTGGGGATGTGTCAGGCAATACAATCAACAAAATATTCCTGCCTATTGAGGCAGTACAACAAAGGGGTGGGGCAGTACAACAAAGAATAATCACAATGAATATATTATGTATATAATATGTATATATTATATGTACATATATGTATATACATGCATATGTATATATGGATGGATGGATAGATGATAGATACAAATAATGTGTTAGAAGATGATTTTTGCTCTAGGGAAAAAAAACAGAGAAAGGAAGATTGGAAGTGTGGGTTGGAACACCCTTTTACATAAAGTGGTTGGAGAGAACTCACCAAACATGTGATACCTGAATGAAAACTGCATAGGGGTGAACATACTGATCAGGACTTGGGGTGGAGGGTGGTCAAGGTAGAGGGAATAATTTGGCAAGGGCTCTGAGGGAAAAGCCTTCCCAACACCTGTAGGAACATTCTGGAGCCCACATGCCTGGAGCAGGGTAAACAAGAGGGAGAGAAATAGGAGATAAGTTAGGAAGTGGATTGGAGGACACCCCTTATAGGCCTTCGTGGCCATTGTGAGGACGTTGGCTTTTTCTTTAAGAGAAATGGGAAGTCAATGGAAGATTTTAAGCGGAGAATCTCACTTATATTTTAAAAGGATCCTTCAGACTGCTGAGCAGACAGTGGACTGTATGGGGCGAGGATGTAAACAGGGACCCAAAAGGAGGCTCCTGTGGGAAACAGGAGACAGGTGGCGGGGGGGCGGTTGGCACACCTGTCACAGGTAGCAGCAGTGAAATTGATGAGATTGGCCACATTCTGGCTTTACTTAGAAGGTAGAGCCAACAGGATTTGCTGTTGGATTGGATGTGGTGTTTGAGAAGAGAGGGACAAGTGACTGCTGAAATTTGTCCTGAGCAATAGGAAGAAAGGCATGACCCTGGACCAAGGCAGGAAAACTGGGAGAAGAGACAAGTTAGGGGGAAGAGCTGGAGCCTAGCTGAGTCATGTTACATCTGAGATGCCAAAATTAGGCTTGGACATCCAAGGGGAGACATCAAGGAGGTGGTTGGGTTTGAGGTTGAAGCTCAGGGGAAAGGATTGGGCTGTAGAGCTGAATTTGAGTGTCATGAGCATACAGACACCATTAAAGCCAGGACATTTTCAAGAATCACTTCTTTCTAGTGAGATTTCCCTGCCTTTGAAAGAACTCACATTTCCCTAGAGTGGATTTGGGTGCAGCCTCTAGCCACAGCTGAATGCTACTTTGTCCTCCTATCTGAGGCTTTTACCTGGTGGGATCCTTCAGAGTGGAGGGCCTGCTCCCCATGGAGGACACATGATGATCCACTGGGACGTTAGGAAGCACATGTCAGAACTTGTGTTTATCTTTGATCTTCCCTTAAATGTATTTTTGTGTGTGTGTGTGTGTATGTGTGTTTTATAATATACTTACTCTATGATTATCATTTGTGAAATAAGTTTACATTTATTGAGAATGTGTGTTTAAAAACTTTGAACTAAGAAGGTGGGAGATTTAAAAAGCTTACAGACCACTGCCTGGAGGAAGGAGAAAGGAGACGTTTGTTCATTCAGAGCCTTTAATGGGGACAGATAGGAATCAGGGAGGTCTGTTTTTTTGTCCCTGTTGGAGTGAGATGGACAACCGGCTTGTCTATTATAGAAGATACCCCCCCTTTTTTTTAAAAAAAATTTTTTTATTTTAGTTTATTCAGTACAGTTTCTATCCTTTATTCCCATTCCAGCCCACCCACCCATTCCTCCCCTCCTCCCTCCCCTTTCCAACACCCCTAGTTCTGTCCATGTGTCCTCCATATTTGTTCCAGGGGAGAAGGGAAGGGTTTACAGATACCCCCCTTTTTAAGGGGACATTCAGATTCCACTAACACTTGTTGAAGTAACCTACTAGGGCTAGCTAGATAGGGCGGTGGGCATTTAACCTGGGAGGCTGAACCACAGACTCACTCCCCTTGATGGGGGTCACATGCTGGGAGCCTTCTCAGGAGTCCACCCCACCTAGGCCCACCAGATAGCCTTACACACACTACGGAAGGTATCCTTCTAGGCTCTTATCTAAAGACCACTGTTTTCTCCACCACCATCACCCCCAGGGAATTCCTGATTTAAACAATTCAACTTTTTTCTCTCCAAATTCCTTTTGAGTTTCAGAAAACATTCTTCTATTCTTGAGTCTCCACTTGAAATGATAAAAGTAATTGGGCAATGCCAAATGGTGGGTAGTAACTCTCCTTGGGGAGAAAAAGACTATTGCATTTTAAAAATCTTTATCTTGCTCTTTTAGACTTTTAGAGGGAAGCTTCAATTTTACCTGTTGTCTGTAGTCCTCAGGCACCTTGTCAACTCTTTTATATCATCCGTTATCTCTTCATTAGTTGATATCTTATTTTTCTAGCTAGACTGTAAAAACCTTAAGAGTAAGGACTATGCCTAAGGTACTTCAGCCTCCCTTTCTCTGCCTCTCATCTTTTAGTCCCTTGCACCTGTGGGTCTTTAATAATGACTTATTGATTAATTACTAATATTATTAGCTCAAAAGCCTTAGATCACCAATAAAATGAAATAAAATAAAATGAGAGCATTAATTAAACTGTTTATAAAAGGGGCCAGAAGGAAGGCATC